>BMAO01009856.1:0-16148 GCA_019973975.1 Trichonephila clavata | reverse complement strand
CCACAGAATATTCCAAGGCCATGGCAGATCAACAGTCATTCTGTTAAGAAAACTGACTGTGAATGAGAGGCGTTGTGACTTGCTTCTATCAAGCAACTGGAACGGCGGATCTTGTATGGGAATAGTGCATTATGTCTCTGAGTACTTCTCGGATAGTGCTGTAAGAATACCATGTCTGTTGAGAAACTGCGCACGCGCTACTGCCCCTAAACTCTGATATATGTGACTGTCCGTCAACAGCTGTCTTGATGGCATCAACAAGTGCCGGTGTGACACGTTCATGGACTCTTCCAGGTTGAACTTCTAATTTCCCGGTCTATTCAAATCTCTTAATCATAGCCCGGATACCTTTAGTACGGAAAGACATTGGACCACGCCGTAGGTTCTTTTTACCTCGAAATTCACGAACTGCAGCAGAAGCATTCCCCTCGTTTTCGTAAAACAACTTCACCAATACCGCACGTTCAACTACAGAGGCCGTCAACCGGAAACATCGACTAAAACATGCAAACGTTTTATACCCTAACCAGTTTTGCATAAAGTGCCCTCTTCTTCCCAAGCATGTAGTAAACAGGGACGTCTTAAGGCATGGGCCAAATGATCCCGGACCCAGGGCCTCAGCCACAATGGGGGCCTCGTTTCGTTCTCGACTCAGTCTTAATAAGATCGTGATTCGAATAATTCCAACGGTCAAATGTTACTACCGGTTGCATTCTCCGGAATTTCGGACGGTATATCAACTGGCGCTACGTGATGACCGTCGTCCATGCAGAGACCTAGGCCTTCCACCATATACCATCAATACTCATTCATTCAAATGGCGGCAGTCAGTCGAGCCGGTTTGTGCGATTTTAAGTCATGTACATTTATTTGTTTCGGGTTATTGTTTGTACGAGTATACGACAACGTATGTTATGTACCGTCTACTCTTAAGGGCCATAGGTGGGATCTACATTTGTGTAGGGACCCAGAGCTTCAGAAAGTCGTACGACGTCCCTGCATGTAAATATTGATTTTTTTTCTCCCACAACTGACAGCTTTTCCCGGTTTTGCATTTTGTTGCTAATAGTTCTTGTTCTGGATTGTTAATATTGTTTCTTTATTCCGTTTTGGTCGTTTGTTGTGTTAAATTTTATGTTTTTCCCGAAAAAGCGCCCTCTAGTGGACATTTTGGAAATAAAAATTTTTTTCGAAATTCAGTTAACGCATTTCGTGTATAACCCATATTTAGAATTTCGTTGCATTTTATTCACCCGTTTGCGCTGTAGGATGCAATTTATAGTGGAAGTTTATTTATTACCGCCTGGTTGATTAAACGCACGTATGACATTCTGAGTTTATTCTCCATGTTTTCAGACGGAAAGGGTAAAATTAACTGAACGCAAAATTCGCGTACTTTGTAGAACAGATCTATTCGTGGAGTTTTAAATTTTCGTAAGGGTATAATTTTTAAGTTAAAGTTTCAAACTTCATACATCAATAGGAAACAGCAGTAATTTTTTTAAACAAAAATTGTAAGGAAACAACTGCATAAAATGGATTTCCGAATAAAGTCGGAAAAACACATTTTTTGAACGGTTTTTTCAATCTTTGGATAGAACACAGACAATAGCGTTTTACATATGGGGGGGAAGGGAGCTTCATGCAATTATTTTTATAAATGGCGAAGTTGTAAAATATTTAATTAAATCTTTGAGTATTTTTTGAAAACTGTTTCAGTACGGAAATTCGTTTGATAAAAGTAATTAGAAAATGATCCAGAACAAATGTATAATTCTTTTTATAAAAATGCTTCAAAATTTATTACAAAAAAATCGCAAAAAAATATAAAATATGTATATACACTGCTGTTTGTAAAGAATGCAACACTATGAAGGAATCATCAGAATTAAATGAACTTCGCAGCAAATATCAACTATAGGAAGTTACGTAAAACAGTAAAGTTTCAGAGCCACCGCGCACGTGTGGCGTGCGCAGCACCCTCTGAACTGATGCTGAAAGAGTATAAATAGGGGGCTGTAGCGGGACGTTGAAAATTGTTAATGATTATTTGTTAGTGGCGAACGTTTAATGAGACCTAAGTATGTCTCCACGACGAAATAAGGAGAAATTCCAACAACTTCTGGAGTTTGAACGGGGAAGGATTATCAGCCTTCAAGAAGGAGAGTTTTCCTATCGCGCAATAGGAGTTCATGTGCAGCGGAACATTTCCACAGGTATGCGAGTTTGAAAGCAGTGGACCGACGAGCGCCGAACAACTCGAAAAACTGGCAGTGGACGATGGAAGGTGACGTCATCGCGCGTCGATCGACACCTGCTCCGCATGACGGTGAATGACCGTACAACTTCCTCCAGGCAGTTGGCAGCATGCTACAGGTGTATTAATGTCGGCTTCGTCAATTCGTTGACGTCTGCTACACCATGGATTGCGTGCAAGGATGCCTTTATACAGGATTCCTCTCATGGCAAACCATCGACGGCTGCGTCTGCAATGGGCTCATGAGCACAGAGCCTGGCAAGCTGATTGGCACCAAGTTGTCTTTTCAGAGGAATCGCTTCAATTTGTGGGACCATGATGATCGCATTTGTGTTAGACGCTATGCCGGTGAACGCTGCCTTCCAGAATGCGTTATCGAACGACATAGTGGCCTAACACCCAGAGTTATGGTTTGGGGTGCGATTTCGTATCATGGACGATCCAATTTGCTACGAATTCAAGGTAATCTGAATAACTACAGTTACATCCGTGAAATGCTACAGCCCGAAGTCGTTCCCTTCCTTCAAGGAATGCATGTAGCTATCTTTCGGCAGGATAATGCACGCCCACATGTTGCAAAGACTGTTCGAGACTTCTGTTCAGCCCAACTCATGCAGCAACTTTTTCCTTGGCTTGCTTATTCACCGGATATGTCACCTATTGAGCACGTGTGGGATTTAGTTGGTCGGCGTCTCACTCGTGATCCGCGTTCTGTAGCTTCAAAAGACGAACTTTTGCTGCGCATACAAGCAATATAGAATTCTCTTCCACAAGCAGACATTCAAAATTAACTCCATGCCACGTCGTATTGCAGCGCGTTGCAAATACTGATTTCGGACAATTAATACTGTAGGTTTTTGTTTTAAATTTTTTTATTTGATAATTTTGCTATTTATTTGTACTGATACAAGTCGTTTGTGCATTAAATTTCATTTAATTCTGATTATTCCTTCATGGTGTTGCATTTTTACAAACAACAGTTATAATACAGGGTGTTTCATAAATGATGGGAGTAACTTTAAGGGGTGATAGTACACATCAAGACGAGTAATAGTAAATAGGAAACCAAGTGTCCCAAACGTCTTCCGAAGGAGAAAGGCGCCATCAAGTTTAGGGTCCTAAATTTCAAATGATGATAAAAAACGGGAAAATGGATCGATTCATTTGCGGTTTTCACTAAAATCATTCTTTAAATTAGTATTTTCATTAAAAAAAGTTTTAAAGACAAAGTTAAAAAAATGCCGTTAGAGGGCGCTCTAGACTTTGGAGTACCGAACAACTACCTTTTACCAGTATTTTTTTTATTTTGTTAAATGTTTACAAAAGCTTAGATTTTAACTTGAATTTTGAGCGCAAAATTGAAACCATCGGGAGCGGTTAAGTGGCGCAAATGTAACCGCGTTTAGGGAGGAAAAATTGAAATGCTCGTATGTAATGATCAAAATAAAAAACGATAAAGCAAACTTTAAGAGGCGATAGTACAACACCAAAACAAGTAACATTCATCAAAGAAATCATACTCGTAATTTTAACCCGAAGGTGATAGAGGGCGCTGAAACAGATTTCGTTTTAAGAGACAAAAAGGAAACAAAGAACATTTACGTTATAAAAAAAAGTTTAATTAGAAATGATTACAATATCTGTTCGAAACACTGACCATTAGAGGCGATGCATGCGGTACAACGGCGAAGAAGGGATTCACGAACCCTCTGAAACACGCCAGGAGTATCGCGCACCTCTCCTGCAGCTGCCGAAAGTCTGGCGACGAGTTCTTCTGCAGTTTCGATAGGAGTCTCATACATAAGACTCTTCAAGTGTCCCCACAAAAAGAAATCCAGGCATGAAAGATCGGGCGATCGCGCTGGCCAAGGGACAGGACCACTTCGCCCAATCCATTGATTTGGAAAGGTTGCGTTTAGATAATTTCGCACCTCTGGCGCAAAATGAGCTGGTGCTCCATCCTGCTGGAACCACATTACTCGCCGGATACGAGGGGGAACATCTGTTATCATTTCTGGCAGCACCTGTTGCAGAAAGGTAAGATATTTTTTTCCATCCAGGCGTTCTGGCAGAAGATAAGGTCCAAGTAGATGGTCACCAATTATTCCTGCCCAAACATTTATGGAAAATCGTCGCTGATATGCATGTGTAGAAGACGCATGTGGATTTACATCTGCCCATTGGTGGGAATTGTGGGTGTTAAATGTACCGTCACGTGTAAATGTACATTCATCTGTAAAAAGCACAGTTGCACCAAAATCGGGATTTAGGGTGTGCTTCTGCAGATACCAGCGAGCAAAATCCATTCGACGAGGAAAATCCCTTTCAGTCAGTTCTTGGACTCGTTGGACATGAAAAGGATGCATACTTTCATCCTTTAGTACTCGCCATGTCGTGGAGGGTGATACTTCAATTTGACTAGCCACTGCTCGCGTGCTTGTATTTGGATGATCAGTCACCATATCCAGAATTTTTTCTTCCACGGCTACCGTTCTGTTAGACTTCGCACAGCCTGCATTTGAACGTGCACCAAAAAAGGATCCTGTCTCACACAACTGTCTGTGCAAGCGCACAAATGTTTTTATCATTGGGCAACCGCCTGTTGGGAAACTTTTTTTCCGTATAATCGTCGCGCCTCTGCACTATTCCCATTTGCAGTTCCGTAGATGAAGTGCATATCAGCCTTTTCTTGATTAGTGAAGGGCAACATCTTTCGTTACGTTTGTTCCGTGATTTACACTTGCACACTCGGGTCAACGGCTTTTATCTTAATAACAATTTGCATATGCGTTCTTCTTCTTCCCCATATCACAATTTCATGTTCTTCTTCCAGAATCTTGCAGCTAAAACGCTTGCATGGATAAAATTTGAAGATGCTCTAGCACGTTTGCGTTTGAATTCAAATCATGCATTTTCTAATCGAAGTTGATTGTTTTTATGTTGTACTATCGCCTCTTAAAGTTTGCTTTATCGTTTTTTATTTTGATCATTACATACGAGCATTTCAATTTTTCCTCCCTAAACGCGGTTACATTTGCGCCACTTAACCGCTCCCGATGGTTTCAATTTTGCGCTCAAAATTCAAGTTAAAAATCTAAGCTTTTGTAAACATTTAACAAAATAAAAAAAATACTGGTAAAAGGTAGTTGTTCGTACTCCAAAGTCTAGAGCGCCTCTAACGGCATTTTTTTAACTTTGTCTTTAAAACTTTTTTTAATGAAAATACTAATTTAAAGAATGATTTTAGTGAAAACCGCAAATGAATCGATCATTTTCCCGTTTTTTATCATCATTTGAAATTTAGGACCTAAACTTTGATGGCTCCTTTCTCCTTCGGAAGACGTTTGGGACACTTGGTTTCCTATTTACTATTACTCGTCTTGATGTGTACTATCACCTCTTAAAGTTACTCCCATCATTTATGAAAACCCTGTATATAATTACCTGTATCTCGTTACCTGGTGAAATAAACAGTCTATTTGATTCCGGAATTATTATTATTTTTGTCTGGTTTTGATACCGAAAATACGATGACAGTTTTAAAAACGACAAAATGTCAAAAATCTTTCCCCGTCCGATTCTTTGTGGAATAATTTGCGTAAAGGGGCAGACGAATCGTGTATTTAAAGGTTTTCAATTAATATCTTTTTAACTAATTGCAATTTAGAAATTTTAAAGGGTTAAAATGGATTCCTCAGATCATTTCCCATCTTTAACACGTTTCTGCGTTCAGCGATTCAGGAGAACATAGGCTAACATAGATAAATAGATACGTTTGTGTTTACCTACGAATTTTAATAGTGTAGACTAGCTGCATGACCCGGCGTTGCACGGGCTTTTACCGAGGGTATAACTTAATCCCGTAGATAGATAGATAAGTTTGTGCTTACCTACGAATTTTGATAGTGTAGATTAAGAATAATAATAAAGGTATTGTCACTCTTGACATTAATTTTAAAAAAAAAAAGAATCACAGATTCAAAAATAGATTTTACATTGCCTCCCCCCCCCCATACAGTTATTTATATATGTTTTTTAGAATTATAACACAACCTCAAAACTTCTTGTCAAAGAAGGTATTCATATTTTGTCAAACTTGTTCATGTTTGTTCATATTGCTTATGGTTATCTGATTGTCATGATAAAGTATTACATGAACATATTTTTAGTAACTAATATTTATTATATATTTTAGATTTTGATTGATTTAACAAAAATGTTATCTAAAGGCCTACTTATTACTTCAGTATCAGAAAAAATGTCTTAGCTGATTTCTTAAGGCTGGGATAAACAGCTGAAATTTTCGACTTCATAAATTATAAGGAATAAAATTCTGTATATACATGTCCTACGTTAAATTGAATGTGCTTCTTTTATTTTTTTTTTACAGAGGGATGTTACCATAACTTTATATTCTGGAGTGAACAATAGTACAAGAGTTTTCTTCATAATAGACTTTAAATTGAGATTTTCACTGTCACATCTATGAGAAAAACTTTCACATTTGAAGATAGGAAAATGGCTTTTGCTCAAGAGAACTCGAGGAGTCGTTTGCATGTTCATGATAATAAACAGCCTTATGTTTGTGAAATCTGCAACAAGGGTTTTTCTGAAGCTGGTAATTTAAAAAGACATTTTCATATTCATACAAAGGAAAAGCCTTATGTTTGTGAAATATGCAACAGGGGTTTCTCTCGAACTGATAGTTTGAAAGCACATTTATGTATTCATGGCAAGGATACGCCTTATGTTTGTGAAATGTGTAACAAAGGCTTTTCTCAAGCTAATAATTTAAAAGCACATCTGCTTATTCATACAAAGGAAAAGTTTTATGTTTGTGGAGTGTGCAACAAGGGTTTTTCTCGAAATAATGATTTAAAAAGACATTTATTGGTTCATACAAAGGAAAAGCCTTATGTTTGTAAAATGTGCAACAAGGGGTTTTCTCAAAATGTCTCTTTAAAGGCACATTTAAGGACTCATACCAAAGAAAAGTGTGAGCTGTGCAACAAGAGTTTTTCTCAAATTGATGATTTAAAAGCACATTTATTGACTCATACAACAGAAAAGTCTTATGTTTGTGAAAAGTGTAACAAGAGTTTTTCTAAAACTCAAAGTCTGAAAGCACATTTACGGACTCATACCAAGGAAAAGCCTTGTGTTTGTGAACTGTGCAACAAGGGTTTTTCTCAAATTTCTCATTTAAAAGACCATTTACGTATTCATACAAAGGAAAAACCTTATGTTTGTGAATTGTGCAACAAGAGTTTTTCTCATCATTCTAATTTAAAAGCACATTTATTGATTCATACAAAGGAAAAGCTTTATGTGTGCGAAATGTGCAACAAAAGTTTTTCTCAAAATGGTAATTTAAAAAGACATTTAAGGATTCATACCAAGAAAGGAACTGCCTAAAACGTGTTTCTTGGTATTATCTGAAACTGTTCACATGGAGCACATTTACACATTCATAGGAAGAAAAAGTCTCGTACATGTTTATAAAATATGCAACATTGCTTTTTCTGAAGACGTCTTACTAATTAAAATCAATGAAAAATCTCCACTGTCAAATATTGTATCATTTCTTTTGTTATACCTTTAGTAATGAGTTATGCTTTTGTAGCAGGTAGAGAAAAAGATTATCATTGTTTTCTTTTAGTACGGTAATTATGGTAACAAAAATTCATATTATTCTGGGTTTTTTTATATTTTATTGTATGAAAACAAAGAAGAAAGATATGGTGATATTTTTTCATTACACTGTGATTTTATGTGTAATATTCTCATGTAGCAATACATGAAAAGTAAAAGTAAGTTATAAACTCTTAAAAAACTTATTCATAAATCATTTGAATATTTGTTAAAATTAAATACTATGAATGTCAATTTATGGATATTTGTCTATTTCTAAGAATTGTTTTGAAATACAGATCTAAAATATGTGGGTGTACTTTCAATGTGATGATGCATAATGGTTCTTGTGTTAAACCCTTCTTTGCATGATTTTTTTCTTTTCGTGTGAAATAAATCAGAGTGAGTGAATTCCTGCTGGTAGATTAAAGGAAAAATATTTTTAAAAAATTTGACTATAAATATATAATTTGAAGTAATTAAAAACTGTATGATCCATCATCATGCAAATTTATATGTTAAATTCAGCACAACATGGTAGTACAAACCTTTTTTCCCTCTCATTATCGCTTTTATTAGCAAAAACATTATCAGATTAATTCTAATAAATATTCAAGAAATCGCACATTTCTTCCAACCACAACAAAAAGTGGAATGACAAGCTCAAACCTGCTATAATGATTGTGACATTTGATTTTTTTTTTCTTTTTCGTTTTGCGATTATGTTCCTTTTTATGCAATAGTCGTGAAAAAGTTATCAGCAACAACCAATTAACAATACATGTGTTTTGGGTACAATTTTCGTTCTCAATGTTAGGATGGAAATTTCTATCATCATGCAAAGAAGAGGTAATTATATATATATATGTTCACACACACACAGAAATTCATTACTTCTTGTATTAGGAGATCTGTTCTTATTTTAGTATAATCAAGTTTTTAGCATTAGTTTTTTATTTTATTTATATTATTATCTATTAGCTAATTATATCCAATTATTCAAATATTCAATTTTATATATGTGTAATTAGTACTATCTAGTTGATACAATTTTGTTTGTCATGCTATTATTTAGTATTCAAAGTGTTGTGGGTTAAGTCTGCAAAGCTTTGCACTTATATATATAGAATCAATTTTCTTCTACATATATCTATATTAATGGTTTGGTATTACTTTGTATTAGCGACTGGCAATTAGCTTAGCTTATGCTAATCTTTGCTTGGTGGTGTACTGACTGGGAACGTACAGTATCGTTATAAAATTACCTATTTGCTTGTTTCATTTATAGTTAATGGTTTGCTCATCTGAGTCTTTTTGTACATAGCTTTGTTTATGTTTTAGCACAGCTTTTTCTTGTTTTTGAGATTTACTATCAAGTTTTTTTTTTTTTTTTTAAATTAACTTCTTATAGTTTGCTTAGGGCAAACTGATTTGGTATAGGATGATGGATTTTTATGGCTCACTATCTAATGACAATTTGGGAAAGGAATCAATTTTAGTTAAAGATTTTAACGATTATAGTCGTCATATTAAGCCTAAACGATTCAAGACAAATTTTTTTGTTCCAAAAAATTTATTAATAGTCATACTCGTTATGTTAAACAAAAAATTTTAGATTCCAGGAATTATAATAAGCAAATTTGTAATAAAAGCTATATTAATAGCACTACTTTACTTGTAAATAAGGACAAATTAATTTCAAACAATTATGAAAACATTAAATGTAATAATAGTCTTAAGTTGAGATTCAATAAATGTAAAGATAGTAGATGTAAAACTTGCACCATGATCAATTTGATTGTGAATCTAAATTTAACTTATGTAGAACTTTTAATTGTATTTACCTTTAAATTGTAAAGTTTGTCAGTATAAATATATAGGACTGACCTGGGGTACTATTAACATTAGGATTAATCAACATAGACATGATGTTAAAAACTTAGTAACTTCAACAATTTTAATAAAATTGAACTCGGACACTTTCAGATACATGAATTTAAAAAGGTTGGCTTGTCAATTATTATATAAAACAGTACCAAATACTAAGCACAGATTATGGTGGGAAAATCACTTTATTAGGAGTTTTAATACAATATATCCGTATGGTCTTAATGTTATGTACTTTGCTTAAAACACATTGCAAATTATGTTACAGAGTAATAATAAAGAATTTTTTTATAATGTTTCCAACTTAGATCATATTTCTAAAAGAAATTCTAGAAGCAACAGAACTAAAAGGAAAAATAGAAATAAAAAATATTTAATTGATAATATTAAAGTTATTATTGAGAGAGATGATTTTGAAATAAATTTTAATATCAAAAAGATCGAATATTTCATGTTTGGTCTTAATAAACAATAATTTATATTGTTAAATGAAATATTAAATAATGATTGCTTAAAGGTGTGTCATGCAATACACATCATTAAAGATATTAATTTTTAGTTAATAAATTCCAAATAATTCATAAAATTAATGAATCTACTACAGATTATGTACTGCACTTTATTATTCATGAATAAAACTTTTGATAAAGTTAATTTTTTTAATGTAATTAATATATAGACATTTGTCACTTTTTCCTGTTAGGAATGTAATTGTTAAAAAAGCAAGGTTTGAAATGCCCATCTTAACTATAGATGGCACCCCTATTCTTGGTGTGTGCGACTTTGATTTATCTTCCTGCTTCTGTGATTGGAGTGTCCAATCAGAAGGATGCTGTCAACAAAGGTATTTTTTAAAGTTTTGAAAAATATATAAATGGTTAAGATAAAGGGCAGTATACACTTAATCGTTTGCAATTAGAAGTACATTTTTTTTATTCATATTAAAATTAAGTTATTTAATAAAATTTCAAATATTTCGACAATGAGTAAAGAAAGATCAATTGAATAGAAACGTCTTAATTTTCTAGAAAATGAGATCAGCAATATTATTTGTGTCCAAAACAAGAATAAAATATCTAAAAACTCTTTTCAATTGCTAAGGAATATAATCTTAAAACGCACTATGACACAAATATGAAGCAAACTGTGACCAATGCTTGAAAAAAAAAATCATGAAGCCAAATTGAATTGAGTTCAATTCTTCGAAAACAATAAAATGCACTCATTAAATTTGTTGAAAACTATACAGCTGCTGTAAAAGTCATATATTATCACATTTAATCAAGCAAGCAGATGGAAATCATTTACTGAAAGGGAATTTATGAGTGAAAGTATTTAAAACAGTGGAAATATTAGTCCAGCTCAAACAAAGCAAATTAAAAATGTAAGTTAAGTCGAACTCTAGCAAGCAGAGTTGAGGAAATTGCTGAGAATTTGAGAAATCAGCATTATTCAACGATATCAACACATTTCAAGCCAATTTTATTGTAGTATTGATGATTTTATTTATTTATCCAACGCCCATGCTTGGCCATTTGACGCTGAGCCTCCCAGTACCGACTGACGATGTCGTCAGTCGGGTATTCATCGAGTCCACTGCATTGGTGCAGGTGGTTGCCATCCATTCTGACATGGCCGCAGAATGGGTAGGCCTCATCAGCAGCCAGTGGAGGTTTGCTCTCAAAAAGTCATGTCCGGTGGTTAAGCGAAAGCGGACATTAGCCTTTTGATTGGACCTATAGTAGCCAGAGTTTCCCAAGGCTCTTGGGTTTTTGGGTCACGGTAGAAAATTTGTCGATGAATGTAAAAATAATGCTCTTTGCTCTTCTGAGAGTCATGGGGACTTCTTGTGATATTGACGAAAGTTCACATTTTCTAAATTTCACTCAGCTAGTCGTTTTTATTCCCGGATACGATGCTCCAAAAGCCCTCGTGTAGCTGAACAGTGTGACGTTAATATTCACTTACTCGCCCAGGTATGCGATGTTAATTAAAACATAACTAAAGAGGTTTAGGAAATCATTCATATTCATAATAGAAGCACTGGAACTGCTATTTTGAAGGTATTTCCAGATGTTTTGAAGGAATACAAGTTACCATTGGAAAAGTTGGTTTGTTTTGCATGATGCGGCACCTATCATAACCGGTATTACTAGAAGAGTTTTTGCAAGATTAAAAGAAACATGGAAATAATAGCTTGGAACATTTTCATTGTATTATTCACCACCAAGTACTGTTCTCCAAAGTTTTAAATATAGGGCATGTTTTTAAAATATTCGCCAAAATTGTAAATTATATTCGAGAGCATAATCTTAATTGTCGTCAATCTGATTTATTAGTGAAAGATATAGAAAGTGAATACAACAATTCACCATATTATGCGAAAGTTCAATGGCTTTTAAATCATAAAGTGTTTAAACGAGCGTTTCTCAAACTGGGACGCCCCCCCCCCAGGGGCGTGGTAACACTACGAGGGGGGCGCGAGCAAATTTCAAAGTCGAAAAGAAAATATTATTTAAAAGTTATTAATTTACTAAAAGTAAACAAAAATACACATTTACACTCAGAAAAAAACACTTATAAATGTATCAGTACTGCGCAATGTATTTTAAAATTAGTTTTTTAACAGTACTAAGTTAAGAAAAAGTTTAATAATTACCAGGCTTGTCATATGTTAAATTATATGTGAAAATTAACAATAATTTGTATGGTTTATAATTAATCCCTTAACTGCTGATTAAAAGTTGTGCAATTTGCTACCCAATGCCTCTACTTTCTACGTATGTGATGTATTGGGGGAGGGGGAGAAAAGGAATAACTAAGCAAATCTTCTGAAATCAGTAATTCCTTCGCAAACACTGTCAACGTCCTTTTGCATTCTAAAAGCCTTCGGAATAATTTTATGGATAACAGTGCACATAAAAGTTCATACTTCGGAAAGACGTATATATACGTACCGAGGCAATTAAGACTTTAGCTGAGCGTGACCTTTATATACGCCGGTGGCACTCAAGAGATTAAAGTTGATCTGTAGATTTAGCATCAAAGTATAGTGTTATTGTATGGAGGGCGCGATGAAAATTATGATTGAATACTGGGTCGCAAACATATAGTTTGAGAAGCACTGGTTAAACCATTCTTTAAATTGCTGTACGATGTTATAAAGTTCTCAGAAACAAAAAAATGTGCTTAGTTAAAAGATGGATAAAGCGCCTGGCTTTTTCAGTTGATATTACACAAGTCATCTTATCAACTTGGCTTTAAGTTTCAAGGCGGAAATCATGTTGCCACAACTCTATTTGATAATATTAAAAATTATTACTTTCGGAAAAAAATAAGTAGAAAAAGAAAACTTATCTCACTTTGAAAACAAACAACATCTATTAATAAATTCTCCAAAATTAAAATTTACTGAAAATGCTTCCTAAATTAATTTGTTAGTAATGGAATTATAGATCGAAGAGTTTTTGACTTCAAAAGTTGTGAATTACAATTTCGCACTTTTACTTGACCTCTATCTATCTATATGGAAATCGTTGATGAAAGCTTTTTACAAATGAACCTTATTGAAATCCAATGTGTGATTCTTTGTTGAAGCAAAAATCCATGGAAGTTGAAATTCTAGATTTTTATGCATGTTTATCAATAGATCGATCTTCTAAACTTTATCGTTTATTACGCGAACAGTGGCTATGTTTTGAAGCATTCATTAATGCGGACAATTACTTTATTTAATGAAAAATAATGAAAATTGAGAAAGATCAAGATTAATCCCAATCAACAAGCATCTTCAATTTTAAAAACTGCATCATCTCAATAATTTCTATAAAATCTTGATCATTGTTAAAAAAACGATGTCAAATATTTTATAAAAGTAACGTTAAATTGAATTTCTATAATCATAGTTTTTATTTTTTTTATAAAAAAATATGAAATATTTATAGCTTAAGTTTAAAAAAATATATGAAATATAAAACGAATATGAATGTATAATATAAAATCCATTGAATCTAATAAATGCATAGTTCATTAAAACAAGTAATGTATATAAAAAAAATTAAGTCAGTTCCTTACTTAGATCAACAACAAAAAATATTTTAGTTACTTTTTTTATTAATAGATACAATTAATATAATATATATATACATGACAGAGAATCACATTATAAGAGGTAATTAATTTTCATTAAAAAATCGCACTGTCATCTAAAACAATCATGTATATAAAATTTCAGTTCAACTGTTTCAGCTTTGAAACGTGTGGAAAAAAAAAAATCTTTTAAAGATTTGACCCAAGTCGCTAAAAAAGAAGCCAACGTGGCTGTATCTGTAATTCTTTAAATAATTCATTGCAGTCAATTAGTTTTAATTAATTATAATTAAATTATCGTATTGTTACCCAAAACAATAGTGTAGAGAAAATTTCAGCTCAAATGAGCGCTTTAAAATACGTGGGGTAAAAAACTGTTTCAAGTTTTTGACACAAGTCGCCAAAAATGATGCCAACGTGGCTATATTTGTAATTCTTTGAATAATTAGTTTTAACAATTTTTATTAATAAAATTAAATTACTGTATTGTCATCCAAAATAAGCATGTATATAAAATTTCAGCTCAATTGAGTGCTTTAAAATGCATTTTATTAAGATTGAAAAATTGAACAAGATAAATATAGAGAAAGCGTGTGAACTAATAGAGAGTAGGAATTTAAGTTGATTGATTTTTTAAGACTGAAAACATGCTATCCCCAACTTATAATAAAATAGATCATGTAGCTCGTAATGTCATATGACTTTGACATGCCTGTTTTCGATTCGATCCAAAAACAAACCAAATGGGAAAACTATGGAATATCATATAAGACAATACACTAATATTGCACAAGAGATCACTTGGCAACACTTCTCTCTATTCTCCATGCACTAAATTATTTTAAAAAGTGCAAACATTTGGAAAACACGATAAAATTTCATGATTAAAATTTTTCAAGCTACACTGAATAGTATTAAGCTATTTATACACCGAAAAATTATGCACAATACTATCTACCATGTGACCTGTAAATCTGCTAACATTGGAAAATTCAAGAATTCCTTTAATAATGTAGGAAAAGAGAGGTAAAAATTGGCGCGCACACACATATTTGAAGTCACATAGTGTTTTTTTTTTAAACCAAAGATTTACCTACAGAAAGCGTTTTATATAAATAAAGCAAAACTTAGTAGCATTAACTGATTTTTAGAAATAAACGATGCTCCTTAGAACGAATGTTTAACACGTCGGCCGTAATTCATTAAAAATGCCTGCAGTCGAGGGACAAGTATTGTACAGCATACCTGTAAATATTACAATTGTACTTTTGTTCGTAAATAAAGGTTAATTCATAATCGCACAAATATCGAACTCTAGAGTAAAAACTTCACCTGTATAATTATCACACACATCTTCAAAGATAATAAGTAAATTACAGGAATCACCGGATGATGTTCATGTGCGTCACCACGAGGAAAGTAAGTGAAGAGTATATAAAGAATGGCGGCAAAGAAGTAATATTCTTCACAAGCGTTCTGTAAGCCGCTTAATGCCATAACCTAATACTTATAACAGAGAACACATGTGGATGAGTTTTACGTGGTAGAATTACGCCTTTAATGTGGGCGTACTTTGACTGGAAGAATTAACTGAGTAGTATTTGGCACTGACTATCAAAAGAAGCAAACAGAGTACAGCATTCAACCTGCCTCGTCAGCTATCTAAAGCCACAGGTCCAGAAGTTTCATGAAAAAGCTATGTCCAGACACTTGGGATATGTTTGTCAATGCAGAGTTATTCGCTACCAGACCGACAAACTTACAGGGTGTACATTGGTTACACAGACATACAACTGACATCTACCCGATGTCAAGTTTCGGTGTAAATAATCTGCGAATACTGAATAGACAAGGATGTGACACATAAAGCATTTAATGACGACAATAGCAATACACAACGTTACAACAATACGATTTAAGTACATCTAAAGTAAGAACAAACAGCAACAAAAATGACGTTATTCGCTTGACGCTGATTGGTTGGAGAGGGGATGCCATTCGCAAAAGATGACTCGGAAACACATAAGAACGCATGGTTGCAATTGCCGTAGTTGTAAGCTATGGAGCAAAGAAGCAGAGAAAAAATAGCAACATGTTAATTAGCATAATGCCCATATTTAGGTTTAGGAGAACCCTCACAGTACGCAATCAAGGGCAGCTCAACAGCACATCTAGGTCTTTGTTTGGCTGGCATTCTTGTAGACTACTTCATTGGACCTTACCTTCTGCCCAGTCCTTTGGACGAAAGGACATATGTGATCTTGCAACAAGTCCTGCCCAAATT
>BMAO01009855.1:0-31120 GCA_019973975.1 Trichonephila clavata | reverse complement strand
CCAGAATAATAAATTCGGAAGTAGATAGTGATGCCGTTCAAGAAGTGCTGGAATCCCTCAATCAGGAGGTGACACTTGATGAACTCATGGGAATGCATGAGCAAGACATTGAAGAACTTAATTTTTTTTGTAATTCCAGTTTAATCGGAAGATCGAATGACGGTCGGTAATTTGACATGCCTCAGTTTTATTGGAAAAAGATTACGTTAAAAATTTTAGGAAATACATTCGCCAACGAAGAGCGCATTTTTTCCACGAAACAAAGAATAAAAACTTTTTGTGGGAGAAAAAAAATTATGTGAAACTTTCTACATCAAAGTGAAATTAGCTTGCGATTTTGTATTGATGTTATCTAAAAATTTATTAAATATACTTTTATCTAAATTATTATTTTCTTTCGAATCCGGTCCAGACTAAAAATAATTCATATGTATTTATATGCGAAATTATAACCAGACTTAAGCGAATTAAACTTATGGGTTATCACTCAGTCCACCTATCGCATAAGCTTTGGGTATTCATCACTACCCGTCGTAACAAAGAAGGATTCGAAATCAGAATACATCGTATTAACAGCTCCCTTCTTAACCTCTAAGCTACCACGCTGTGCTACATTTCAACTCTTCCCTCAAATGAATTCTTGACTGCATCACGTTGAAGAAATATTTAATTATATTAAAGCTCATAATTTTTAAGTTGAGCTTTCAGGATAAATTTTAATTTAGATAACTTTTTTTACGCTTATCGTTATATTTCTCCAGCTTAAACTTCCTTCTCGATAATTACTCATCGTGATAAATAATCCGAAATCAGCTATTTCCTTTAAAAAATTGAACATTTAATTTGTTCAGCAAAGTTTTTCTCTAATTGTTGCCTAGTGCACAAACTTCATTCTAGTGATTCAAACAATTTTTTACTTAGTGAATAAAACAAGTGGTTCACAACTTGTATAAAATTTTGTATTATATAATGTAAATTTTTAACTGCCTTTAGAAATACGTATCCTTTGAAAATTTTCAGCATAGGTTTATATGATTACAAAATCCTTGGGGGAGGGGGGATCAGATTAATTCGATTTGATATATCTACTTCAAAAATATAGGATATTTCAATAATTCATTTGTGTAAAACGAATACTGTTTTAAAACCAATGTTTGATAAATCTATCGCATATTTTGATTAATTTTAACCGATTTATTTAACTCTGACATCTGCTACCCTAAGACATTTTTATTTTAACATTATTTAAATAAAAAAAATACTTATATATTGTTAATATTTTCCTTGATTTTTATATTCTTATTATAAAGCAAAGAATTAAATTTCCAAACTGCAGCAGGAAAAATTTTTCCTGACAATTTCATATGTGTATTTATATGTGTTTTTCTGAAATTTTATCCCATATGATATAGAAGGTGGTCCCAAATTCATGGTACAAACTTAAGTGTAGGTACTAAACATTGTAAAAAATTTATTGTATAGAAATGTATGGGCTGAAGTGAACCATACACAAAAAATAAGAGACGAAAGGAAAGATGAAGTGTTTATTGAAAGCGTCGTTTCGCCAGTGCAGTGTTTACAATAACTATTTATAACTATTCAGCACATGAACTATAATGTCCAGCTGCGGCTCTAATTGCTTTACCTCCCACTAGCAGTCGGAGAATGTAGTTTGCCGGGTTCAAAGTTTCTACTCGTGAAAGTGGAAGAGATGTAAGAGCTTTTCATTTAACACTCTACAAATGGTCAGATCATTCACACTTACATGAATAGCAGCAGCTCATGTATTTAACTCTGGCCTGACAGCCACATCGCTCATGATACTTTCGTCCGGGATTGGACTGCATACAGCTCTTTGTCGACCAGCATGATATTTAGTGACGTGAAACTAACATATTTCATGAAGTTCACGATGGGATAACCAATGAAAAATTCTGTGATCAAACATTCGTCGATCAGGAAACTGCATTTGATACATTCGTAGTGCAGCTTTGCCGTTACCATTTACATGGTCGTACATGTAACGCATGTCTGCGTTACTTAAAGTCTTTCATCATAAACACACAATGAAACAATTGTGAATGGTGCTAAACCCTAATGGGATACATTATGTTGAACGGCTGCTAGATATCTACTGCCCTCTACTGGCAATGCAATCAATCGCTATTTCCATTTCTCTTTTCTTTTATTTCCCCTGTTTGTGCTTCACCGCGTCACAAGCACCCATACATTCCTATACAATAAATGATTATTACAATGTCCTTTATCAACCCTTTAATTTTATACCATAAATTTCGGACCCCCCTGTATATGATGTATAGCTTATATCTTTTTCCATCAGAGCCCTTTTTAACCTCCCCGTGCCCTTTTTAACCCTTCAAATTGTTGCGCTCCCTGCCCCTACTTCAGATCTGCGGGAGTGATTTTCCCTTAATTCTCTTACCCTTTTTTATTTATTTGTCCACTTATATATACACTCAAGAGCCAAAACATTATGACCACCTGTCAATAACGAGTTGGCTCACCTTTGGCGCGCAACACAGCTTCAACCCACCTTGGCATGGATGCCACAAGTTCTTGGTAGATGGTGGGAGACATATTGTACCAGGTGTTTAAGCAACGGTCACGCAAATCCGAGATACTGCGAATTGGTGGTCTTTGAACTCTGAGCTTCCGTCGCATGACATCCCAAATGTGTCCTATCAGTTGAGATCCGGTGAGTTAGGTGGCCAGGACATTAACTGGAATTCAGCATCATATTCCTGGAACCACTTCAACACAATTTTAGCCCGGGGCGTTGTCCTGTTTGAATATTCTATATCCAGCTGAAAAAACAGAGGCCATTTAAGGGTATAACTGGTCCGCAATGATGTTCAGATGCCCTGCAGCATTCATGGTCTGATCTACCAAAACCACAGGTCCGAGAGATGCTCAAAAAATGTTTCAAAAAGTATAATACCACTACCAACGGCCTGTGTATGACCTACTCTACTATGAGGGAGCAACTGTTTGCCTGGAAGTCGGCGTATCCTGATACGGCCATCGGCGTGATAAATGACAGACCGTGATTCATCTGACCAGGCAACTCCATTCCATCTGACCCATGGTCCAGTCACGATGCTCCAGGGCCCCGCGCAGTTGGCGATGACGCTTGGTCAGAAAGGCACACGAGTGTGACGTTTGCTGCGTAGCCCCATACCCAACAGTGTCCACTGAACAGTGTTCTCCGATACTATTCTACTTGGCCCTGCATTGTTTTGGCTCTCAGCTGAGCCACTGTCTGGCTCCGGTTTTGCTTCACCATGCGAGTCAGTCTCCGACGACATTTTTCTTTGATAGCATGTGGGCGTCCAACACCATGTCGTTTACTGCTGGTATCACCGTCATTAATCCACTTTGCATAAGTACTAAAAACTGTAGATCGCGAACAAACCTCTAGTCGTGCAGTTTCGGAAATACTTCTCCCGAGCCTTCGTATCACTACAATGTGCCCTCTATCAAAGTCGCTTAGATCCGCAGCCTTTCCCATCTCACACAGAAGTAAGTGAAAGAATGATTCTTCAGACTCTCCAGCAGCAGCTAAATACCATTTCCACCGGATCACGTGCCTTCCACGTCATCCAGACGTGTTCATTGCAAAATGTAGGGGTGGTCATAATGTTTCGGCTCTTGGGTGTATTTATTTTTCCACTGAAAAGTGAGTCCAATGATTCTTCAAAACTGTTGATTATAAATTAGCGTTTCTCGAAATGTGAGGCTCACTTCTATAGGAGGAAAATTTAACTCTACGTGGGGGGCGCTATCGCATCGAATACTCAAAAATAAAGTAAAATTTAAAAAAGTGTTAATTTACTGAAAGAAAAACAATTAAAGCTATATATATTCCGACTTAAAAAGAATTAAAATACACTTTTATGATGAAATTATAAATGAATCAGAATTGCAAAATGTATTTGATACCTAATTTATTAATACTACATTTTGAATAAACTCAATAATTACTAGTGAATTCCATAGGCTTTTAGAATACAAAATTGTGCACGAAATGTAATACATTTCTTAATAATTTGTACGGTTTATAAATAAAATTGTATTGTAGCTTTTTAGTAGAAAGTGTATTATTATTATATTCAATACTCTGTTATTGTAGAGCGGTAAGATAGAAATTATGATTAAAAATTGGTTTGCAAGTATTTGAATGTTTGAGAAGTACTGTTATAAAGGTTTTAAATCTTAAATTTTTAAAAAAATATTATTCCTTCCCTAATTTTTTTAATAATTATATTTCTTTCTGAGTCCTGTGTGTGTAACCATAGCAGGCAAAACTATTTAGCTGCCTAGGGTACTAATGTGAGTTATGTTTCTTCATGTATTGTAGAAAAAACGCATACTTATCTAAAATTAAAGATAAATAATAATTTTCATAAAATTTTACCTTTGAAGTAGGACTTAAATTTTATATAACAATAATGACTACTGATATGTGCCATATCACCCAATATAAAATAAACACATTCCAAAATCAAATAAACATAATAACATGCAAGAATAGTATATTTATTTTTGGAAATATGTCGAGTTTGAATATCCACTTAACTTATACGGCATGCAAAATATTCCTAGAGTGTGTGATTGGAATTAGGTGCTCTCGGCAAAATTAAATATCCTAGTGCAGGTTCGCATCGTCAGAGCTCAGGTGCCTCTCCCTCTGGGGAATAAACTGGGTGTCAAAATTACTTGCGGCAATTGGTATCGCCTATATGGTGCCGAACTAAAAAGTGATACCATCTCCTTAAGTCAGCAAAATACCAAACAGCAACCCCATTAAAAAAACATTTTCTTTTTCTGCTCATAGAGAGTTATACCTGTATTTGTTGCATAATACTAAAAAAGGTTGCTATTAAATTTTTAATTCTCTAAATGAATTATCTGGGAATTTTTTTAATTAAATGAAATTTCATGGGGTAAGATATAGAGACACAAATATTACTAACAACATACCATCTGTGTGAATAAAAAAGTAAACTAATTTAATAATTTCTTCCCTTTAACAATAGGTTTACTTTCCTTCTTATAGTTGATATAAAATCAGAATAAATATTTTTCTCAAGAGTGTTGTATTTTACTGTGTTATTCTACATGCATCCATTATTCATATTGTAGCCATCTGAAAAAGTTGATCAAACAATTAATACAAGTTCAAAAAATTATTTAAGCATGGGAAAAAGGAAATTATTCTGAAAGTATAATAGATTACTAGATGAATTTCGATGCATCAAAGAAATTTTATGTATTTAGATATATTACACAAAAAAAAGTTATTGTAATATAAATAATGGATTTTTTATTATTTCTCTACTTCAAAGAAATTGAGGCGGTAATAAAAGGAACAAATTGAACCATTTGTTGCTCCGTAATAAATTCTAAACTTGTAAAATAAAATAGTTCTATATCTACATTTTGTTTTATCGTAAATATGTATAAGACCTTTTTTTGCGCATTTTTTATAAAAATTATATCAAAATTTTTTTTCATATCAAAACAATTTTTTTTACGTTTGCGAGAACTTTCACAAGGATCGATTATATCTCATCAGTAGAATCTTTCAATTATTCTTTAGTCGTATTGGAGAAAAGATTTGAAAAAAATACTTTAACCTCTTGGGACACTCGGTACCCATTTGGGGGCTTTCATAGATTAGCATTTGTTCCAATAAAAAAAGTTTAATCGACTAAAGTCCCATTATACCCAATTGAGCAAAACTCCAATTTAATGCCTGCTAAGAGATGGCAGTACCATACTAAAGACAAAATGATTCATACAGCTTGTAAGTAGAGAAACGGAAGAAAATGGCGACTCAGCCGGCTACTGGGAAGTTGATTCATTTTTTTAATATTAATAAATATAAGAATTAGGTTTTTACTCTTTTTTTCAACTAAGAAGTGCATAAAATTTATTCTACATGCATTTTTAGAAATTTACTTTGTGGTTATTTACGATTTCTTTCACTTTGAAACAAAATTACCCGATTGGGTACCTTGGTATCAAAGTAGAGTGGCGACGCTATGTATGGTTTTCATTTTTTTTAGTAAAATATTTTACGGATGCCGAAATCCAAGAATTGCTAGTACAAAGTGATGGTGAACTATCCGATATTGATGATCCAGACGTTGAAAATATTCCAGAAAGCACTTCTGATTTTAGAAGTGGTTTAGAAATGCCTGTGTGTGTGTGTGTGTTTGAAACTTTCTCGAACAGAATGTCTGTTAAATGATGAACAAATGATGCCGTTCTCTGGTAGATGCCCTCCCTATGCGACAATACTTACCATCGCAGCCAAACCCTGTGCGATTAAAAAGATTTGTACTTGCTGCACCAGATGGGCTTGTTTGGATTTTTTAATTTACACAGGAACTGACACAGTTCCAGTTGAAGACAAGCAATTATATGGTTTAGGAGGAGCAGTTGCGAAAAATTCGATTTCTACTATACCAACAGAAAAAGTAACCCATTTATTCACCGACAGATATTTTACAGGACGAGCAATTTTAGATTACCTCGTGAGTAGAAACGTATATTTAACTGGCACTGTAATGACCAACCGTACTGATGGTGTCGCCGAAAGCTTTCCCAAAGATACTTGTATGGAGAGAGGTTCATCAGTTTCTCGAAGACGCGAGGATATAAAAGCGTGTCTTGTTAAATGGAAAGACAAGACATCTGTACTTCTTTTGTCAAGTGCATTTGATATCAAACCTGATGGCAGAGGTTTTGCAGACACCTGCAAGAGGTATGCAAAAGAACAAAGACAGAGAGTAGATGTCAGACAACCTGCCATTGAAAGGTCATATAATACTTACAGTAAGCATATTTTGTAAGCATATTTTAAAAGTAAGCATATTTTGTTAAAGTAAGCATATTTTGAAAACTTAGACAATGGAAAATTGAAATAAAAATAAAAAAGTTAATGATAGTCTTGCTCTTGATATTTGTTGCAAAGAGTTTATGTCGAGTTCTTATTTGGTTAAATTAGTCTCAAGTATCCTCGTTTCGTTATATATAGGCTATTTCTTCTTTTAAGTTGCAGATGTTGAACCACTAAATCCACATTCAGTCAGTGGTCTAACATACTACTCCGCTTCTCTGGAGTCTCAAGCCTCACTGACGCAAAGTGCGCAATCCTTTGTAAGATCCACCTTGGTGCACAAAACTTGACTTTGAAGGAAAGCCACTGCATTCAAATAAAAATAAAGATGGAAATTTCTATAGTTCGGTTGCACATTTGGTTAGTTTGGTTATTTGACAAAATGTAACAATATAAGATATGCGTGTGTGTAGCTCGGTAGCTGAGAGGTAAAACACCAGCTATTTATGTGAATCGCTTTGAGTTCGAATCCTGTGTTGCTTTGGCCAATGATGATTAATTAGTTCAGGTAGTTGACTAAGTGGATGATATAAAATGTATCTGAGGCCACGAGCAATGCTTAAAAAATATGATTTTCAAAATATAAATAGGGTGTCACAATATTGACATTTGTTTTCAATTCCGAAGATAAATTACAAAAAAGTTAAAAAAATAATAAGTTTATTGGAAAGGGAAAAGTAAAAAGTTCATATATACTTTTATTTAAAAATCATGAAAAAATACAAAGCAGAATAAAAAATTTCGAAACTTTTAAAAACATGAGTTTATATTAGAAAAACAAATATCAAATATTAATTTTAACAAATTGCCATGAGCAATGCTTGATAGCACTTTTTTGAGAATATAAATAATGTATCAATATTGTTTTTAATCCCAAAGAAAAGATATAAACTTTGTAAAAAATAATAAGTTTATTAAAAAAGGGAAATGTAAAATGATAATATTACTTTAATATAAAATCATCAAATAAACTAACAGTGCAGAAAAGAGGAAAAAAATTGAATATTTTATAAATATATGTATGAAATCATGTATAATAGGAAACAAATTAGGAAATATTAATTTTAAAATATTGTCATTTTCATAGTTTATTATTTACCTTCAGTTTAAATACAAAAAGAAAATATAGCAGAAACGTAAAAAAAATCGAATTAAGACAATAAAAATATGATATATTTGTGGTTTTTTATATTAATTTCATAAATTTCTATGACTTTAAATAAATTTACTGGAAAAATTTTAACGTAATTAGGTGTACATCACCTTCTAGGAAATATATACAGACGTATTTTTGTCCCATGCCATATTTGCTAAGTTTTCGACAACAGCTAAGTACAAGGTGTGTGTCCCTGAGAAAGGTGATACTTTGTTTTAATCTTATATTATAATATTAGAAGTCTAAATTGTTTTTTCAAAGAAAAATATTTTCAATATCTACTTCACAGATGAAATAGAGAAAATCACAAAAAAAAGCCTTGTTACTAAATTATTTAAAAAGCTGTATCTTTAAAAACTAGTTTATGAAATTCGTGATGTTAACGCGAAGATAATTACTCATAATATACAACGATTCGCTACCCGAGATCATCTTGATCCGTGGTCTTCAAACCGTATTCCACTAAATCCTAATGTTGCACGATTCAAAATAAAATGTTGAAAATAAAACTATATAAATATGTACGCAAAACAGATTCTTGTTCGGGAAGGAGTTTTTATAACCACAAATATCTAAAATTGCGAATCCAAGTCCAATGAAGGGGCGAGAATTAAAAAAGGAATACGGCCCCGGGCAATATCTTTTTAATAATTGAAAGTTATTTTTATTCCAATAAAATATAAGAATATTTAAATATTTTTTCTATTTATGCATTACTTAGATTGGGAATATTCTGTTGTTTCTGATCCTGGTGTCCTTAAAATAATTTTACACTCGTAAGGGAAATGCTTTGTAAAACTAAGATGAATGGATCAAATCGTATTTTGATGTTGGAAAAAAGGTCCTATAAGAAAATATTCTCCAAAGAAACCAAACTTGTAAATGGATAAATCAAAACACTTGCCCCCGAAGGAGATGGAACATCTTTACGAAGTACGCGATGATGTTTTTGACACAGTTATCGACATTTTTCATGTTATTCAGAAGAACATATTTTAGTTAAAAATTTATTGTCAATGTTATGCGGCAACAAAACAAAGTAAAAAACATATAATGCAGAATACGAAATACGTCTCTTCTGGATTTTTAATAGACCTATACTTCCAAAGTTTATGTAAGAATAACGTATAAGCTTACGTTTATCCTACTAAATATTACGCTACGGGAGATGACACCTAGAGGACCGCATCTAGATTCATTTTTGATATTTAGATACTTTTTTTTCGTCCTTAGACATCATTTTGAGTTTTTTCTATTAAGTACGAGCCCCTTATGCTCATTTTAAACTTTGGAATATTCTTTATACTTTGAATTTGTAATGTAATAAATTCGGATTATAATTTTCAACGCTTACTTTTAATTAGCAGATTTGGAGGCTCTAAAATCATTTAAGCGCACCAACATTTGACTAAATATTTTAATTGCTTTTTTGATCATGATAGTTTAGAAAATAGTAATATTTAAAAAGGAGAGTTTTCTTATATATAAAAAAAATATATCTAGAAAATTAATTTTTAACTTATGGGTAACTTAATTCTGAAGTCTTTTAAAGTTTGAAATATATTTATTTTATATTCCTTAATGTATATTATTTATATTTAAAAGATACCACAGCATGTATACATCTTAATCAGGCTTCACTATTCAGCTTCGTCTTGCAATAAGTCCAGCCATTGAAGACTAATTTCATCAAATGCCGCAATAATCTAGTGATTCGAGCTCTGCACATTTTAAATGTAAGGTTGATTATCAAACCACCTCTTGCTACAGGTTTTCATAAATCTTTCAATTATACTGCAATCTAATGAATAATATCTTTATAGGGGAGAAATTTTAACAAATGCAATTTTTCTGAATTAAGAAAAAATATTTCTAAAGTATAATCTTATATTTGGTATATCAAACCTTTTTGAAACATTATACATAGGGACAAGTTTAATATTGAAATATCTTTCTATGTTAAGGTATCCTACTATAACGACAATTATTTTTGTTGCAAAAAAATGGAGGTATGATGATTTTTTGTTGTTGTTTTTAAATTTATATATAAACGTCAGAATTTTGAGGACGTTTTATCCTGGATTTTAAAGAAACGGACACGTGATTGTCGTGTGACGTGTTCGAGTCTAGTACCTAAAGTCTAGTAAGTCGTTGTATATCGCTTACAATTTTATATACAAATTACATACGGAAAGTTCATGATCTCGTTTTCAAACATACAGTTTTTTGAATCGTTTTGAAGCACTTCTTTTAGATCTTACTTCAAGACTTTTAATTATTTTTTTTAAGTTTGTGATTCAGTTTATTCCATCCATGAAGTAGAAATCTAAAGTATTTTTTCCTTCCCATTAGAAGGTTTTTAGTCTTCTAATGTTATCCCTTAAAATTAAAATAAGGTTTGCCTCCTCTTACGGATACAAACTTTGCATTTATCTCTTGTAGAAAAGTTAGAAAATATTGCAAGGGACACTTATACGCTTGAAACCATATGTTGGTATATACTTCGTAGTAGAACATAAACACCTAATTTCGTAAAATGTTCCTGTAATTTCTGTATTCTGAAAGTAAACTGTGAAAGAAATATAAAATATCCCAAAGAGAATTTAAATTTTTATTGTATTAAAATCAATGATTTTTACGTCTCTGCCATTTTTATTTTTGTATTTAAAGTAAAGATGAATAATAATCTTCGAAAATTACAATTTGTTAAATTTAATACATGATGATTTGTTTTTCTAATATAATCTTATATTTATAAAATATTAAAAAAAATTTTTTTTACGCTGTTGGTTTTTTTTTATGATTTTTTATAAAAGAATATCTTCACTTCTTTTCCCTTTTCCAAGAAACATATCATATTTTTAAAATTTATGTATTTCTCTCCGGATTAAAAAATTTATTAATATTGAGACCCTATTTATATTCTCAAAAAAAGCAGAACAATTAAGTATTGCTCATGGCTTCAGACATTGTTTTTCGTCATACACTGAGTCAATTTGATGAACCATAAATCATCATTGGCCAAAGCAACACCGGAATCAAGCTAAAAACCTCTGCATAAACAGCTGACATTTTTAACCTCTCGCCACCAAGCCACAACAACGCGTGTAATACTAAAACTAATTCATAGTTTCATCATACAGAAATCGTGTATCAGGCTCAATATAGGCTCATGTAATTGCCTGAGTTTTATCTTGAGCTCATGTATCTTAGGTATAGCAACATTTTTCTTTTTATTGCAATGATATCTTTTAGTAATTTTAGGCGATACGGAACCAACTTTAAGATTTTTTTTTATTTACAATACTTGAAATTTCCTTTTATTTGCATTTAATAAAAGTCATTTTTAAAAAATATTTCCATATAAAAAATTTTAAATGTATGGCAAAAAATTTGTAAAATTCAAGTTTTGCAGAAAAATTTTACAAATTTTAAATTTTAATGCATTTTTAAATATTTATACCTAATGCAAAAATTATATATATTTTCTTTTAAAATTTGAAAATCGCATCTAATTTTCTTCTTATACGGAGAATTACTTTTAATTCACAAACCTTTTTTTTTAAAAAACCTCGCAAATCCATTTATTTCTTCCTCTATTGGATAATAGACAGTTTATTTTTTACACAACAATTTTCAGGAATATGTATTAGTAAAGAAATATTAGAAATACTCGCAAACTAGCTAATCCGATGTTTTACACATACATTGATTGATTCGTTTTAATCATTATTTCCAGATTGTTTGAAACATTAGTAGGGAGTCTAAGAGTTTGAGAGCAACACAGGAGTAAATTTGCAAAAACAAAGTTAATATGCAAATATACGAAAGAAGTATTCAACCCTCTTAGCGGTTTGAACGTCTTTTTCCGCACGTCTAGAGATGCTTCGAAACGCACCACACGTCTTTTTCTGACTTCAAGAGAGTGCTTCAAAAGCGGGTAGGCCCTGTTTTTCTGAAATCCTTTCCCCTCTTTTATGGTTTAACACCATGAAAGATAATTAGGGAGGGTTGCGACGACACAATGGTCACTGACAGGAAGTTTTTTTGCTCTCGGGGAACCCTGCGTTTTGCCCCTGAAGCAATCGTAAAAAAGTTGGGAAGAATTTCTTTAGACCCCTTAGTGAACGAACTATAAGTTAGTGTTTGTAATTTAGCTTCATTTGAGATATTATTGCGTTTGAACTAAATAAATTCTTTTTGTACTTTTAGCAATTTAACTTTTTTTTTCAAGTTTTGAAAAATGTTCCAACGTATAAATAAAATATTATATAACTCACTTTTGATTTTATATTAATTTGAAGTTTTAATAAGTTGGGACTGTAATCTGCTATTTTATATAGTTGGACAAATAACTTTTTAAGTATATTTTCTTTGCTTGATTAACTCGTATTATTTTCTTCATCTTAAAATGATGAAACGGAAAATTAAGATTTTAAACTATATAAATCTCTATATAATATCTAGAACTATATTTAATTGCTTCACTTTTCTTCTCTTAACCAATGTTTTCAGTTTTTAAACCATGATTATTTCATTATAAGGTGTCTAAAAAGTTAATAAGAAACCGAACGCTTCAAAATTTAAAACCTTTTAAACTTTCCAACTAATAAAAATGAATAATTTCTAAACTTTTGCATCAAATTATTTGTAAAAAATTCTTAAGCTTTCATAAAAATAATAATGGAAATCTAATTCAGATCCATTATTTTTTTTTAAATTTTAAAGCCGGATGTTCAGGGCGCGTATTGTTACAATACACCAAATTATATTTGAATTAAAAAAAAAAAATGCTTGAGTTTCAGTTTACTTCAGAGAAAACATGAATGAGGGGTTTTTTATACCAATTCATTTTTTTAACCTTGAATATTTGAATAAAAAGTAATTAAAAATATTCGGATGCATTTACAGTTGACATTTACGCATATAAATAAATATAAAGATCAATTTTAACTTTTTTAAAAACATATTTGTTCATGCAAAAATTCTAAATATTTATTTTTTTACAGCTAACTGAAGAACAAGTAATTAAAATCTGGATACCTATTATAATTAACATTCAGAAAATATCCAGATTTTCATACAAAACTAGGAATTTTATATTAGAAATTGTATTTGAAATTTCAGAAAAAAAAATATTTATGTATCGTGCACATACTCAGTTAAAAATTATTTACCATAAGTACTAACAATTCTTCGAATAAAATATTAAATTAAAATTTTAACATAAGAATCTTAAGCATTTTAATACATTTCGGTTAAAACTGTATGTTAAGAGCAAAAATTATGCTGAAATATTTGATGAATATACAATAAATTTTTAAGTAGAAGCAATACTGAGAAGCTAAAACACAGGAATGAAAAATTATAATAATTACAAATACAAAAATAAGTCTTGCAGTTTTTTCATACATTTTTATTAACACGAATTGGGGAATTGATTTCCAATATACTTTGTTGTGTTTCACAATATTTAAGGTAACAAACCATAGTCCTCCAGATATATTTGTTCTACTTTTCGTAAGCCGTATTCCTATTAAAACTTGTGCTTCCGAAATACACCTTTTGTAATCTTAAGAAATTATATAAACTATAACGGTTAATTTTAATTTATGCAAATTATTAAATGTTCCTATTTAGCCATTTCCGTCCAAACAGTTAACATGAAAAAAATATTTGGATTCACCCATTCATTAGGAAATTGTATGATTCCAGCAATAAGTTTTATTTTTTACCGAATAGGATTGCGTCACTTCGGGGATACCTCTAACAGAAACGTTTATATGCTATCAATTGCAAATTAAACATTTTCCCTTCAATTGTGTTTATTTCAGAAAGATCTTTGATTTATATTTTATTCATACAATACAAGATTTAAATAAATTACTTTTTTCTTGTCAAACGTATTTGCTTAATAATATATAAATTTGCGTATTATATTAAAATTTTGAACTACCCAAAATTATATGTTTTTGTTCCTCTAAAAACTCTCAGTATTTTAGAAATGGTCTTACAATCCGTGTACAGTTTATATGTTCTAAAATGAAAAATATATTTTTATAACTGAATTTTTGTGCCTCGTTTATAAAAATAAAATATTGCTTTGGGCTATAGCTTATAAATGTACTTAAATAAGTGGAGGAACAGTATTTTCACATAATATGAATATTTTTGACTGGAGTAAGTCGGATATTTATATTTCAGTTTCTTTACAATTTGAATGAAAGTTGTAAGCAATTTTTTGAAGAGGATATTGAGTATAAACTCCTTGGCTATTTAAAAGTAAAATGTTTTATTTTGATACCCCACAGCTCACATTCTAAAATAAGACTCATTTACAATCATATGATCAGCTTTGGTGATATTTAAATTTTCAAAAATTCTCTACATGTACGAAAACATTCTTTCCAAACATACATCACATCTCATTCTCTGTCTTTTCCACAGCAAGCATTATTTTTTTTATACTCAAAAAATTAAATACAGCATTTCTGAATGTTATTTTTTTTTAAACATTAATATGAATACACTGCGTAATTGTCGGTTAGCTTCACTGAGCAAAATTGTTTTAAGTGTACTGTTTTTAAGACAAAATTAATTGGGAGAAGTTTTTCTCTCATTAGAATTTGTAATGATTGAATCGTGTGAAAGTTGTATTTATCGGTGAATTTTCCGTTTAACACTAAAGAAACAGAAAAATAAAAATTAAATTTTAATAGAAAATGGTTAGAAATACTTTTACATTTTGAAGAAAAATATATTCCCATTAAAATAAAAATGAAAAATTTGACTAAATTTGCTTTTTGCTCCGTCACAAATACCTATGTAAAGAAGGTATTTTTGCTTATTACAAGTTGTTTGACTATGAAATAAAATTTAGATTTTTTCCGAAAAATTAATTTAACATAAAAACATCATTTATAGGATTAAAATATATATAAATTAAAAGTATTGAAATCCCTCTTTATGTTACTTTAAATTTAAAATATAATTGAATAGAGGAAGATTGATTTCATTTCATAAACATAATCGTCGTATGTAACGATACTTTATATATTCTCTTATTGTTTAAAAAGAGAGAGAGAGATGGTCACTTTTACTCTTTTTTACATAGTTACTTTTTAAAAAAACATTACGATGTATTTGTGTTTTCTTAGTCTCATATTCCACAATAAGTACAAGGTACTTTTTCCTGGCTCAAATCATTAGTCCAAAATAGTTTATTTTTCTTAAATTAATTTTTTAAAATTTTGTTTTGTTTAAAATAAACAAGTATTTTTCAACTTTTGTAACAAGTTTCTTTCTTTCGAGTTTTTATTTTTTTGTTAACTCTTCACTTTTATTGTGACCTAACCGATCAAACAACCATGTGGACCCGCTTTTTCCACCCAAAATTCGCACAAGGCAACGTCACAGCTGTGAACGAGTTTTATCCCGGTTTTAAAGCAACAAAGAGGCCGAACTGAGTAATAAAATCTTCCCCTGTAGACCTCCCGCGTTCTTTAAAGGGGAAAGGAATTAAATGTGTTGCACTTTCGAAGGAATTCTCAAAAAAGAAGTAAACGCTATCGGAATGATTTTTCAGGACAAGGACGAACACTCAGAGGGTTAATAAAAGATTATTTGCCACAATGTGTTATTAACAGGTATGAAGATTAAATTAGAAATATAAAAAACAAAATACAAACTAAAAATGTGTCTAAATCTAATGTCCAGGGAGCCCAAAATTTGTTTACGTCAATTAAAAGAGACTATAATTGTATACGACTTCATTATGATGACACTACGAAATAATTTTAGTATAATTGTTGCGATGAAGTAGCTTGGTGGCAGGGTGGTTAAATAGTCAGCTACTTATGAGAAATGCTTTATGTTCGTATCCAGTGTTGCTATGGCCATTGATTATTAAAGGCCTCAGCCATTTGACTTCGTGGATGACGAAAAATATAATCTGAGGCCACAAGCAAAGCTTTGTTTATTGATAATATAAAAAGGGTTTCGGTATTAACACTTTTTTTTAAATCCCGGGAAAAAACATATAAAATTTGAAAAAATAGTGATTTCTTTGGAAAATGGAAAAATAAAGTGATAATATAATTTTATTAAAAAAAATGAAAACATCGAACAGCGCAGAAAAAAATGGTTCTTTTATTGTTTTAAATATATATGAAATGATATCAGCAAAGGCACACGGGTGGGACGTTTGCTGTGTATCTCCATATACAACAGAGTGCTCCGATACTATTCTACTTGGCCCAGCATTCTATTCTTCTTGGCACTGCATTGTATTGGGCTCTCAGCTGAGACACTGAATGGCTCCGATTTTGCTTCACCATGCGAGACAGTCTCCGACGACCTTTTTCTTTGATAGAATGTGGACATCCAACACCATGTCGTTTACTGCTGGTATCACCGTCATTAATCCACTTTGCATAAGTACTAACAACAGTAGATCGCGAACAACCCGCTAGTCGTGCAGTTTCGGAAATACTTCTCCCGAGCCTTCGAGTCACTACAATGTGCCCTCTATCTAAGTCGCTTAGATCCGCAGCCTTTCCCATCACACACAGAAGTAAGTGAAAGAATGATTCTTCAGACTCTCCAGCAGCAGCTAAATACCATTTCCACCGGATCACGTGCCTTCCACGTCATCCAGACGTGTTCATTGCAAAATGTAGGGGTGGTCATAATGTTTCGGCTCTTGGGTGTATTTATTTTTCCACTGAAAAGTGAGTCCAATGATTCTTCAAAACTGTTGATTATAAATTAGCGTTTCTCGAAATGTGAGGCTCACTTCCATAGGAGGACAATTTAACTCTACGTGGGGGGGGGGCGCTGTCGCATCGAATACTCAAAAATAAAGTAACATTTAAAAAAGTGTTAATTTACTGAAAGGAAAACAATTAAAGCTATTTATATTCCGACTTAAAAAGAATTAAAATACACTTTTATAATGAACTTATAAATGAATCACAATTGCAAAATGTATTTGATACCTAATTTATTAATACTACATTTTGAATAAAATCAATAATTACTAGTGAATTCCATAGGCTTTTAGAATACGAAATTGTACACGAAATGTAATACATTTCTTAATAATTTGTACGGTTTATAAATAAAATTGTATTGTAGCTTTTTAGTAGAAAGTGTATTATTATTATATTCAATACTCTGTTATTGTAGAGCGGTAAGATAGAAATTATGATTAAAAATTGGTTTGCAAGTATTTGAATGTTTGAGAAGTACTGATATAAAGGTTTTAAATCTTAAATTTTTAAAAATATATTATTCCTTCCCTAATTTTTTTAAAAATTATATTTCTTTCTGAGTCCTGTGTGTGTAACCATAGCAGGCAAGACTATTTAGCTGCCTAGGGTACTAATGTGAGTTATGTTTCTTCATGTATTGTAGAAAAAACGCATACTTATCTAAAATTAAAGATAAATAATAATTTTCATAAAATTTTACCTTTGAAGTAGGACTTAAATTTTGTATAACAATAATGACTACTGATATGTGCCATATCACCCAATAAAAAATAAACACATTCCAAAATCAAATAAACATAATAACATGCAAGAATAGTACATTTATTTTTGGAAATATGTCGAGTTTGAATATCCACTTAAATTATACGGCATGCAAAATATTCCTAGAGTGTGTGATTGGAATTAGGTGCTCTCGGCAAAATTAAATATCCTAGTGCAGGTTCGCATCGTCAGAGCTCAGGTGCCTCTCCCTCTGGGGAATAAACTGGGTGTCAAAATTACTTGCGGCAATTGGTATTGCCTATATGGTGCCGAACTAAAAAGTGATACCATCTCCTGGGGAGTACTAAGTCAGCAAAATACCAAACAACAACCCCATTAAAAAAACATTTTCTTTTTCTGCTCATAGAGAGTTATACCTGTAGTTGTTGCATAATACTAAAAAAGGTTGCTATTAAATTTTTAATTCTCTAAATGAATTATCTGGGAATTTTTTTAATTAAATGAAATTTCATGGGGTAAGATATAGAGACACAAATATTACTAACAACATACCATCTGTGTGAATAAAAAAGTAAACGAATTTAATAATTTCTTCCCTTTAACAATAGGTTTAATTTCCTTCTTATAGTTGATATAAAATCAGAATAAATATTTTTCTCAAGAGTGTTGTATTTTACTGTGTTATTCTACATGCATCCATTATTCATATTGTAGCCATCTGAAAAAGTTGATCAAACAATTAATACAAGTTCAAAAAATTATTTAAGCATGGGAAAAAGGAAATTATTCTGAAAATATAATAGATTACTAGATGAATTTCGATGCATCAAAGAAATTTTATGTATATAGATATATTACACAAAAAAAAGTTATTGAAATATAAATAATGGTTTTTTTATTATTTCTCTACTTCAAAGAAATTGAGGCGGTATAAAAAGGAACAAATTGAACCATTTGTTGCTCCGTAATAAATTCTAAACTTGTAAAATAAAATAGTTCTATATCTACATTTTGTTTTATCGTAAATATGTATAAGACCTTTTTTTGCGCATTTTTTATAAAAATTATATCAAAATTTTTTTTTATATCGAAACAATTTTTTTTACGTTTGCGAGAACTTTCACAAGGATCGATTATATCTCATCAGTAGAATCTTTCAATTATTCTTTAGTCGTATTGGAGAAAAGATTTGAAAAAAATACTTTAACCTCTTGGGACACTCGGTATCCATTTGGGGGCTTTCATAGATTAGCATTTGTTCCAATAAAAAAGGTCTATTCGACTTAAGTCCCATTATACCCAATTGGGCAAAACTCCAATTTAATGCCTGCCAAGAGATGGCAGTACCATTCTAAAGACAAAATGATTCATACAGCTTGTAAGTAGAGAAACGGAAGAAAATGGCGACTCAGCCGGCTACTGGGAAGTTGATTCATTTTTTTAATATTAATAAATATAAGAATTAGGTTTTTACTCTTTTTTCAACTAAGAAGTGCATAAGATTTATTCTACATGCATTTTTAGAAATTTACTTTGTGGTTATTTACGATTTCTTTCACTTTGAAACAAAAATACCCGATTGGGTACCTTGGTATGAAAGTAGAGTGGTGACGCTATGTATGGTTTTCATCATTTTAATAAAATATTTTACGGATGCCGAAATCCAAGAATTGCTTGTACAAAGTGATGGTGAACTATCCGATATTGATGATCCAGACGTTGAAAATATTCCAGAAAGCACTTCTGATTTTAGAAGTGGTTTAGAAATGCCTGTGTGTGTGTGTGTGTGTGTGTGTTTGAAACTTTCTCGAACAGAATGTCTGTTAATTGATGAACAGATGATGCCGTTCTCTGGTAGATGCCCTCCCTATGAGACAATACTTACCATCGAAGCCAAACCCTGTGCGATTAAAAAAATTTGTACTTGCTGCACCAGATGGGCTTGTTTGGATTTTTTAATTTACACAGGAACTGACACAGTTCCAGTTGAAGACAAGCAATTATATGGTTTAGGAGGAGCAGTTGCGAAAAATTCGATTGCTACTATACCAACAGAAAAAGTAACCCATTTATTCACCGACAGATATTTTACAGGACTAGCAATTTTAGATTACCTCGTGAGTAGAAACGTATATTTAACTGGCATTGTAATGACCAACCGTACTGATGGTGTTGCCGAAAGCTTTCCCAAAGATACTTGTATGGAGAGAGGTTCATCAGTTTCTCGAAGACGCGAGGATATAAAAGCATGTCTTGTTAAATGGAAAGACAAGACATCTGTACTTCTTTTGTCAAGTGCATTTGATATCAAACCTGATGGCAGAGGTTTTGCAGACACCTGCAAGAGGTATGCAAAAGAACAAAGACAGAGAGTAGATGTCAGACAACCTGCCATTGAAAGGTCATATAATACTTACAGTAAGCATATTTTGTAAGCATATTTTAAAAGTAAGCATATTTTGTTAAAGTAAGCATATTTTGTTAAAGTAAGCATATTTTGAAAACTTAGACAATGGAAAATTGAAATAAAAATAAAAAAGTTAATGATAGTCTTGCTCTTGATATTTGTTGCAAAGAGTTTATGTCGAGTTCTCATTTGGTTAAATTAGTCTCAAGTCTCCTCGTTTCGTTATATATAGGCTATTTCTTCTTTTAAGTTGCAGATGTTGAACCACTAAATCCACATTCAGTCAGTGGTTTAACATACTACTCCGCTTCTCTGGAGTCTCAAGGCCTCACTGACGCAAAGTGCGCAATCCTTTGTAAGATCCACCTTGGTGCACAAAACTTGACTTTGAAGGAAAGCCACTGCATTCAAATAAAAATAAAGATGGAACTTTCTATAGTTGGTTGCACATTTGGTTAGTTTGGTTATTTGACAAAATGTAACAATATAAGATATGCGTGTGTGTAGCTCGGTAGCTGAGAGGTAAAACACCAGCTATTTATGTGAATGGCTTTGAGTTCGAATCCTGTGTTGCTTTGGCCAATGATGATTAATTAGTTCAGATAGTTGACTAAGTGGATGATATAAAATGTATCTGAGGCCACGAGCAATGCTTAAAAAATATGATTTTGAAAATATAAATAGGGTGTCACAATATTGACATTTGTTTTCAATTCCGAAGATAAATTACAAAAAAGTTAAAAAAATAATAAGTTTATTGGAAAGGGAAAAGTAAAAAGTTCATATATACTTTTATTTAAAAATCATGAAAAAATACAAAGCAGAATAAAAAATTTCGAAAATTTTAAAAACATGAGTTTATATTAGAAAAACAAATATCAACTATTAATTTTAACAAATTGCCTTGAGCAATGCTTGATAGCACTTTTTTGAGAATATAAATAAAGTATCAATATTGTTTTTAATCCCAAAGAAAAGATATAAACTTTGTAAAAAATAATAAGTTTATTAAAAAAGGGAAATGTAAAATAATAATATTACTTTAATATAAAATCATCAAATAAACTAACAGTGCAGAAAAGAGGAAAAAAATTGAATATTTTATAAATATATGTATGAAATCATATATAATAGGAAACAAATTAGGAAATATTAATTTTAAAATATTGTCATTTTCATAGTTTATTATTTACCTTCAGTTTAAATACAAAAAGAAAATATAGCAGAAACGTAAAAAAAATCGAATTAAGACAATAAAAATATGATATATTTGTGGTTTTTTATATTAATTTCATAAATTTCTATGACTTTAAGTAAATTTACTGGAAAAATTTTAACGTAATTAGGTGTACATCACCTTCTAGGAAATATATACAGACGTATTTTTGTCCCATGCCATATTTGCTATGTTTTCGACAATAGCTAAGTACAAGGTGTGTGTCCCTAAGAAAGGTGATACTTTGTTTTAATCTTATATTATAATATTAGAAGTCTAAATTGTTTTTTCAAAGAAAAATATTTTCAATATCTACTTCACAGATGAAATAGAGAAAATCACAAAAAAAAGCCTTGTTACTAAATTATTTAAAAAGCTGTATCTTTAAAAACTAGTTTATGAAATTCGTGATGTTAACGCGAAGATAATTACTCATAATACACAACGATTCGCTACCCGAGATCATCCTGATCCGTGGTCTTCAAACCGTATTCCACTAAATCCTAAGGTTGCACGATTCAAAATAAAATGTTGAAAATAAAACTATATAAATATGTACGCAAAATAGATTCTTGTTCTGGAAGGAGTTTTTATAACCACAAATATCTAAAATTGCGAATCCAAGTCCAATGAAGGGGCGAGAATTAAAAAAGGAATACGGCCCCGGGCAATATCTTTTTAATAATTTAAAGCTATTTTTATTCCAATAAAATATAAGAATACTTAAATATTTTTTCTATTTATGCATTACTTAGATTGGGAATATTCTGTTGTTTCTGATCCTGGTGTCCTTAAAATAATTTTACACTCGTAAGGGAAATGCTTTGTAAAACTAAGATGAATGGATCAAATTGTATTTTGATGTTAGAAAAAAGGCCTATAAGAAAATATTCTCCAAAAAAACCAAACTTGTAAATGGATAAATCAAAACACTTGCCCCCGAAGGAGATGGAACATCTTTACGAAGTACGCGATGATGTTTTTGACACAGTTATCGACATTTTTCATGTTATTCAGAAGAACATATTTTAGTTAAAAATTTATTGTCAATGTTATGCGGCAACAAAACAAAGTAAAAAACATATAATGCAGAATACGAAATACGTCTCTTCTGGATTTTTAATAGACCTATACTTCCAAAGTTTATGTAAGAATAACGTATAAGCTTACGTTTATCCTACTAAATATTACGCTACGGGAGATGACACCTAGAGGACCGCATCTAGATCCATTTTTGATATTTAGATACTTTTTTTTCGTCCTTAGACATCATTTTGAGTTTTTTCTATTAAGTACGAGCCCCTTATGCTCATTTTAAACTTTGGAATATTCTTTATACTTTGAATTTGTAATGTAATAAATTCGGATTATAATTTTCAACGCTTACTTTTAATTAGCAGATTTGGAGGCTCTAAAATCATTTAAGCGCACCAACATTTGACTAAATATTTTAATTGCTTTTTTGATCATGATAGTTTAGAAAATAGTAATATTTAAAAAGGAGAGTTTTCTTATATATAAAAAAAAATATATCTAGAAAATTAATTTTTAACTTATGGGTAACTTAATTCTGAAGTTTTTTAAAGTTTGAAATATATTTATTTTATATTCCTTAATTTATATTATTTATATTTAAAAGATACCACAGCATGTATACATCTTAATCAGGCCTCACTATTCAGCTTCGTCTTGCAATAAGTCCAGCCATTGAAGACTAATTTCATCAAATGCCGCAATAATCTAGTGATTCGAGCTCTGCACATTTTAAATGTAAGGTTGATTATCAAACCACATCTTGCTACAGGTTTTCATAAATCTTTCAATTATACTGCAATCTAATGAATAATATCTTTATAGGGGAGAAATTTTAACAAATGCAATTTTTCTGAATTAAGAAAAAATATTTCTAAAGTATAATCTTATATTTGGTATATCAAACCTTTTTGAAATATTATACATAGGGACAAGTTTAATATTGAAATATCTTTCTATGTTAAGGTATCCTACTATAACGACCATTATTTTTGTTGCAAAAAAATGGAGGTATGATGATTTTTTGTTGTTGTTTTTAAATTTATATATAAACGTCAGAATTTTGAGGACGTTTTATCCTGGATTTTAAAGAAACGGACACGTGATTGTCGTGTGACGTGTTCGAGTCTAGTACCTAAAGTCTAGTAAGTCGTTGTATATCGCTTACAATTTTATATACAAATTACATACGGAAAGTTCATGATCTCGTTTTCAAACATACAGTTTTTTGAATCGTTTTGAAGCACTTCTTTTAGATCTTACTTCAAGACTTTTAATTATTTTTTTTAAGTTTGTGATTCAGTTTATTCCATCCATGAAGTAGAAATCTAAAGTATTTTTTCCTTCCCGTTAGAAGGTTTTTAGTCTTCTAATGTTATCCCTTAAAATTAAAATAAGGTTTGCCTCCTCTTACGGATACAAACTTTGCATTTATCGCTTGTAGAAAAGTTAGAAAATATTGCAAGGGACACTTATACGCTTGAAACCATATGTTGGTATATACTTCGTAGTAGAACATAAACACCTAATTTCGTAAAATGTTCCTGTAATTTCTGTATTCTGAAAGTAAACTGTGAAAGAAATATAAAATATCCCAAAGAGAATTTAAATTTTTATTGTATTAAAATCAATCATTTTTACGTCTCTGCCATTTTTCTTTTTGTATTTAAAGTAAAGATGAATAACAATCTTCGAAAATTACAATTTGTTAAATTTAATACATGATGATTTGTTTTTCTAATATAATTTTATATTTATAAAATATTAAAAAAAAAATCTTTACGCTGTTGGTTTTTTTTATGATTTTTTATAAAAGAATATCTTCACTTCTTTTCCCTTTTCCAATAAACATATCATATTTTTAAAATTTATGTATTTCTCTCCGGATTAAAAAATTTATTAATATTGAGACCCTATTTATATTCTCAAAAAAAGCAGAACAATTAACTATTGCTCATGGCTTCAGACATTGTTTTTCGTCATACACTGAGTCAATTTGATGAACCATAAATCATCATTGGCCAAAGCAACACCGGAATCAAGCTAAAAACCTCTGCATAAACAGCTGACATTTTTAACCTCTCGCCACCAAGCCACAACAACGCGTGTAATACTAAAACTAATTCATAGTTTCATCATACAGAAATCGTGTACAAATATAGGCTCATGTAATTGCCTGAGTTTTATCTTGAGCTCCTGTATGTTAGGTATAGCAACATTTTTCTTTTTATGGCAATGATATCTTTTAGTAATTTTAGGCGATACGGAACCAACTTTAAGATTTTTTTTTATTTGCAATACTTGAAATTTCCTTTTATTTGCATTTTATAAAAGTCATTTTTGAAAAATATTTCCATATAAAAAATTTCAAATGTATTGCAAAAAATTTGTAAAATTCAAGTTTTGCAGAAAAATTTTACAAATTTTAAATTTTAATGCATTTTTAAATATTTATACCTAATGCAAAAATTATATATATTTTCTTTTAAAATTTGAAAATCGCATCTAATTTTCTTCTTATACGGAGAATTACTTTTAATTCACAAACTTTTTTTTAAAAAACCTCGCAAATCCATTTATTTCTTCCTCTATTGGATAATAGACAGTTTATTTTTTACACAACAATTTTCAGGAATATGTATTAGTAAAGAAATATTAGAAATACTCGCAAACTAGCTAATCCGATGTTTTACACATACATTGATTGATTCGTTTTAATCATTATTTCCAGATTGTTTGAAACATTAGTAGGGAGTCTAAGAGTTTGAGAGCAACACAGGAGTAAATTTGCAAAAACAAAGTTAATATGCAAATATACGAAAGAAGTATTTAATAAAAGATTATTTGCCACAATGTGTTATTAACAGGTATGAAGATTAAATTAGAAATATAAAAAACAAAATACAAACTAAAAATGTGTCTAAATCTAATGTCCAGGGAGCCCAAAATTTATTTACGTCAATTAAAAGAGACTATAATTGTATACGACTTCATTATGATGACACTACGAAATAATTTTAGTATAATTAATGCGATGACGTAGCTTGGTGGCAGAGTGGTTAAATAGTCAGCTACTTATGAGAAATGCTTTATGTTCGTATCCAGTGTTGCTATGGCCATTGATTATTAAAGGCCTCAGCCGTTTGACTTCGTGGATGACGAAAAATATAATCTGAGGCCACAAGCAAAGCTTTGTTTATTGATAATATAAAAAGGGTTTCGGTATTAACACTTTTTTTTAAATCCCGGGAAAAAACATATAAAATTTGAAAAAATAGTGATTTCTTTGGAAAATGGAAAAATAAAGTGATAATATAATTTTATTAAAAAAAAATGAAAACATCGAACAGCGCAGAAAAAAATGGTTCTTTTATTGTTTTAAATATATATGAAATGATATCAGCAAAGGCACACGGGTGGGACGTTTGCTGTGTATCTCCATATACAACAGTGTGCTCCGATACTATTCTACTTGGCCCAGCATTCTATTCTTCTTGGCTCTGCATTGTATTGGGCTCTCAGCTGAGACACTGAATGGCTCCGATTTTGCTTCACCATGCGAGACAGTCTCCGACGACCTTTTTCTTTGATAGCATGTGGACATCCAACACCATGTCGTTTACTGCTGGTATCACCGTCATTAATCCACTTTGCATAAGTACTAACAACAGTAGATCGCGAACAACCCGCTAGTCGTGCAGTTTCGGAAATACTTCTCCCGAGCCTTCGAGTCACTACAAGTTGCTCTCTATCAAAGTCGCTTAGATCCGCAGCCTTTCCCATCACACACAGAAGTAAGTGAAAGAATGATTCTTCAGACTCTCCAGCAGCAGCTAAATACCATTTCCACCGGATCACGTGCCTTCCACGTCATCCAGACGTGTTCATTGCAAAATGTAGGGGTGGTCATAATGTTTCGGCTCTTGGGTGTATTTATTTTTCCACTGAAAAGTGAGTCCAATGATTCTTCAAAACTGTTGATTATAAATTAGCGTTTCTCGAAATGTGAGGCTCACTTCCATAGGAGGACAATTTAACTCTACGTGGGGGGTGGGCGCTATCTCATCGAATACTCAAAAATAAAGTAACATTTAAAAAAGCGTTAATTTACTGAAAGGAAAACAATTAAAGCTATATATATTCCGACTTAAAAAGAATTAAAATACACTTTTATAATGAACTTATAAATGAATCAGAATTGCAAAATGTATTTGCTACCTAATTTATTAATACTACATTTTGAATAAACTCAATAATTACTAGTGAATTCCATAGGCTTTTAGAATACAAAATTGTGCACGAAATGTAATACATTTCTTAATAATTTGTACGGTTTATAAATAAAATTGTATTGTAGCTTTTTAGTAGAAAGTGTATTATTATTCTATTCAATACTCTGTTATTGTAGAGCGGTAAGATAGAAATTATGATTAAAAATTGGTTTGCAAGTATTTGAATGTTTGAGAAGTACTGTTATAAAGGTTTTAAATCTTAAATTTAAAAAAAAAAATATTATTCCTTCCCTAATTTTTTTAAAAATTATATTTCTTTCTGAGTCCTGTGTGTGTAACCATAGCAGGCAAGACTATTTAGCTGCCTAGGGTACTAATGTGAGTTATGTTTCTTCATGTATTGTAGAAAAAACGCATACTTATCTAAAATTAAAGATAAATAAAATAATTATCATAAAATTTTACCCTTGAAGTAGGACTTAAATTTTATATAACAATAATGACCACTGATATGTGCCATATCACCCAATATAAAATAAACACATTCCAAAATCAAATAAACATAATAACATGCAAGAATAGTACATTTATTTTTGGAAATATGTCGAGTTTGAATATCCACTTAACTTATACGGCATGCAAAATTATCCTAGAGTGTGTGATTGGAATTAGGTGCTCTCGGCAAAATTAAATATCCTAGTGCAGGTTCGCATCGTCAGAGCTCAGGTGCCTCTCCCTCTGGGGAATAAACTGGGTGTCAAAATTACTTGCGGCAATTGTATCGCCTATATGGTGCCGAACTAAAAAGTGATACCATCTCCTGGGGAGTACGAAGTCAGCAAAATACCAAACAGCAACCCCATTAAAAAACATTTTCTTTTTCTGCTCATAGAGAGTTATACCTGTATTTGTTGCATAATACTAAAAAAGGTTGCTATTAAATTTTTAATTCTCTAAATGAATTATCTGGGAATTTTTTTAATTAAATGAAATTTTATGGGGTAAGATATATAGAGACACAAATATTACTAACAACATACCATCTGTGTGAATAAAAAAGTAAACTAATTTAATAATTTCTTCCCTTTAACAATAGGTTTAATTTCCTTCTTATAGTTGATATAAAATCAGAATAAATATTTTTCTCAAGAGTGTTGTATTTTACTGTGTTATTCTACATGCATCCATTATTCATATTGTAGCCATCTGAAAAAGTTGATCAAACAATTAATACAAGTTCAAAAAATTATTTAAGCATGGGAAAAAGGAAATTATTCTGAAAATATAATATATTACTAGATGAATTTCGATGCATCAAAGAAATTTTATGTATTTAGATATATTACACAAAAAAAAGTTATTGTAATATAAATAATGGATTTTTTATTATTTCTCTACTTCAAAGAAATTGAGGCGGTATAAAAAGGAACAAATTGAAATATTTGTTGCTCCGTAATAAATTCTAAACTTGTAAAATAAAATAGTTCTATATCTACATTTTGTTTTATCGTAAATATGTATAAGACCTTTTTTTGCGCATTTTTTATAAAAATTATATCAAAATTTTTTTTCACATCGAAACAATTTTTTTTTACGTTTGCGAGAACTTTCACAAGGATCGCTTATATCTCATCAGTAGAATCTTTCAATTATTCTTTAGTCGTATTGGAGAAAAGATTTGAAAAAAATACTTTAACCTCTTGGGACACTCGGTACCCATTTGGGGGCTTTCATAGATTAGCATTTGTTCGAATAAAAAAGGTTTATTCGACTTAAGTCCCATTATACCCAATTGGGCAAAACTCCAATTTAATGCCTGCCAAGAGATGGCAGTACCATTCTAAAGACAAAATGATTCATACAGCTTGTAAGTAGAGAAACGGAAGAAAATGGCGACTCAGCCGGCTACTGGGAAGTTGATTCATTTTTTTAATATTAATAAATATAAGAATTAGGTTTTTTTTCTTTTTTCAACTAAGAAGTGCATAAGATTTATTCTACATGCATTTTTAGAAATTTACTTTGTGGTTATTTACGATTTCTTTCACTTTGAAACAAAAATACCCGATTGGGTACCTTGGTATGAAAGTAGAGTGGCGACGCTATGTATGGTTTTCATTATTTTTAGTAAAATATTTTACGGATGCCGAAATCCAAGAATTGCTTGTACAAAGTGATGGTGAACTATCCGATATTGATGATCCAGACGTTGAAAATATTCCAGAAAGCACTTCTGATTTTAGAAGTGGTTTAGATATGCCTGTGTGTGTGTGTGTTTGAAACTTTCTCGAACAGAATGTCTGTTAATTGATGAACAGATGATGCCGTTCTCTGGTAGATGCCCTCCCTATGAGACAATACTTACCATCGAAGCCAAACCCTGTGCGATTAAAAAAATTTGTACTTGCTGCACCAGATGGGCTTGTTTGGATTTTTTAATTTACACAGGAACTGACACAGTTCTAGTTGAAGACAAGCAATTATATGGTTTAGGATGAGCAGTTGCGAAAAATTCGATTGCTACTATACCAACAGAAAAAGTAACCCATTTATTCACCGACAGATATTTTACAGGACTAGCAATTTTAGATTACCTCGTGAGTAGAAACGTATATTTAACTGGCACTGTAATGACCAACCGTACTGATGGTGTCGCCGAAAGCTTTCCCAAAGATACTTGTATGGAGAGAGGTTCATCAGTTTCTCGAAGACGCGAGGATATAAAAGCGTGTCTTGTTAAATGGAAAGACAAGACATCTGTACTTCTTTTGTCAAGTGCATTTGATATCAAACCTGATGGCAGAGGTCTTGCAGACACCTGCAAGAGGTATGCAAAAGAACAAAAACAGAGAGTAGATGTCAGACAACCTGCCATTGAAAGGTCATATAATACTTACAGTAAGCATATTTTGTAAGCATATTTTAAAAGTAAGCATATTTTGTTAAAGTAAGCATATTTTGTTAAAGTAAGCATATTTTGAAAACTTAGACAATGGAAAATTGAAATAAAAATAAAAAAGTTAATGATAGTCTTGCTCTTGATATTTGTTGCAAAGAGTTTATGTCGAGTTCTCATTTGGTTAAATTAGTCTCAAGTCTCCTCGTTTCGTTATATATAGGCTATTTCTTCTTTTAAGTTGCAGATGTTGAACCACTAAATCCACATTCAGTCAGTGGTTTAACATACTACTCCGCTTCTCTGGAGTCTCAAGGCCTCACAGACGCAAAGTGCGCAATCCTTTGTAAGATCCACCTTGGTAAACAAAACTTGACTTTGAAGGAAAGCCACTGCATACAAATGAAAATAAAGATGGAAATTTCTACAGTTCGGTAGCACATTTGGTTAGTTTGGTTATTTGACAAAATGTAACAATATAAGGTATGCGTGTGTGTAGCTCGGTAGCTGAGAGGTAAAACACCAGCTATTTATGTGAATGACTTTGAGTTCGAATCCTGTGTTGCTTTGGCCAATGATGATTATTTAGTTCAGGTAGTTGACTAAGTGGATGATATAAAATGTATCTGAGGCCACGAGCAATGCTTAAAAAATATGATTTTCAAAATATAAATAGGGTGTCACAATATTGACATTTGTTTTCAATTCCGAAGATAAATTACAAAAAAGTTTAAAAAATAATAAGTTTATTGGAAAGGGAAAAGTAAAAAGTTCATATATACTTTTATTTAAAAATCATGAAAAAATACAAAGCAGAATAAAAAATTTCGAAAATTTAAAAACATGAGTTTATATTAGAAAAACAAATATCAACTATTAATTTTAACAAATTGCCATGAGCAATGCTTGATAGCACTTTTTTGAGAATATAAATAAAGTATCAATATTGTTTTTAATCCCAAAGAAAAGATATAAACTTTGTAAAAAATAATAAGTTTATTAAAAAAGGGAAATGTAAAATGATAATATTACTTTAATATAAAATCATCAAATAAACTAACAGTGCAGAAAAGAGGAAAAAAATTGAATATTTTATAAATATATGTATGAAATCATATATAATAGGAAACAAATTAGGAAATATTAATTTTAAAATATTGTCATTTTCATAGTTTATTATTTACCTTCAGTTTAAATACAAAAAGAAATATAGCAGAAACGTAAAAAAAATCGAATTAAGACAATAAAAATATGATATATTTGTGGTTTTTATATTAATTTCATAAATTTCTATGACTTTAAATAAATTTACTGGAAAAATTTTAACGTAATTAGGTGTACATCACCTTCTAGGAAATATATACAGACGTATTTTTGTCCATTGCCATATTTGCTATGTTTTCGACAATAGCTAAGTACAAGGTGTGTGTCCCTAAGAAAGGTGATACTTTGTTTTAATCTTATATTATAATATTAGAAGTCTAAATTTTTTTTCAAGAAAAATATTTTCAATATCTACTTCACAGATGAAATAGAGAAAATCACAAAAAAAAGCCTTGTTACTAAATTATTTAAAAAGCTGTATCTTTAAAAACTAGTTTATGAAATTCGTGATTAACGCGAAGATAATTACTCATAATACACAACGATTCGCTACCCGAGATCATCCTGATCCGTGGTCTTCAAACCGTATTCCACTAAATCTAAGTTGCACGATTCAAAATAAAATGTTGAAAATAAAACTATATAAATATGTACGCAA
>BMAO01009854.1:0-376733 GCA_019973975.1 Trichonephila clavata | reverse complement strand
ATTAATTAAAATGTTTGAATTTACTATTGCAAAGTATTTTATGCGTGCTTCAGCATTGATTTTAAAGAACTTTTATGTAAGATTTTGCATCTTTAATTTCTAAATAAAACATAAAATTTGTACTTTTAAAATCTTTTAATTACATGTTTCGAAAATAAGATATAAATATTTGTCATGCATAACACTGTTTGGAGCTTCTTGATTTTACAAATTTCTGTGTGCATGTGAATATTTGGTACATATGATGTTGATTGTATTGCGATTCACGATTACTTGTAACAAAATGAAAGGGAAATTTTTGAAGCTAATTTTTGAAAATGCATATGAAGTTTTATTTTTCACTTTTTTTTTCTGTTAAGTACAAACTTTAAAGCATCAAAGAAAATTTTGTTATGGAATTATTCAATTTTTTTCAATAGCAAAATGTATGGACACAAAAAGAATAAAAACTGATTGGCTTTCTTCCTTTTTCACTAGATAACTTTTGAAGGATGTACATTATAGTTCTACATTCTTTTATAAAATTGAAAACGGAAGAATGCTTGTGTATTCTGAAAAAAAAACCTAAAATTTTAAATTTATCTGCTATTTAAGTATTTCTTAAAATTAAAAACAAATTTAAACAATTCAGAGAGAAAATCTTTCCTTTCCTTGTTATTGTTACTAATGCCACCTGTCTGACGTAGTCAGATCGAGGCCCACGATATTCATCATGGCATTGGGCTAGACTGTACGCCTGTCGTTAGCCGTAGCTTTGAGTACCATGTAGGTGACAGTACGATTTGGCTCGGTTCCACCCCAATTTTGAGAGAGAACACCTTGGGAGTGGTCAGGGGCCGCTCTTTCCTTTCCTTTGTGTATATGATGTTGCGAATTTACTTATTGAAAATTTATGTTATTTTTCAATTTTTTTCATTTTTCCAAGTGTTACTTGAAAACAAGCTTCAGGTTCTATGAAAAATGCGTCTTAAACTTACACAGGAAGCTATTTCTTCTTGGTAATTTTTTTTAATAACAGTATTATTCATAATAAGCTATTTTCCTCTTCGAGTATTTCGCCACAACTCGTATCTGTAATAAATAGATTTATGTAATTTTGTCCCACTCCCACTTTTGCAGGGGTGTTTTTTAAAAATAATTATAATATTGTATCATTTTCATGCTTATTTTTTGTATCGTTTCCTGGTCTATCCCGTGTTAAATCGAACCTGGGTAATCTCACTAAAGTTTACTCAGGAAAACTCATACACATACCTGTAAGTTGTATGTGGCTTTACTTTCCTCTGTTCTGCGTGAGTGAATATTAACGTCGCACTGTTCAGATGAGGGCTTTTGGAGACGAACCTCGTAATTTTGAACCATGGTCAAGTGACGAGGACGACGCCAGAGCTGGCATCACCTCTCCTATTTACCACACCAACAGGAGGATTTTTGAGCTCTCAACAGATTTGACGTGCATTGCGCCCCTACACGGCGGGTCTTCAGTGGTACTGGGCTCGAACTCATGACATACCAGCCACTAGTCTGTTACCTTGTCCACTAGGCTAACACGACAACTTCCTATATTCTGCAGATCATGATAAAGGGCTAATGTTAAAATAGCTTTGTATATTTAAATTACTAATATATTTTTACTTGATAAAGTCCAATCAAAATAGGACCCTCGGTGTTTTTTTTGTTTGTTGTTGTTGCACCAAGGCGTTTGGTTACCTAGCTACGCCCCTGTTATATAACTCTATATATTAAATAAAAAATATTAATAGTGTATTTCCAATCTGAACAGTCTGGAGAGTAAAATGTCAAATCAGGTGTCATCCTCCTGAATTCATCATGATTTAAATATACGAAGTTCGTCACCTCTATACCCCTCACGTTGTTTCGAAGTGCGATATTAACAAAACAAAAGAGAGAGAGAGAGACCAGCCAACGAAATTCAATCAGAAATTAACGAAAAATCTATTTGTTAACTTTTTTTATAATATTAGTTTCTGTTCACATCTATATTTTTTATTGCAGAGAGCGTAATTACTGTTGGATATTGATTACGTTTGCTTTAAAACGTTTCTAGCCTTCTGTAATAATTTTTAAAAATATTTTTCAAAAATTGATTTTTACAATGTATAAAAGTACTTTCCCTCCTTGCGAGTTTTTAAAAAATTTATATTTTTGGGGGGGAAGGGGAAGTAAAAATTTTAAAAACAATGAGTTTAATTAATGATTTTAAAACATTCATTTTTTCAGAAAGCAACTTAAAAAAGAACCAGCAAAAAAGTAAACGAAAAAATTCATATTTTTTAAATGTAAAATATATATATGTACTACTTCTGTCATTTTGCTTTTTGACCTTTTATCTCGCTATAATCTTACATGAAGTTTTTTCACACACCGTCGAATAGTTATAAAAATAGACTTCTAATAGAAGCATGACTTCGATATAATTTCTTATATTTTTCATACAATAATATTTTCATTAAATTTCTCACAAATAAATTGCGCGGAAAAACTTAATAAAAGTGTAATAATGATAATATTTGATGTACAGCATAGAGAGATGCATAATAGCAATTATGTTTCAGTATTGATTCAAATTTCTATTTTTATGTTATTAATACCCTTTACAAAAATTCCAAAAAAAAAAAAAAATTATTAATCCGTTTACATTAAGAATATATTTTGCGTTGTAATATAATTAAAATATTCGTTCTAATCAAGATATGGAGTTAAAAATATCTAGCCAAAAAGAATAAATCAGGGGAAAAGAAATGAGAAGAATGGTTCCCACGTTTTTTTAACAAGCTAATTAAGGCGCGTTTGTGTTCGAGTGTCGGTGTCGTAAAATCGAGTGTCGTCCCCCTCCCCCCATGTGAAGCATGAGATGAGTGAGAAGTTTCAAAGGAGTGGTCCTAGATTCCTTCCCTTTTCCTGGTCTAGGAGGATCCAATTATCATATTGTAGAACCACACTTTCGTCTCTTTCATAGCAATCCTCGAAATAAAATATCAGAAAAGTTAATTTGAATAGAGACATGATAGAAAAATCAAAAGTATGAAAAAGCATTCACTTTGAAATAAATGTAAATAGTGAAAGAGAAAAAAAAGAACGACAAATTAAATTTACATTCAACCATTATTTTGATTAATTTTTTTTTAATAGAAAGGACTGAGAATTATTGGAGTAATCCAATATCATCCATTTTCAGTTTTCATGTTCTTAATTTAAAGTTACTGAGTTACACACAGCAAAGATTTTGCCACTTTCTTCTAGTAAACTAAGGTAGTGATTCTCCCTTTTGTGAGCATAATTTGTCCAGGCACAGAATGTTCAATAATACATTAAATTTGAAATAGTATATGGCTGTGGAAATTATCTAAAATCTGAACTTTAAAATAACTTCAGCAATAAGTTTTAAAATTCTAATTAATCCTGAATTGTACCCAATTTATTAAAATGCTTTTAAAATTTCAGAAATATAATCCCTGAGTTAGAGTTGGAAAGACAGTAGTGTTTTAAAAAAGAAATTTAAAAACTGCATTCACATATTTGTTTAAATAAAATAAAAGAAACTGAATACACAAAGAAGTATAACATTTCAGTCAACACTGAAATTCTAAAAATCACAGCTTCCTGTTGTGAATGTGTGGTGGTGTGGAATTTAGGAGAATGAAATGTTATCTGATTAAATCCTCCACATAAAAAGTATACAAAGAATAGCATGTCAAGTTATTGAGATTTTATACATATATTGATAGAAATTTTATACATATGAAACAATTTTTTAAAAAATTATTCAACGCACACACAACAGTAGATTATAACATCAAATACTTCCTCACTAAATTTTATATATATTGAAATAAAAAATAGTTAAGGGAATAGTGAGCAAATATTATTCCTTCCTATCAAAAATGCCATTTCAAAATGAATAGCTGCTTCAATATATTAAGATGACAAAGATTTTGAAGTTCAAAATGTGTGTGTAATATATAAATAGATTTTTTTTACAAATAAATTATTTTATTATAGTTATACTGTGGTGAGGTAGTATGTTGGTCAAGAAATATTTATACCAAAATAAGCAATTTTTGTTTTATTTTTTAATAACGATACGTTTTTAATACTTATATAAAGAACAAATTAAAATTCAGTATTCATTTTTAAAAAAAATAATAAATCTGCAACCCTTCTAAATTATTTTGAAGTACCTTCATAATATAAAAAGTATGAATATTTTTCAGAGCATCTTTTTCTATTATGATCTTATTTAAGTCAGGGTAGTTTTGTTACAAAAGCTGCTGAATTGTTCATGGTGCTAAATACTGGCTAAGTTGCAGCCTTAGTGCCAGGAAGAAAAAATGGGGAACTCTGACAGTTTTAAAAATTTGAACAATTATAACTTCAGGTTCTTATTAAAATATGCAGTTATATTTCCATCTACCTCTGAAATTGGCACATCCTATTGGACTAAGTGAAGGCATTTCTGGACAGTGTAGCATTGATAATTAAAAAAATATATGCCATAAATTTGGGACTAAAACCGAGTAGTGAAAAATTGAAGCAAGCACTGAACATTAGGAACAGTAACGGGAAATTTGGGATAATGTACAATCAAGTTCAAAGGAAATTATTAAAGGAATTAAACACGAGAAAGAAAAAATGTATTAATCATTCTTTTTAACAACCCCCAAATTTAAAAAAAAAAAAGGAAGAAGAAAAACTTATACGTTTTTCTTCATTAAAGTAAAATTTTCAGGAAAAATTGATCTCATTTTTTAAAACAAATATTTAATTTGTATATCTCAATACATCAATTTCAAATTTTTATTTCAAGAAACTATAATTCAATGAAAGAAAACAGCCACTGTCATGTAATAATAATAATATATCCTTATTATTAGAAATCTTATTTTTTTAAAAAAAGAATTCTGTAAGAAATTTTTTTTTTTTTTTCAAAACCTATATCAAAACCTTGCTTTTACTGGAATATGTGTTCCAAGCAAAATATACATTAAGGTATTTTGAAAATTTATCATTATTTTCCTGCCAGTAATAATTAATTTTGAAGTACTGAAAACTTATTTTAAAATTATCTCTACTCAATATAGCTAAAAAAAAATAAATAATAATACTGTTTCATGAAATTTACTTTAAAATTTTTTTAAAAAAAAAGTACATCAATACTACTGATGATTGAAATGATTATAATACTATGCTTTTTAATAATTTTTTAAAAAATTTTTCAGTTTTATACTAAAGAATTTTAAGTTTAATCACACGTTTTAAGCATAGCTGAAATGTGAATCTTATTGTGAACAATGGTTATAATGAATTTTCAGTAAAGTAAGAACAGAACTGAAAAATAAATTATACCCTTTATATATTAGCTAAATTACAATATAAACATAATTTTGGACTGTTTTTTAACTGAAAAATTATATGGAATTCAAGTCAATTTTTGTTTAGCATAAGCTGAAAATAATTTTAATTCTAAACAGTATTTAAAAGGCAATGCATCTAATTCCTACCATTTTATAACAGTCAATATGATATAGATAAATATAAAACACAATTTTCTTTCTTTATGAATAATATACATATATAATTATTATATTATATATCAATATTTTTCTAGTTATGTTTCTTAGAATCTGTTTTCTATCATTTAGCTTTGTGGGTAGTATAATTTTGTCTTATTATTTTTTTTTCATTTTATTATACTATATATATACATAAGAATATTGCTCTAAATGAAAATATGATTTAATTTCAGCTGCAAAAGTTAAAAGGATTTTGTAACAATAATCCTCAAGTGTCTGTTTAGAAAAAATTTGCTAAAAATGATTCAAATGTTATAAGGATTAATAAAAATTTACTAAAAATTGCAAATAATCAAAAATATATCAAAAAACTAAAATATTTTACTCTTCTATTTTAAGTCTACAATACAGTTACAGTTCTACATTTGTTTTTCCAGTTTCACTTAATATTTTTAAAAATTTAATCTTTTAATTCTTATTTTATAAACATACCATATTTCTAATGTGTGTGAACTTGTATACAACAAATAAACAATGAAAACATATTTATATCTTAAAATTCGAAAAAACATTAAAATTGTTCAGTAGTAAAGTTATAAACAATAAACGCACAATATTTATAATAAGTTATTAGATGCACACACACTGAAACACACACTCAACTCAGCATATCCAAAAAATACAATACATTGCACTTTTTTTTTCTAATTATGTTGAAAGTAGCCAATAATTCATAGAGAGCCAAATATAGGAACCCCAAAACAGTGTGATTTGAATTCCAAGGGTGTAAAAAGTAGGAATAAGTGCTGCCAACGAAATTGCGCATTACACGTCCGGCCTTGTTTGTTCCTTTTATCTATCAGACTTGTTCGGTCCCTACCCAGATTTATTAATAGGAATTTAGTACAAATGTTTTGGCAATGAAAACTTCTTATATCGGACGCAAAGTTTAATATTAAATATCTTCTTATTTGATTTCCCAATTACTTTAAAAACGGCTAATTACGTGAATTTTTTCCATTAAATGGTGAGTTTCAGCAGCGATTATACTCAATAATTTTTTACTTTGAGGATTTTTTGGTTTCGTAATGTATTATATCAAGTTATAAATGCCGGTAGTTAAGACTATTTAATGATATTTTGACTGGAGAGTTAAAATTGTTGTCAGTTTAAATAAATGCTTCATTTGAAAAAGTATTTTTTACTTTCTGTTTATTTGAAAGAAGGAATAGTGTATATTTAGATTTTCATATTCTACATCACTTTGAAACTTTCAAAATTTTATTTTTTTAAGTTATTAATTTTATTGCATCCTATTTTATTTAGCTATATTTGAGGAATATTTAAGTTATTTAACTTTGGAAACCAGTTTGAGTTTGCAGGTTGGTACCAAGTATTGAGTCAAAACATTGTCAATTTCCAAACAACCAAAGGAAAAATTCCACCCTCTCTTCCTGTAGTTGAAAGGTAACACAGAGCTGGGGGAATTATCCCTTCTCTGTCTTTGAAGTGTAATTAAATTGAAAGATATTTGAATGCAATTGAAATTGAGTTTTTTTGGTGCATTTTGGGGTTATTTTGCATTTAGTTCTGGCCATCCTTCCTTTGTGGATGGAAATGGCAGGCTTTTAAATCAGATTATTCAATTCAAGTAAAGTGCTGTGTTAGTTATAGAACATAGTATTATTTTTCTGCGGTACAACCACTTTATCCTAGGTCCACCTTTCACTCTTGTAACTCAGCTTCGTTTCTCTGCTGTTAAGAATTTACTTGAAATCTCTTCAATGTGATATATTGGAATGATAATTCTTAGTTTATAACTGTGGCTTATACAGACCACTTTCTTGGGATGCTTAGATTTTTAAAAAAATTTAGACTAAGATACAAAAATGTACTTTTTGTGTAAAGAATTAAAAATCTGATGGTCTGTTGTGGGTTTCAACCTCCAAATTCAGCCCTTGTGTATGTCACTGGTTTATTAATTTTCATAATACTTATTTTTCTAATTCAAATGATTTCTTTCTATTAAGTACCTTCATCATTTTATGGTAATATTACATAAATCCAGTGCTATTAGGCAAGTTAATTTGTTTTTTAATATGAATAAACAAGTATTTTTTCTCCTTTTCTTTTGCTTATATTTAATTTATATCTTCATTCTTTCTAATTGTGTTTATTGTAAGGGTGTATGTCATTAGTTCTGAATAGCTTGAAAAAAAATGCTTATATTAATTTTTATGTAACTTGATTGATGAATATATAGATAGTTTTTTTAGAGCATTTTTTTTGAAGTTCAATAATATTTCTCGTATCACCTTTATAATACATGAAAAACAGGCCTTTTTTAAAAAAATTTATTCTATTTTAATTCTTTATCAAAAGTCTTGAAAAATCATTGTCTTTGATTTTCATCTCTTACTTGGGGAGGGAGAATCCTCCCTTTAGAGCAGAGAATTCTTTTACCACCCAATGCTTTTTTGCTGATAAGTGTTCATGCTAAGGCATAAACCAGTTGCTTTGAAATGTGAAAGAAATTTAACAAAGCTGAAAGAATGTTCTTTAGAATCTTCTTTTCATTGAGTCAGTATTTTCTCAACAGTAATATGATTGGGAAGACTATTACTATTTGTTGAGTAGGACTGTTAGAGTTTAGTGCTAATCTCCCAAAATTATTGCCAGTATTGTTGTTTAATCAAAAAGTCTTAGTACTAAATATCTTCAGGAACTTGTAAAACATTGGGGATTATATAATAATTTGGTGAGTATGTAAGCTACAAATAGCTTAGTCAACTTTAAAATTGAGAGAATTTCAAAAAATGGAATATTAAACTTTTATTTAATGCTTTATTTGTTCAGTTCAAGAATTTTTAAATAGGGAGAATAAAAAAAATTATATCATTAAGGGTTGTATATGCTGGTATGCTTTCTGAGTCCTTAATTTCTTATCGAATGAAAATTCTTCCTTTGTGCAACGTTTTCTATCAGCTTATCAATGTAGACCTTACCATTTGAAACTACTTGCTTCTTTTAAAATGGTATATTAAATAGGCATATTAATTTTCATTTACCACAATTATTGTTCTTGTCAGTTTGTAAATCAGGGATGTCACACTCATTTCTTGCCATGGGCTAAATTCTTGCATGTCTGTTAGGCTACAACACATGTAGTTATTGTGGTAGTTTTTCTTAATTTGTCTTTGTTCCTTGTGATCTGAATCATGATGCACAAAATGTTATAATGATATTTTGTTTTTTTATTTTATTAGAATATTATGATGCCTAAAGTATATTATTTGTCACTTCAAATTTTTTTCAATGTACACTTTTCTTGGAAATGCTGGTGTTCACCAATAGTTTTTCCTTTTTTATTTTTCTGCCATTTGGTTTTGATGAAGACTTGCTGGATTACAGGAGTCTGAAAAAGATAAGTTATCATTAACACATATTAATTAAACTTTTTAGTAAAATACATTTAAATAAAATATTAAATTAGTAAAATACATTTTTCTTAAATGTTTATTTAACAGACATAGAGTAGCAACAAATTTATTAGTATAATGAAAGTAAAATATTTTTCTTTTATCTCAAAATATAGTTAATGTTAGGCATATAAAGCAGTGCAGTAAAAAAACAACCCAATGGTATGGCAGTTATTTTATTATTGACTGCTAAAATATTTGTCACTATTGGTTAAAGTATAGAATAGGGGGTCGCCAATTTATATTCTAAGAGTAATAAAGCAAAGCTGAAGTAATGAAGAGCCAAATTCATTCTGGCATCTAGATAAACATCATCAAATCCAAAGGGCTTCCTTTTCTACACTTTAGCTGAAAATTTTTGCATCAGTTGAACAGGACAAGTGGAAGTTCATTGATGAATGATGATATCAATAATAAATTAAAAAAATTAAGTTAAAATGTTTTTAATATAATATGTGCTGTATGATTTGCTTGCTGGGCTGCAATAATATGCATCATGGGATGTTTGACATGCTTCATGTTAATAAAATGTGTAACAATCTTTTAGTGGTTAATTTGGGGAAAATTAATTTTTATAGTATTTTTTGGTATTTTAATTTTTTTTCTTGTTCTCAAGAATAAAAATATTGTCTTTCCTAAATATTGCCTGGTGTTTGAAAAGTTCTCAAACTATAGTTTTAAAATGATTTTTGTTTCCAGTTTGTCATTTGTGTGAAAAGTTATATTAAAAAGCAAAGCGTATTTTGATTTAAGGTATTAAAATAAAACATTCTGATGACTTACTAATATATTTCAGTATTGTGAGATTTTTACTGCATACTGGAGAAAATTTTAAAAGTTATTTTAAAAATAATAGGCATTATTTACATATATTAGACTTGGTAGAATGCATTTGATGTTTCTTAAACTTATTTGGTCAAATCCTATTTGAACATATCGCTTATTTAGGCTCCAAATTGTGTCTAAATCATGTTTTTTGAACACAAAGCTATTGATTTGCAACTCTGGATCATTTTGATACATGATATAACATTTCATAAATGATATTTTTTGTCTTGATAATAAGAATATTAGGTTCTAATTTTTTTGATATTGGCATGCTGCCAAACTGTTTTAAATTTTTGTAAGGTTTGTTGATGACATTACATATGGTTACCTTTATTTGTATTGTTTAGTAATGTGTTTGCTGTAGTGTTTTGTACATGATTGTTATTTTTTTATTGGATTATTTTTTATTATGGTAACCCCATTATTTTCTAGCAAAAAAAAAAAAAAACCGGTTTTTTTTCAAAAACTTTAATTTTTTCTACATTGGATGCTGTTGCACTATTCAACTTTTGTTTTTGCTATTTCTTTCTGTTGGATAATGAATATGCAGAAATTATTAAAGGGTACCAAGATTACTTTTTAAAGAGTATGAGGTTTCCGCATTTAGTTATGTACCAATGTGTTCACCAAATTTGCACTTTCAGTCAATTTTATTTTTTTAAGTTCAGATTTCTTTTTTCAATCTCGGTTAAGATTTCACTGATGTAAGCAATTATGAAATGTAAAATATGTGGTAGACAAAAAGGCGGATTAAGGGAGTTGGAGGCCCCTGGCGGAAAAAGGTTTGAAGCCCATGGGCTCAAAAATCGAAAAACTAAAATAGTGAAAAGATTCACTGACTTTAAATTCTCAAAATAAAATGCATTGCTAAAATAAAACTGAATGGCTAAAGCAAAATCTTAACTATTAAAAAAATTAAAAATCTTACTAAAGAGCTTGCAATTTTTCTATGCAATTTTTCTATCTTTACTTCTTGATTTCTCTTTGGGAAATTGCTGTATCTATTTTGTTGAAAATATCTTGTTCTATAAAATATGGCCATGTTGATCAATTTGTCTTTTTTCTAATAGTACTTCCGATAATTTTTAGCACTCTTTAAAACTGAAAATATTTCTTGCCTGATGCATTGGATATTGGTATTGTTAAAAATATTTTCAAAAGTATTCTTACATTGAGATTTTTTTTGAATCTCAATAGATTTCTAGTGGGGTCTTTATTGTAGGGGAGACCTGTGTACCTATATATATAGGGCCACCCCACTTTACGTAAATGATATTTAATTCTAAGTTTCATTACTCAGTTGGGTGAGTGGCAACACCAATTCCTACTATGGCATTCATTTTGAAATTTTGTAAAAGAAAGCTGTGGCAAGTTATAAATGAAAACATTTTTACATGGTTTAAAGTAAAATTTTGCTGTTCATCTCTTTTATTGTTGTACCACAGTAAGCCAAATATTTTTCTTTTAATTCTAGTACATAATTTTATTTGTAACATTAAGTACTAAATGAGATTTTAAATAAGTCCCCTCTCCATGTGGGTTTTTCTGCAGAAGACATTTCGTATGAAATTACCTTGTCTTGTACCTATATATATATATATAGGGCCACATAGAGTTGCCTTGTACCTAGGGCCATGGTTCTAGGTACAATTGCAATTAATATTCTTTGTTATTATTTTATTAAAATGTTTTCATAATAAAAGGCCTTAAAAAATGGCCTTAATTATCTGAATCATTTTGATTTAGTCAAATTTTTTATTGTTACTAGATGCTATTTAAATGAGAGTTTATATTTTGTTCTGAAATTTTCAATATTCTTGATTTATAAAAAAATATCTTTGCTACCATTATTATTATTCAGGATTATTTTGTTTATACAACATAAGAATTCCTTTAATTAAAAAACAATTTTTTATAGTTATAAAAACAAAAGTATAATTCTAAATAAGGTTTTTATATTTTAATTAAATTTATAACCTGTATCCTCTGCTGTCATACTGCAAATTTTTAATTTATCAGTTTTTCTCTCTTTGAGAAATTATAAATTCCTAACTCTTTTAGATGCCTAGAAATTCTGACGGAATAAAAAGGTAAAAACCTAATGCAGATAATATAACTGTGGCTGCAGAAGCAGTTTTGAAGGATGGAGTTCCAGTTCCGATTGCAGTAGGACAGTTTGGAGTAAGCAGAACTACACTGAAAAGACACATTGCTTTTTGCAGGAAGATTAATAATTCTGAAAATATGGAATTAAATTGTGCGTATTATAACCAATGTGCTGTTTGGACGGTGTTCTCTAAAGATGAAGAGAGTGCTCTTGTTCAGTACCTTATTGTTGCATGCAATATGCATTTTGGGTTGTCAAAACAACAAGTTAAAAAGCTTGCTTTTGAATATGCAAAAGCTAATGGAAAAAATATCCCAAGTCTTGGGATGCACATAGTAAAGCTGGTGATCAATGGTATTTTGATTTTCTGAAAATAAATAAGGTTCTTTCACTAAGAAAGCCCTGAGCTACCAGCTTTAGTAAAACAAATGTTGATACTTTTTTTGCAAAATATCTGGAAGTGTTATCAAATTACCAGTTTTTGCCTGAATACATTTATAATATGGATGAAACAGGCATTATGACAGTACACACACCAGCCAAGGCTATAGCCCCAAAAAGTAAGAAACAGGTTGGCAGCGGGACTTCAGGTGAATGAGGAACTAATATCACTATCATCTGTAGTATAAATGCTATAGGAAATTCTGTTCCCCCTATCATGCTTTTCCCAAGGGTGAACTTTAAAAACCACATGCTGAAAGGAGTACCTCCAGGAACTGTGGGAACAGCACACATTAGTGGATGGTCAAATGCCAAAATATTTGTTGAATTTTCAAAACATTTTATTTCTCCCGTTAAATGTTCAGTTAATCAGCAAGTATTATTACTCTTGGACAACCAGGAAAGCCACGTCAGTATTGAAGCCATCACTTTGTCTAAAGAACATGGCATAGTTATGCTTACTTTTCCTCCACATACCAGCCATAAGCTTCAGCCATTGGATAGAGGTGTGTTTGGTCCTTTTAAAAAATACTACAGCTCAGCATGTAGTAATTGCATGCTAACGAACCAGGGAAAACCAATCACCATATATGAAGTTGCAGAGAATGTTGGCAAATCCTATCCTTTGGCCTTTACTCCTGTAAATATTCTGGTTGGCTTTCAAAATAACAATTTTCCCAACGAAGAAAGTGAGTCAAATATGATGGAACTAGGTGTTTATGTATCAACCACAGATGCATATTCTGAAGAATTTTGTGGGCCTTCTACATCTAACTCCATTTCATGTGTAACACCAGAACAGATACAACCCTTTCCAAAGGCAAAATCTCGAAGTAAAACCAACAGAAGTGGCCGAAAACAAGGGAGATGTAGAATCCTGACTGACACTCCTGAAAAGGAAGAAATCAAAAAACAACATGCAATTAACATAGCTAAAAAAAAACTTGTGAAAAAGTCTGAGTTTGAAATTAAGGCAACATCATCCGAAGAATTATCAAATATTGAAAATTCTGATTCCACTAATGATGTAAGGAATACTATTGAAAAGGGGGGGGGGGTTTGTTTAACAAGAATACAAGGCAAAAAACATTTTTATGTGGCAGAAATAATAGATGTTAAAGAAGAGCACTAAGTGTTAAATTTTGAAGAATATTCCTCGTTCAAATAAGTTTCTTTATGATAAAGAAGAAACTTATGAAATTGACATCAGAAATACTGTGTTTAAATTGCCCAAACCACAGCTGTTGGTGCTTCGGAGTGGTAATGTATGCAGCTCAATTTTGGAACAAGTCTTAAATTATAATGTTGAATGAAAATACATGTAGTTTATTAATAATTTGGTGCATTTTTGTTTTGCAAATAAATGGTTACATGACAAATCAATGTTTTAGCTAACATTGTTTCTTTCATTAAATTCATCTGTGTATGTTTATTTTCTATTGTTTTCTATTGATTACAGAGGGAAACCTAACTTTCAGGAAAAGGCCCTAGGTATAATGATATCATTGTACCTAGGGTCATTTGTGAAATTTTTTAAAAAGCTTTTATTTCACTGAATTTATTATTTTAAGTATTTATATTAAATATAATTGGATGGTAGTTAGTATAAAGATGAGTGCATATCAATTTTACATTTTTAAACAAGCCAGTGGCTCTAATTTTGTCCATTGAAAAAAAGTGGCCCTAGGTACTCGGGTCTCCCCTATCTTGTGGTCGCTGTAGCCTAGTAGTCAAGGTAATAGTTTCTTGGCAGGAGTGTCATGAGCTCAAGACCCGACATGCATAGGAGACCGATGCATGTTAATACATCAAAACTCAAATGTCTTAACATTGGTGTTGTGAGAAAGTTAGGAGAGGGGGTGCCAAATCAAGGGTCACATGACAAAATAAATTCCTATGAAATTTTCCCTTTTTTTTAAAAATTTGTAATCAACTTTACTTTCACAGAAAATAATTTTTCTCTTTTGCTGCCTGGAAACTTGTGCAGCTTCCTCTTCAAACAAGAGCCCTAATGAATCAGTTGTTCTATGTTCCATTTTTCCAAATTCATTTCTGAAATTTTGGATATAATTTTCTAGAGATTTTAGTAGACTAGATCCTTTTAAGGATTCACACTCAACTTATTACAATGATTTGCTAGTAGCATTTATTTTCTGGAGTATGGTATTCCCAATCACATGTTCATTAGGGAAGTTTCATATTTGTCCATCTGTTTCAAAAGAGAAGTTGCCTCCAGTATTCTGATGGTTTTTCCCCCTCATTTGTATCACAAATTTTAGCCAGGGCCACTTTTATCAGTCTTTATCTTGCTATTAAGATGCAAATTAACTTGCTTGAAATAGTTTACTTTGAACTAGACATATCTTTTATCACATAACTTCATTTGTTTCATTTATCTTTAGTAGTAAAATACACTGATGGAAACAAAAATCCTAACACCCTAAGAGAATTGTGCTACATCGACAAAATTTGGTAGATAGGTATATTTATACATCTGAAAGATGACTTTGATTCAAATTTCGCATTAGGGGCAAAAGTATGGTGCTAATTGTGCCACTTTGAGGATGCAGATCAAGTTTACTTTAAATATGTATTATAAAGTTTGGAAGTGTTACTTATCATTGAGATTTGATGTAGTGAGTTGATGTTACTCCAGAATTTCGAGCTTCGTCTTCTTGAAGACTAAGCTCGCTGAGTTTGAATGAGGTAGTATAATAGAGCTAAAAAGGTGGATTTTCTTTCTATGATATTACAGAAACTTGGTAGGAATATATCCTCTAAGCATGATTTTTGGTAGCAGTGGTTCCAGAAAGGCACTATCTCAAGAGAACTATTGTCCAGCCACACGCAGTTTACCAGTGACAGAGGAGACTGCTATATTGCCACATGGCTGGGGAACATCGTAGTGCATCTACAACAGAAATTAGTTTTTTTCAGCTCCAGAGTGACACAGGGAACTGTCACAAATCATTCATTTGAAAAATAGCTCCCAGCCAGATGCCCTGTAAAGTTTATACCATTAGCTCCAAATCACATCTGCGACTTCTGTGATGTAATGCTAGAGATGAGTGGAGTGGGGATGTGTTGTGTTCTTCGATCAAAGCTATTTCTCTCTTGATGCTAGTGATGCAGTGGCGTAATGGAAGTTATTAGCCCCACCCCCAGCAAAGTGAGGTTGTGGGCCTCCTAAAATCCATGACCCCTCCCATGTTGTGGTGGTTGCGGAGGTATATATATGACACCACTGGCATGGTGGTTATGTATTGAGTAGAAGGCCAGGTCAGCGCCTGGAAACTATGTTTCTGTGGCCTAGACACACTGGCCCTACTCCTTGAGTTATTGTCTGAAATGAGCAACATTCTTTGATTGAAGGAGCACTCTCGTGCACGCGCAGTTAATTCATACACATTCTGACTGCAAACTTGTACATCAGGCTGATGATTCAATCTGTTGCACAGTCACATCATTCAAGGATATTTTCCAACAGGATAACATGCGCCCTCAGCCCTGTTGAAACCTAACATGCTCTATAGAGTGTCAACGTGTAACCTTGGCTTGCTTGATCACCAGATCTTTCTCCAGTCAAGCACGAATGGTACATTATTAGAGGGCAACAACAGCATCATTCACAACCAGAATTTAATAACCTTATATTGACTGACCAAGAGAAACAGCTTTGGGGGCCCCTGGCGTCTTCCAGGGCTGCCAGTCGCTTAATCTGCCTCCGAGTAGACATGACAATTGTTTCTCAAAACATTATTAAACTTGACGGCCAAGTTTTTTTTTATTGTGGATCTTACAATGTGGATTCACACTGCCATAGTAATCTGTCAGGCAGAATTCCCTTTTTAATAGGAGCAAATTGCAAAGTTCTGTTTTGCTTTTGATGGATGTTTTCATAATTTTTTCTCATTCCATAATAACTTCTTGCTTTTTTAATACTAAATTTTTCATTCAGCCTCAAACTATTTTATTAAATTTTTTTATTGCATCCTTTGGATTTTAAACTTTTTTTTTTGATGCACTTAGAAATTCCTTATTTTTTTTTATCCTGGTACTCACATTTTTGATGTAAAATGGCTCTGAAAAGTGTACCGTAATTTTGCGCGTATAGTCCGCGGACTATCTGTGTTTAAAATGCGAATTTTTGAAGCTGCAGACTATCCACCAGTGCGGATAATACGCTGGTTGTTCACGGTTAAAATCGTTGAAATTTAAAAAACAAGTTTCAAGTCCCACGTACGTGCTCGCTGGGAGAACTGGATCTCGGTAGATTTACATACTTGTATAAAAGGAGGAAATATGAGACGCGTTTCATACACTGAAGTTGCCGAATGTGTTGATAAATTCTGGAAAAGTGTTAAAGTGTCCACCATCCGATTGGGATTTATAAAAGCCGGGATTGTTAGTGAAAGCAAGGAAATCACTGACAGTGAAGATAGTGATGCTGAAAATGAACTTTCGGACACTCTTCCCGAAAATATATTAGAACTGTTTAATTCTGATACCGATGAATCGGACTTTGAAGGTTTTCGTTAATGTAGTAGAATGTGTGATTAATTAATATATGATTAATTAGTAAGCACTGTTTTTTATTTGTATTTAGTGTTTTATTTCTGAAGGTATATTAGTAAGGAAGTACTTTTTTTCCATTTATACTTAGTTCTTTGTTTCTAAAATACATTAATATTGCCGTATTAAAATAACGTAATTTCGGACGTATAGTCCGCGGACTATCTGACGATTTTTGAAAATTTTTTTATATAAAATCGTGTCTGCGGACTATACGATGGTGCGGACTATACGTGCGAAATTACGGTAAGTACATTTCTTGTTATTTCACAGTTTTAAATCCTTTTTTAAATGGTAATTCTATTTGCACCTACTTCATGAAGTTTTAGTCATTTCTTAAAGAATATTCTTTACAATCCATCTTTTTTAGTGTTAGGTGGTCATCTGGATAAACTAATTTCCATCCAAGGCCTGTTTTGTGGTATAAAAATCGCATCAAATAGGCCTCTTTGGCAAGCAGCATACTAATAACAAATTAGCTCCGAATATTGATGTAATGTAATTAATTCATAATTGTATTTTTATAAATTGAAAAAGCACAAACATTTGAAGATAAATCCTTTTCTGTCAGAGTTGTATATTGTGCAGAATCTTGTTAGCTCTCTTATGGCATTGTTATAAAAAAACATTTTCTCTCATCGAGATGCATATTTCTGCTACATTTTTTGGGCAATTATATATGGATGTAATAATATTTGCATTAATACACAATTCAAGCATTTCTTTACCTTTTTCACTGAGTATTAAAAGAATCTTTTACTCACATTTAGCCATGGTACTATCAAATCTGTGTTGCCCATGGAATAATGAAACCATTAGAAATTATCTTGAATTGAATGGCTGTTGAAAAAATAAATGATAAAAAGCCAGTTTCTAATAGGCATGCATTTTCCCCTCAGTTAGCTTGGCACATTTATTTTGCCAAATTGGCTATATTTATTTTATCACCAAGCTGTCAGTTCAACTGGGATTCAACCTATAGACTGTTTTAGAACATTGATTAATTAATGCATATATTAGTAGCAAATATATTCATGTATATTATTTAGTATACTTTTTAGAACATTTTGTTATCTTTTATGATAAGTTTTCTTAATGTGATATACACTGATGTTTTTATGTAAATTTCAGTAAACTCTATGACAATTGAAGATTGATGAGAAACTAGGATCATAACATTTGCCTTTTACACTTTTGGAATGGAACTTTCTGTTGATGGTCATGATGGGTAAATTTCCTGACTTTTTTTTAAACTTAAATAATTTTCCTCTTTTGTAAAAACTAAGTTTCTTTAGTACTTATCAATTTTAGGGACCAGGAAGCCAAACTTCCCAACTCGTAGGAAATGTGCCAAATTCTAGCTTATACTAGTGGCTAATATGCTGTTTTAACTTTTGTACCCTATATGAGTAGATTTGACCCACTTCTAAAATTGATCTTTTACTATCTACATATTTTGATTCTGATTGGTAAAATTTGATGTATTCTTCAAAAAATATGCATCCCTAAAATACATGGGCAGCCAACTCGGGGCTTGCATGCCACACTGTGACACATGAAGACTTGTTGAAAAATTTGAAAATGTAAAAAAGGATGTTATTTTTAATTATAATTTTATTAAAATATGGTTCTTTCATACAAAAACACCTTGTAATTTATTTTAAACACAATTAATTGAATTACAATTGAAAATTATCATGTAAAAGTATACTCTTTCATTGATGTGTATGCTGACTTTTCAAAGTAAATGTACTCGTGAGATTTTAGAATTTGAGGAAGCGTGTTTTAAAATATCTGGACAAAAACAATGAACTGCCTGGTGAGTGCTTGCTACTCAAGAATGAAGAATGGCTATGGGATTATGCTTATACCAATATTCTGGGACATTTAAATAATTTAAAGTTAAGCTTACTAGGGAAATATTGCACTTTACTCCTAACCTAGTTGGTCATATATCTTTTGTAAACAAACTTTTCCACCCTTATCTCTATTCTGAAGGAAAAAATAGGTCAAGCATTATTAACTATCTGCCAAAGTTAATAATGCTTCAAGCTATAATAGATTTAGAAATTTAATATTCATTTTGCAGGATTCATTCAGTGCTAGGTTGGATGATTTTCAAGACAATAAAAAAATGCTGATCTTTTCATAAATCCTTTTTCAATTTCTCTACAAGACATTGTTACCCACATGAAGTCCAAATTGGAATTATTAACCTACAGCAAGTACCATACTAGACTTGAAAGCAAACATAAGAAATTTATTTTAACTCGCATGACCTAAATTATTTCGGATGTTGAAATTTTGAACCAACAGGCCATTTTCCAAATTTACAAGATTTGGTATCACAAACACATATATTGTAGAAGTTTTTGATCAACATAAGTTTGTGAATAAATGTTTACTATTGCGAACATAGTATATATAAAATCATAATATTGCTCAAAATTAACTGATTTACACCTAAAACAACCTAATTTTGTTAACATCTTCAAGAACTTATCCCAAAGTAGATGACTTGGTAAAAAAGTTACAATTTCAAAAGCCATGTTAAGCAGATACTGACTGTTTAATAATAAATTGGAATTAAATGTTTAAAGTTACTCATTTTCATTGTATACCTAAAAAAAGTTTATGAAAATTAAATAAAAAGTGTATTAAGAATAAAACCTAAGTATTTATTATATTATTTTTTGGAAAAGTGGGAAGTGGTATGCATAGTGATTTAATATCAGATAGTGGCATTCTTACCAATGAGGTTGGCCACCCCTGCTGTAATATGTTATGCTTTCAGAGTAATATATTTTTTTAGTCATCAAACATTACACTATCCATCTGGGTTGAATCAACCAATATTATTAACATGCAAAGAAATGCATGTAAAACCAATTTAATAATTTTAAGAGACTTCATTTTAAGGATCAGTAGATCACATTTATGTGCTGAAATACAGAAACAATGTCATTTTTAAGTGGTATCTTCTATTGCTCTTTTTCAATTGCCTGCAACATGCGATAAGTATCACTTGCATTATAGAACTAATCATTGCTACAGAATAAAGTTACTTGGATCCAGTGATGTGAAAAAGGTTGATTTCTTACTAATTCTAATGTAGATTGGGAATCAGGGTAATGGTGCAGCATATTTCATCAGATATGCTGGACATTGTGCAATGTAACATGATGAATCATAAATGTGGTCTTGCTTAAGGGATCAGAAAGCTTTCACAAGAGCTCAGTGATCAATCTGATTTAATGTGATAACAATTTCAATGTAATTGATGAATCAAATCTCATCCAATGCAGAAATTTCAAGCAATAAGACATGGAGGAACTAAAATGACCCTTGCATCATATGTGCCTAAAAAATAAAAGTATGATTCCTCTATTTATTTTGCATCAAGATGGAAAAAGCTCAAGTAAAAAAAATAAATTGGAATGCATATTGAATTTAAACACTCCTATGTTGTAGGTAATATCAACCATATTAGATATTTTTGTCCTTTGTTAAGCATTGATCCACAGTGTGACACCAGTACCGCTGATAAGCAAAAAAAACCCCTTTTGGCGTATCACCGGCTCTACCACAAATTTTGCTACCAAATGAAGAAAGAGTAAACATTAAAGGACTATGGATCAACTCACTGTGCACTTACATTCTATTTTTTTTAAAACTGCGCTATGTTGTCGAGAAATAACAGGGCTTATTTTGATTTTTATATAAGCATTTAAAATTCAGCATGTTTTCAACTTATTGTAAGTTTTATTTTGAGAAATTTGTTAAAATTTTTGCTTGATTGATAGAACTATATCCGACCTGCTGCCGCCCCTAGTTTTGGCTTCCTGTGTGTGGTGCAGACCCTGCACACTTGCTATAATTAGCCCTGTGTGAAGGAACTTATAAAGCAACTTAGAAGGAATTATAGAAATGTTTAGTGCAAACAGATTGTCAGTAACAAAGAGCAAGAAGCTATTTGCAGTAAAAGGTGAATCTTCTCATGTCAAAACACCTAAATGAAGAAGGTTAAAGAATGTGGCCCTATGAAAGATGGAAAAACTCAGGCTAGATGTACAATATACCAGACATTTATCTGTCAAGATCATGTAAATGTTTATTGTAATTCTTGTTTATCTTAGAAAGTGTCAACAATAATGTAAATATATCATGTAAATGAAAAACTGTAGCTAAAATTTATGAATTATTTCATTTGTGTTTTCAGAATTTTGTATAATTTTGATTCTGGTCCAAGAGGGGATTAAAAATGAGATTAAAAAAAAAAGGAATACATATTTACTAAAATATGTGCTTGTTACATTAATAATTACTAACAATATGTGTGTGTTAAATAGAATGCATAAAATATATTTCATAAGACCAAGTAATTCTGTATGAACTGTGTGGATCAATTGGACACCTTACAGGTAAAACAGGACATTTTTTCAACATGATAGGAAAGTTAAATGTTGCGGCTTATTTCAGTTGCTGATATTATAAATAGAAAATGTACTTTCAAATATCGTCAGTTTTACTATTTTTTTGTTGTTGCTGTAGCATTAGCTAGATTTTTCAACCATTTTGCTACAAAGATGAGATTCTGGAATTTTCTGATGAACAAATACACAGAAAGCTTCTTTCAGTTGCAGGAAATTTTGCTACAAATGCTTTTTTGAGCACTAGAGTGCCAATGGAAGTGCAAAGCCTTTGTGGGGAGGCATACTGTTGGTCCTTGTGTTATGAATTGGTTTTTGTATGTCTAAGATGCTATTTACAGAAGTTTTGAACTTTTGTGTTGGAGTGTCAGTAGCCCAGAAACAACTGTAGACTGTTTTTTTCTGAGTAATTGTCACCAACCCATGGTCCCTATAACCAATAAATATAATTTATTTTGTTTTACACAGCAACTGTGTTCATATTTACATAAATCAATGTTCATTCTATGTAACTATTATGTGGGACTGTGTGCCGTAATTTTAAGAACTATAAATTACCTGCTTGTTGTGATTCCTTATAAATTTTCATAATTTTCTGAATGAAATTTTACTTATATAATGTATAAAATGTATTTCATTTTATAACTTGTTTGCTTTCTATTTTTTTTTTATAATAAGCCATTATAATTTCTGTGCATTAAATATGAATTAAAGAGCTTTTCATTGTAATACATTAAGTTAAAAAATGTTCTACACCTGCCTGCTTTTATGCTTTGTACATAAATTTTACTCTTGTCAGGCTTTCATTATGCTTTATGCATAGGTTGTTTATTTTACATGTTTTTGCAGCATTTTAGTCATCCATCAACTATTTTCAACTATTCTCCCCTACAATTCTTATTTATTGTTTTGTATTCACAGCAATTGGAAAATAAGTAGATAAAAACCTTAAAGTTTATTGCCATTAAACTTTTAAAAAATTCATGACAGCATATTCTAATTTGTTAGCTATTGGTTCCTCATTTATATCTGCAGTTTTGTAAAGTGAAACATTATCCTTTTTTTCCCTTTTCTGCAGCAACTCTGAACCAATTTTGTGCTTTGCATGTCTTTGTATTTCCCATGCTTCTTATTGCCATTATTACTGTGATATCTAACAAAGACAAAATAGTAAAAAGCAAATAGTTTGGAATATACTTTCAGACGTATAAAGAATGTAATAAAAAGGAATTTGAATGTTTTAACACATCTTAAAAGGGGAGAAATGGGCATTTTGTGATGTATGTCATACTGACATGCATTGGCTTCAGTGGAGGATATAATATTGCCCATCATGTGAAAGTTTCTAAGCTTGTGAATGAGAAATAAGGTAGCAGTTGCTCAAAATAGGATAGTTTTTTCTAGAATAATGTCCAGTCATCTTTAATCATGGCCGAAATACTGTTCATAACTTCTTTTTATTGAAGGTAATGTTTCCTTTGATTGCAGTCAACCATGCCAGTCTTTTTAGGAAAATGTTTCTAAAGTTTTATATTTTTCCAAGCTGTATAAATATGCAAAAACTAAAATATCTATTGTGATTAGTGAACAAACTTCTAGTTAAAATACATGAAACAAGTTCTTTTTGTATTAGGCAGTTACAGTCCATTGTAACATTTGGTCCAAAAGAACTATTAGTTGGTTGGCTTTCTATTATATCAAGGGAAACATATAGTGTTACAAATACATTTACCTACTTCAAAATGTCTAGTGTTTTTGAAATTTATAGAGTTGAGTCAGACACTTTCTTGGTAGTAATTTAATTGGGAAGATCATTACTTACTGACAAGAAAGAATTTGGTTCTAATTTCTCCAAAATCTCACCAAATCAAAGTCTTCATACTTGAGCTATATCAATTTTTATATTTGTTTTACTTTTCAAAATTAATATATTCAGTGGTTCCTCGAGATACAAGTTTAATCTGTCCCATGACTGAGCTTGCAAGTCAAAATACAAGTCAATTTTCCCTTTTCAAATTAATCAAAATGTTTATCTTGTGTTACACAAAAAGGTGGCCACTGTAGCCTAGTGGTCAAGGTAGTGGACTCATGGCCAGTGTGTCTCGAGTTCGAATCTAGTACCACTGAAAACCTGCTGTGCAGAGGGGCTGATGCATGTTAAATATGTCAATGCTCAAACTCACTACTGTTAGTGTGGTGTGGAAGTTAGGAAAGGGGGTGCCAGCTCGGGTGTTATCCTCACTATTTGGCCATGGTTCTAAATTATGAGGTCCATTGGCAAAAGTCCTCGAGTGGCTGAATAGCGACTAATAATATTCACTCACTCATGCCCCACAAAAAGTTTTTTCACAATGTATTTCTAATGAACCAAACATATAAAAAACCTCAAATACATGCATGTAAAAAGAGAATGCAAGAAATATAAATTTTGATGTAAATGTTTTATTACTGAGTTTTCTTCTAGATTTTTTTTATTTATCATGTTTTTGTCTCTTTTGTAGTGCATTTCAACAGAAACCTCTCCATTAAGCTTTAACTTCTTTGTCCCTTTTGAATTGTCTCTTAAATGAGTTATATATATAGGCATGTCTCATTAAACAGTGGTATTTCACTATCATTTGCAACTTTTTTGGAGTGTTTCTTTTCAGTTTTCACACTGGTTTTTTTGACTCATGGCTGTAGGACAAAAATTCAGCTTGAATAAATGTAGGGTTAGATGACAAAAAACATCTGGAGAGGAATTGGAATTTGTTAAAAATTTTTATGTGGTAGCCTCGATTCCGCATCTTCAGTGATCTCTAGTGATGAGCCAAATGTTTCATGCCATAAGATTATATTTTTCATTTTTGTATTTCATAATATGCAAAAATGTGTATTAGGGTGGTTGTAATGAAATTTTTAGTTGCTGCTTGCTTAGGGATAGTGTTCACAGTATAAGTAATTTTTATTTATGCATATGATAAAGTGCTGATCAAAAGGTGATGTATCATTTTTTTATTTTTGATAAGCTGATATCCTTCAATTTTCTTCTGAAATAATTATGCCAGGAAAAGTGACAAACTCCTTCCTACTAATCTTACCACTTGGACCCGTCTGAGTTATTTTTGCTTTATATGCAGTATTGTTATTGCCTAATTAATGTATAGTTGGCAATTTTTTGACTGGTTATTTCTTGCTAAGATTTATTAAGTACTGAAGCATGCCTCCATTGTAAGAATGGTAATTAAGGGATTCATCACATAATCACAAAAGTTGAACCATTAAATAGCTTTATTTTCCTTCTGCCATGACTAAAATATCTCATGATGTTTTAGTCTAATAATTTTGATGAGATCAAACCACTTCTGAATAATTATACCTGAAGGAGCTCATCTTATCCAAACCTCCTCTACCTAAATCATATGCGACTTCAAATCTGTCATCACTTCTAAGCAGACTGTAGGAAATGTCATAGAGACCTTGAAAGAAATTACACTCTATGCATCTCACTGAAACTCCAATAAAAATGCCCTTTTTATCAAAAAAGGAAACATAAAAAAAAGAGAGAATGGACAGTTGAAGGTTAACAAAGCTGAACATAGCAGACCTACTTAAAGTGCTTAAGTGATTACTCGACTTGTAATATTTTGAATATGAAGAGTCCATTTATTCATTTGAGGTTCCTTGCATTGCGCTGATGATGATCTTGCTCAGGAGTAAATTGATGATGAAGGCATCATTTGTAGTGAGCTAGTAAAAAATATAATATGGTTTTGATGTTTTTAGAATCAAGCTCTAGACATTCTGCCTGTATTGTCTAGGATGAAATTCGAGCTACTCACTACTCATGGTGATGCTATTTTTATAATTGATTTTATTTCTTAATATTTTAGTCAAATTTTTATTCATGTTTCATTTGTACAATGCTCTTTACTTATTGTTATGCTTGTTTTGCATCATGTCTTCTGAAATAGTTATTTCATATGATTTTGAATTAAGTTGTCTGTTCTTACCTAACCCTGTTTGTCAATTTACCACACAGTGGAACTTTTTTTGCTAAAATGAATTATTTTTTGTCTCACGTTTTTGAGAAAAAACAGTTTATTAAAAATATCACTTCCAACGAGAGTTTTTAAGATTTTTCTGCTTTAAAATCTTCCAGTAAGAAATGCTCAGACCTAGAAGAATTGCTAAAACTTTTTGTCTTCTAGTTTGTCATGTTTATAAGAAGGGAACTGTCCCTTTCCTTACTTTTAACATTTAATTGTGTATGTTACAGAGCAGCAGACAGATCACCTCAAGCTGGTCCATCAAGTGGAGTCAATAGAAACACACAAAGAAATATAACTACTTCCTCTAATCCAGATCGAGAAAAGGAAGCTAAAGAAGGAAAATTAAACCCAAAGATGTCAAAAGCTTTGAGCACTAGTGCAAAGCGGTAAGAGTTTTGGGGAGTTAAATTGTTTGCTAATTTTTATATTTATTTAGTAATAGATAATACCGATTATTTATTCAATGTATTTTAAAGGATTCAGAAAGAATTGGCTGAAATAACTCTTGACCCTCCTCCTAACTGCAGGTAAATGTTCACTATTGAATAATTTACTATAGCTTATCTCATTTTTAAAAATATTTTGTATCAAAAACATAAATTTTGAAAAATCTGTAAATTTAGAACAAAATATATGTATTTCCCTCTTAACCCTTTAATGATTGGATAATTTTGAAGAGAGCCGTCCTAAAAGTGCCTGTTTTTTTTTATTCAAGAAAACTATATAAAACTAAGTACATGTTCAATATATATATTCATTTTTAATTTTTGGATTAACTTTTAGCTTGAAATACGAAACTTAATACATTTAGTAAAGCAAACATTTAGGGTTATAATCACTAAATGTTGGTTTTCCAACAAAAAGAAAATATTTAAAAAAAAACATGTGTTTTAAACATTTAAGGAAAATTTTATTACACTTATGTATAATATAAATAAACATTAGTAATTTTTTCTTGTGTGATAAATTTCAAAGCATGAGATGCAAAGGCTGACATCACAAGCTGGACAATAGTACTAAGTTTCTTTTCTGCATCTCTTGTTTTCTTCTCTTTTGGAACAACAACTTTGTATTCTCTTGATGGTTGACACTTCTTATCAGTTGCAGGTGTCTGTGTAGTAAAATGTCTTTCAATCAAACGGTTGGGGTTATTCTCCAAGCTTGGGCTGGCCTCTTTGTGGTGGTTTCTGATATAGAATACTTTTCAATAAGTTCATCTACTAAAGATAAATGGGACATCAAATGTGATTTTTTGCCTCCTTGTTTTTATAAATAAGGTACGAGTTCAAAATAGTTTAATCTAACAAATAAAAAAATAATTTCTTATAGTACTTCTTCCCTCGTTTTCGAGCAATAGTGTAATCTCCAATCCAATAGTTAACAATGTCTACTGCTCCCATATTTTTATTGTAGTCGGTGACAAAAAAGAACTAAAAGTACAATTTGATTTACTTCCTGATTCTAACTCCTTAATGGATGCAATATTAAAAAACATATATTTTTATCAGAGTTTTCCCAGAGTTTATCAGAGTTTTTACCCACATGTTTTCACGAAGAGTGTAACTAACTACTTGACCTAAGATTACAAAATTGTATCACTAATATATATGTTTGATTGTGCTGACATCTAGTTAAAAAAATTAAATAATTATTGCTAAACATTTTACATATCTGATACTGCCATCTGGTGTATATATTAAGAAATAAACAATATTCCGGGCTTAAGAAATAGATTGTTTCAAGCTTTTATGGCAATTTACTTTTCAACACTCCAGAGCAGAAATATCATGGACATTAGAAATAGAGAGGGAAATTTCATCCTCTGAATTTGGTGGGAGCAAGAAACAAAGGGGTTGAAAGCTATTGTAGTTAATTATACGCTCTATTTTTATTTTCAATTAATATTGTACCTCAGATTTCTCGATTTTGTGCAAATTTTTCCGCTTACTTTACAAATACTTTGTCAACATTAATGTGATGAAAACATTTGACATTTGTTGTGGATGGTAAGATAAGAATACTTTTTTCTTTTAATCATAAAAACTTGTGAAAATTTTACTAGTTTCAGAATTTGTGCATTGCATTGTTATTAGATTTTAGTTAAGTGTTTCAAATGGCTAAAAATACTATTTTGTTTATTTGCTAATGAATACAAGTTACAAGAATTAATATACGTGTATATTTATATAAATTAAGTGCTGGACCTAAAGGAGATAACTTGTATGAATGGGTGTCTACAATATTGGGACCACCTGGATCTGTTTATGAAGGAGGAGTATTTTTCCTTGATATACATTTCTCACCTGAGTACCCATTTAAACCTCCAAAAGTAAGTTTTGGATTTTAAGCAATAATTTTTTTTCTTTCTTTTATATTTTAGGTATGGCAATTACATGGTTCAGCTTTTTGATCACTATTGCTTGCATTGCATGCTTTAAAATAGACTAGCTGTATGGCCCGCCGTTGCACGGGCTTTCTCTACTTTTATAAATTTTCCCTTCCCTTCACAAAATCAGCATGACCAATATTCTTTTTCGAAATTACTTTTTCTATGTTTATTTCCCCTCCGCTAAGCCCGGCATTGCACAGGCTTTTACCGAGTGTATAACTTAATCTCCATGAGAACTTCCTCTTTCCCAACATGATGCCAGAACTTCTGTGTGGGTGTGTATGCATATGATGTGAGTGCACAGGCCGGCATCGCTCGGGCTTTCTCGTTTAACATTTTCCCTTCCCTTCAAAAAATCAGCACTTCCAATATTCATTTTCGAAATTACTTTGACTTCCTTATTTCTTGCCCCCCCCCTCGCTTAGGCCGGCGTTGCACTGGTTTTTGCTGAGTGAATTACTTAATCACCACGGGAATATCCTGTTTCCTTCAGGACAACAACACTTCTCTGTGTGTGTACGCATGCAATGTGAGTGATTTCCATAACAATGTCATTAGACTTTCCATTTTTGAAATTTGTTCACTTCTTTTCGTTGTGAGACGGGTTTCATTCCTTTCCATTTAACCCAGCTTTGCACGAACATATTTGAATGCATAATATACTGCCACGGAAATTTCCCTTTATCGAAGTTCTTGGTGTGTGTGCGATTCCTATGTATTAACGTCATTACAATTCCCTTTTTTGAAATATCTTCGAGATCTTACTGATGTCAAACAGGTTTCTTTTCTCTCTCTGCAGCACGGTGTTACAGTGACTTTTTTGAGTGTAGAACTATTTTCCCCCTTACTCTCCCCTCAGATATAAGATTTATTTTCAAATTTCTATTACTGACTTGGAAAAACAACATTGCTTTAGTAAAAAAATAATAAATTTAAACAATAAAAATAAAACTATTTTGATGCTTGATTAAAAAAAAGTCGTAATTTTTTTATAATAGATAGTTTTTAGGAATCTAAAATAATAAAATAATTTTCAGGTTTTCATTAATCAATCAATCGTTACTTACTGTTAGCTTAAAAATGTCTCTAGAACGTATTTTTATCCAAAATAATAGGCGAGATACTTTTTATGAACAAATAATTAATTTAATAATAAAATAATAGAAATATTCCTTTGATTTTAAAAAATATATTAATTTAAATCCATTACCAATAAATACTAATAAAAAAAGTTCTACAGATAGCTCTTGAAACATTTGGATGTTTGATTAAACATATGTAAGTGTTAAAAAAAACACTTTGTGAGAAAACCTAGTAATATGTTTACATTCACTGAAAAAAACATTCAAAAAGAAAATAATACTATCTGATAAAAAATTTAATTTTTTTATTTTAATTTTATAGTTTTTCATTCCACTCTGTGTTAATTAAATTATTTAAACACGTATCTGCAAAAAAAAGTATATTATACAAAACTAACTTATTAATTATTTTATAATAAAATAGATTAAAAATGCTCATTTAGCAATTAATTGTGACATACCATTTGCTTAAATAATGGCAGCACTGAAAAAGAAGTCAAATTCAGATCAGTGGGTGGGCAGGGCGAAACCTGACCAGTGGGGATGCAGCAAGTGAATTCAATCATTGAAAAAGAGAGAAATTACTTTGAATAAATAAAAATCAGAAAAAACCTTTTTAAAGGCTAAAAAATATGAAAAGTGCATTAAATTAACAGAGGAGCATGTTAAAATAAGTATTTATCAGTAAAATTGGGAAAAATAAGCAGAAATGAAAAAATCAGAGTTCCCTGGATTCGACCCCAGGCCTACCCGTTATAAATTGGTTGCCCTAACCATTCGACTATGAAGACCGGTAGCAGAAGGGGAGAATAGACTTAAATGAAGAATGGAGGTTGAAAATTGTTTTTAATTGAAGAGAGGATCTACACAGAGGATATATTCAAATAATAATTGAAAAATTTCGTTTGATGATTACATTTAAATATATTGCAAATAAACTTATTTGAAATAATGATATATCAGCATAAAAGCTATTGAATTTTTCAAAATATTTTCGTTATTTTTGTTTAAAAATAATATAATTTATGGATTATTGAATTAAAGATATGTACAAAAATATAGGGGGGAAAAACTGTTCACTTGCATTATTTTTACTCGCCAAATTTAGTGATTTTAGATATATTAATTACACGCAATTAATAATGAAGAATATAAATTATGAAGATAGCTTTTATTTTTTTTCTAAGGAAGTTATGCTTATTTAACTGAATAATTAAAAAAAAAAACGAAATGGGCTAATTTTGCATTTTTATTATGAAATTATATGTCAAAAAAAGATATATACATTAGGCTTTATTTTAAAGTAAACTATAAGTTTTATGAAAGAAAACAAATTTTGATACTGATAAATATTTTAAATGAATCTCAGAAATGTATTGAATCTCAGAACATTCTTTCATCTTAATCTGACATCTATAATGATTTAATTTCGAAAATTATATAAAGAAAAAATGACAAAAATTGAAGCAAAAATAACTTTTTCACTTGCATTTTTTTTACTCGCCAAATTTGCTAATTTCCCCATGTTTAAGTCAGAACTTTATAGTGTAACCCTTGAGTTTGATCTGAAGGGGACGGTGAAACAGTTACAGAAACTCTTTGGCGCAAAACCACTTTTGGCCTCCAAGGCTTGGCTAACTGTAAAATCGCGTATTTTTTATGAAAGTTTTCATTTTTTAGGGCATAATTTTTAAGTTAATGATTTCAAACTTCACACAGTTTCAAAAACGAAGTACTTATAAATAAAAAATTTACAAAAAATACTGTTTAAATTATTTCTCTCAAAAAACAGTAGTTTACAAAAATCGCAATTTTTTTTAAATCTGTAATTTTTATAAGCAATTTTTTCAATCTTCGTATGGATTACGGATAATATTCTTTTACACACGAAAAAAAGTTTTGTGCGATTATCTTCATAAATGACAAAGTTATTCAATGTTGAGTAAAAATTTTGACTTTTTTAAAAAATCGTAGAAAAAAAAGTTTTGGTCATTTTTTTTTTAAATGACTGGTTCTAAAAGAAAAAGGCTTGAAGGTATTTAGTGTAGAATATCGTTTTCATAACACGAAAATAAATTCATACGCATCAATTTAGAAATAATTTTTATAAAAACGCATCAATTTTAACACTTTTTTAAAAAAATCTTAAAAAATAGAAAATATAATTATATTACAAAAAAATTATACCGTATCGTGGCGAAATACATGATCTTTCCGATTCTGTAATTATTTTTTTGTCTGATTTCAACAGTAAAAATTGGATGGCAATTTTAAGGTGGTGGAAAACGTCGGATCATCGCTCGGCCGAAACGTAATGGAAGCTTTGCCAAATAAACAACCCGTAGAAGCTAAAACAATTAGGCGTTTTAAGGTTTTTAATTAATATATTTTTTACTAATTACAATATCGGAATGTAAGTGGGCAAAACGGCTTCCTCGGATCATTCCCGATCTTTTGGTACCTTCCGCGAATTTCTGCGTCGTACGGTTCGTGAGAAGATAGACGCACATAGATAGGTACATATGTTTGTTTACCTTCGAATTTTAATAGTGTAGTTACAAAGTTTCTATTAGAAGGCTAGCTTTATTTTAATTTCAAGTCTTAAATTAATTTGAAATTTTCAAGAACCCATTTTTGAAAATTAATTCTTACTTTAGTTCTGATACTTAGGTTTTTAAAAAGTCCAACAAAGTTATGGATCAAGTTTCTATAATGAGTTTAAGTATTTAATTTTCAGACTCTCTTATTTACTGTGCTATTTTGAATTTGGAGTTTACCATGTCTTTAATTTTGAAACTATTTTCAAAGATAAAATAGTCTCCAATTTCCTTATCTGAATTTGTTTGAAAAGGGCGATTAAACTGAGTTTTTTTTTTATTTTCTAACCTTTTGAGATTAAAATGAATCAAATTAACTATTGTGTGTCATGTTCTGCTTAAAGTTCTGCTAAAAGAAATAATCCCTGAATCGTTTGCTGTAGACAAATAGTTTCAACTATTGAAGTGTGTTTTTAAATATAAAAATTCTGTAGCATGTAAATTACATGACATCTTACCTAAAATTGGAAAAGTTTGTCACATTTCTATTTGCAGCTGTAAAACCAACAAAATGCTGTTCATATTTCAATAAATATTTAGTGAATGTTTAGTTAATATTAAAATGTGACAATTAGTGACTGAAATCCATACTTTTGATACTTTTTGTAGCATTCCAAGCTATTCAGTGATAAAAAGAATTCAACTGCTTAGAACTTGGTGCATTGTTTGAGACTGATTAGGCAAAGTTATCACCTAAAGTTCTAACTGATGGTTAGGCTGTTGTTTTTTTCTTCTTGTTATAACTATTAGCAATATTCTCTCAATAACTTTTATTTCATTTGTGAAATTTCAATCAGTTTTTTCTTTCTTGTGCATGTTTCACTTTGATATTTACTAATTTTACACTTTCTGCATGAAACTACTTTTTGTGATTAAATAAATAATTTAAGTTTAAAAGACAATGTGCTATCATCATCATATAAATAGTACTTAAAAAGTCATTTTCCATTCTCTGATAAGCTATTAAACTTCTCATTTATCATTTTAAAAATGAACATTTCATCATTCAGAAATATGAATTTATAGCTGAAGTACCAATTCTTTGTATGGTTTAAATTATTATAAAAAGTAATAATAAACCTTCACAACCCAGTCTGCAAACAGGCAAATTTTTATTTGTTAAACTTGGTGCATGAAAACAATCAGTGAGAAACAATTTAACAAGAACCTACCTTTTGAGTGATTTTCAGCAGACTCCAATTTTACCTATATAAAAAAAATGATTTAACAGAAATATTCATTTTAAATCAAAATAAGTATGAACATGCTAAAAAGAAATGAGTGAATGAAAATATGAATATAAACTATTACAGAAAAGTAATAGTAGTGAGTTTCAGCATAGCTGATTGTAGACATAACATAATACATATTTACTAATTTAGCTCAGAAATCAAAAACACCAGTAGGCATTACGTAAAATTTTGTCATAAGTAATATCAGTCAGCTTTAATTGAAAAAAAAAATTGCATTAACTTAAAAAAAGTTTTTTTTACATAAAATATTCTAAGCTTTGATCAAACTATTATAAAAAGTACTGCTGAAGAGAGCCAAAGACAAATATTGCCAAAATTAAACTTTAATTTCTGCAATGATTTATTTAAGAAATAATTTTGTAATTAATTTGCAAAAAATGAATAAATATGATAAATATAGTGATAATTGATGTTATGATCTCCAAAAAACTATATGAATGAATTGTAAGGAATTTTTAAACTGTAATATGTGACAAAAAATCATTTCAATGTTGAATTTTAAGAAAAACTAAAAGGAAATTTTGAAAAATTGCTTTATTATGCACAGTCATTCATAGAATGAAGCGTTTCTTGATGAGTAATGTTAACTGTTCTTGTCTTGGAGATCAAAGACATGTACATTTTTTGTAGTGCCATTTTAGCAACCAACATGAAATTGACTATTGGAGAAGTAAATATTTCTCAGATCCACACACACATCCCAATGTGTTGAGAGATTGTCCTTGGCTTTTTTGATAATAAAGACAAAGCTGTGACGAATTGTGAATTAAAGTCTTTTAAACTGGAATGTAATATCTCATAGAATGATAGGAATCTTCATGATTCTTGACCAGTAGCCTGTGTAGTTAGTAGTTTCAATAACATTGAGCATAAGCCTTTTATTAGAAACTAACCTTCTATTCTACAGTAAAGGTAAATATCCAGTAGGAGGCTAAATTTCTAAGAATGATGACTTGCACACCAATTTTGAGTTCTAAAATATGTGAGAGAATACCAAACAGTTCCAAAGATATTAGAAACTCACTCAAATAATTGATTGACTCTTCTAGGTCACAAATGGTATTGGTAAACTTTTATACTAGAAGATTTCCTGTAACTCTCATAATAAAAGTTGCTTGTTTATGATATTTGCAATTTCATTTTGAAATGCAATGATAACTTTTTAGTAGCCACTCACCTGATCTAGGATAAAGGTCTGGGAAACATGCACTATTGTTTACTACTATAATATATAAGAGCAGTGCAGTTCATAAAATGCTTACTAACAAATATGAAGCTGCCTTGAACTGAAATAGAAATTACTGTCTTAAAACAGTTGTAAATAAACAAATGATATGTATATCAAGAAATTGTATACATATCCTTTGAAAAGAATATGAATATCTGAAATTTTTAAACTGAGATGAAAATTGTTGCTTTGATCAAATTATTGAAAAGGTGAGGCAAATTTAGGTTTACTGAAAAGGATAAAATGGTTTTAGGTAATGCAGGGATGAAACTATCATTTACAGTTTGGAAATCACAAAGTATATATTAGTTTAAAATTGAAAAGAAATTATAGAATTAACATTCACTGAGGTTAAAAACTATCTAAGACTATGCAACAAAATTATGGAACTGAAATAAACTGAAAAAGAAGTTGAAGACATTAACATTAATAAAAGTAAAAAAAAACAACCTATTATCTATTATTAGTGCAAAAACATCAACTGAAAAAGAAATTATTACACTGCTGGCCACCGTAAATGCAACACCAAGAAAGACAAGAGATAGCACAAGAAAATTTATTTTGTAGATAACATATTGACCAAGTATCAAATGATTAAATTTATAGACTTCTATGAAATGTGGTTCCTGCCAGAATCAGTAGCCAGAGTAGCCGCCATTGTTGAAGATCACCGCTGCCATACACCTCAGCATTGATTCAAAGAGACTTTGGATGTGTTTTTGGGGTACAGCAGTCCAAGCAGCTTCCACACGTTGCCAAAGTTGATCTGGTGGGGCAGCTGGGGGTGTAATCTGGGTTAATCATTGAGCAACCATGAACAACACGTTTTCTGTCAGTGAAAGATCCGGTGAGCGAGCCAGCCTGGGAAGCAATTCAATCTGGTGATTGACGAAGAACCTTTTTTTCAATGCGTGCCACGTGTGGTTGCGCATTATCCTGTTAAAATATGGCTGTGGCCAAGCCCTGAAAGCAAGGAAGGACAACTGGCTCCAACACCTCAGAGATGTAGCGCTGGCTGTTTTAAAGTACCGGAAATGCGTACTAGAGGAGGTTGAGAGTGATATCCAATACCGCCCCATACCATAATACCGGTGCAAGACTAGTGTGGGGGTGCATAACGCAACTGTTCAGCATCATCTCTCGAGGGTGTCTCCAGACTTTAATCCGACCATCGTGGTGTTGCAGACAGATGCGTGACTCGTCAATAAAGACAACTTCATTCCATTCTGCAGCCCACATCCTTCTTTCTTCGCACCAATGGCAGCGGAGACGTCTGTGGTTCTGCGTCAAGGGTAGACCAAGCAATGGACGTCTTGCGGACAGACCACTCTGCTGTAAACGGCGTCGAATGGTACGCGCAGACACTGAATGATGCGTTACAGACTCGTGCTGTGCTATGGTTCGTGATGTGACTGAGCGATCCGTCACTGGCATGCACACAATTTGCCTGTTCTCACGTGAAGTGGTGCACTGAGGTGGATGCGATCAACCATGTCGGTCCGTCGTACCCTCCTGCATCCAATGGTCACATATCCGCATTACAGTTGTTTGGTTTCGTCCAACACGACAACCAATTTCCCTGAAAGATAATCCATAATCTCAGTAGGCCACTACCCTTCCTCTGTCGAACTTGGATACTTGCTGAAAAGCTGATCGCTGTTTTCTACGAGACATAACAGATCGTTTTTTGAAAAAACCACGAGAAAACAATTGCCGAGCTTGAAATCGTCGAAATCTCCAAGCCTTAAACAGTGCTTTGAGGTGGTGGCACAGGCGTGCGTGATGTGTGTCTGCGTTGAAACTCTAATCATTTGCATATCTCACCTCCGCTAATGCATGTTGTAAATTTCATGTTGTTTGCGTGCTTCCTTCAGGGTGTTGCATTTATGGTGGCCAGCAGTGTATATTAACATTAACTCAGGTTAACGACTAAAATACAATCTATTTATCATAGGGTTTTCAAAAAGATAAAGTAGGTTTAGCTTTGTCAAAGAAGGTCAACTTTGTAAAGCCTTAACTGATGACATAAAACTTGTTTCTAAAACTAAAATACATCTGTAGAAAGAATGCTTTTATAGAATACTTTTTTAAAAAAAAATTGTATTGTAATTTTTTGACAAGGAATAAATATAACAATAAATAAATATGAATGGACATGAATACTTTTTTGCATCCAATGGTAAGCATAATGTATTGCTAGAATTATGAAGAAAAAATCACATTAAAAATAAATTATGTAACAAATTTTTTAAAAATCGCATCAATGTGTATACCATAGTTTCAACATACCAAATTTTATGGGAGTCATTCTAATTTTCTGTTACACTGCACAAACACACCCACTCTTCCTTTTATTAGTATAGATAATGCTGAGTAACACACCACACCACTGTTTAGTTGTAATCAATGCTCTTACAGCAATTTGATACTAATGGTAATCAAATGAGAGATTTTTATGCATGGTTGCAAAAACTGAAAATAATTTTATCTGTTTTTTAACTCTATAGAGCATCATTAATTTTTCATACAAAAATAAATCTACTGAATAGTTAAAAACAATTGTATTCACAAATCAATATGAACATGAATTATGAAATTAGTCAGACTTATAAACATTGCTTTTTTTTCATTTTATATTTTTCACAATACTTTCTGTGCTGTAATTATGATTTATATTTTTAAGTATTTAAATTAATGTGGAAGCATTTTTGATAGGACATGCCTTATAGATAATTGTACATTAGGAACACACACACACACATATATATATATATATATATCAAAGTTTTAATTTGGGCATTTTCTTGTTTTTAATGTAGTTACATTGAAATTCTTTTATACAGCCTCCCTAAAATGCTTTTTTACAAGATTTTTAATGTATTAAATTTTGTTTTTAAGAATTTTTGAAAATGTTAATTTAACCATTTTTAAATCTTTCAATTTGCAAAGTGCAAAAATATCGTTAAATGTAATTTGTAAGGGGGCCGTGTCTCATTAAAGACTGAAAGGTATAATATAGTGAAAAGGATAAAAGAGCAATAATAATAAAGACTGATTTCTCAAACTCACACACCTTCATAATTTTTTCCCTTTTATTTTTTTTACTCAATAAAGCTTTTTCGGTATTTTTAATTGAATTTTAAAAATAGTTATTAAGAAATTTGATTATTGTATATAATTTACATTATTTTTAACATAACTTGTTATTTCAATGCAAGAATTTTTTGTTACTGGAAAGTAACTTTCTCCATTGCTCTGTCCCTTTTTAAGCACCTGATATAAATGTTAAATGTTTGTAATTTCATCCAAAAAGTAGGAATCTTTACCTTATGGTTAAAGAGTTGTGATTATTTGGTGAATAAGATATTCATATGCCTGATTTTTTTTTGTAGGTTACTTTTCGCACAAGAATTTATCATTGCAATATTAACAGCCAGGGTGTTATATGTTTAGATATTCTGAAAGATAATTGGAGTCCTGCTTTGACTATATCAAAAGTTCTTTTGTCGATATGTTCATTACTTACTGATTGCAATCCAGGTATGTAAAATTGTTATTGCCGAAATCATAAATTTTTTAATGTTTTGTTTTTTAAACTTATGAGTATTACCTTTTGCATGAGTAGTTTAAAACTTTTTTCTCGTATATTTAAATGTAGAATGAAATTTTGAGCCTTAGAATTAATGTCAGTGTTTTTTTGTGAGATTTTAATGTAACCTTATATTTTTTAAATGTTATTGTGCTTAAAATTCTTCTTAGTTCACTTGAAAGTATTACAAATTCCCAACATGATTGATACATTTGAATTTCTTGTCCTCAGTTTTAAAAAGTGAACAAATTAGTTATACATGTTTGTTTTGACAGTTTTTTTTTTTGTGAAAATTTGGGCTTTATTGTGCAAAAATGGTTACAAATTGATTATTTAAAGTTTTGTCTATCACCAGCTGCCACTTTCCTCCATTTTTCAATCCATTCTCCCATACATATCCATCTCTCCATCCTCCCCTTCAAAGCCTCCATCTCCCCCCACTCATATTTCCACATTGAAAGAACCGCTCTTTAGAGGCAATCGAAGAATCAACCCATTTTTTGCATTCCTGGTAGGAAGGAAGTGCTACTCAGACAATTGCTCATTTTTTTTCACCCACTATTGCTATTTTACTCCATTTCCTTTAACTGCAGAATAAACGTTTGTTAAATCAATAACGAAATATTTTCAGTAATTTGATTTTATAGAATCAAGTGAAGATTCCTGAAATTTTTTAATTTTCAATAAGTTAATCAAAAGTTGTTCTTTTTTTTTCTCTCTGAATTTGTGAACTGAAAATCATAATTCTATTCCCTTAGCCTAGTTTTCAAAAGGGCTGAGCTTATTACTTTTGCCCTTTTGAAAACCAGGATAATGAAATATCATTGAGCAGTCTTTTTAGTAAACACAGTTGAGCCTTTGGTTGCTCAACCAATCAAAGTCTATGAGCACACTATGTGGAATGGAACTTTTTCCTACTACTTTATGAACAGCCATTGTGAAACTTTGACTCATAATTCTTTGTACTATTTAAAATTTGTAATTTAAAATTAAATGTTCTTAAACTTTTAATATATTGTGTTAGATTGTAGCAACCCACAGTGAATATTTTTGCCGCCTGACGAGTATATTGGCACACAATAATATATAATAAAGTGTCAAAACTTCTCCCTAAATAAGAAAGATAGTAACAGAGAAGAGATGTTAAGTGTCAGGATGTAAACATTAAATATTTCTTCGAATTTATTTATGTTTATTTTAATGTATTATTCAAAGGAAAATTACATTTCTGTGAATATAGATTTTTTGGTGGCCCACCTAAAGTTAAACTTTGTCTGTTTGACCCAAGTTAGCCTTTGAGTTTGACAAGTACTGTGGATATTTAGGAATATTCCTTTCTATCTTAAAATTGGTTCAATAAAACTGACATTGAGGGGGGGGGGAGTGTCAGAGGTTTAAAACAAATCTTCAAAGCCGTAATTCTCAGAAACATTTCAATGAGTTATTTTGGTCAAGTAGCTAGAAAAACGCCATTTGTTAGTATGGCAAATTACAATTTACTAAAACCTACTTCAAAAGCCTCAAAAATTAGGCAGACTGTCACTGAAAGACCTCGTGTTGCTAAACAGTGCAACACTAATATTCACTCACTCACTCAAAATCCTCAATTTTTGGAAGTTCAATACACCAATCCTCTAATTTACATGGAAGTTTCTAAAAAACAGTAAAATGAAAACAAACTAAAATGTAAATAAATAATTTATTTCAATGTAAAATAAAACTAATATGTAATTTTATTGGTATCATTTGGAATCTGTGTTTGAGTGGTGTCTTCTAGCCATATCAGCAATGCTAGTGCCATTACAACATCTCTTATTTATGAAGTTGCGCTCATGCTCTTGGAAGATTCAGGTGCTATACTTTTTCTAAAGGATTTTTTTTTCTTATAAAATTTAAACTGTTACTCAGTTGCCATTATTTAGACTAATAAAATTTTAATTTTGCTTTTTAAAGGTATAGCTTTTTCAATTTTTAAAAAAATTTCTTTTGGCATAAAATTTTTAAAATTTCAACAAACTTATAAAGATGATACAAAAACTATAATTCTTTTGCTTTAACCAGTAATTATAAAATTTCAAAAAAAAAATAGATAAACAATAATGCACACCTTTCTGTAGCTTAAAATTTAGTGCACTAAATCACATGAACAGAAAGTTTAGACTGTACATACAAAATGGGGAATTCCCATTTTTAGATTAGAATTAATGGAATTCAAAATTTAAGGCAGTTAATAAAATGGACTAAAAATATGAGCACCCATGTTATACCAAGCCAACAGAATAGTAATAAAAAAGGACTGCTGATTTTTTTTTTAAAATTCAATTTTAAAACATGTGTAAAAGTATTGTGTAAATCATGGGATAAGTGTATTAACAAATGATACAGTGGAAAGCTAATACTGTGCTTGAAATGCAGAATGTTACTCAATTTGTGAGACATGGTGGAAATAGAATGCTCAAGGGGTGTACAAGTTCTACCAGTGTTGGAAATTTTTTAATTAATGGGAAAATGGTCAATTTGTTTTTTAAATGTCTTGAAACAAAGTACTGAAAAAATGGTCAGATTATCAAATTTCAAACTTTATTAGGATGATTATCCGAAATTTAATGCTCATGTTTTCAAACTTTGTGCTTTGTACATCTGCCTACATGTGGTCAAAGCATCTGTTCAGAGTCTGTTTGGGTATCATCCTTGTCACTTGACCATGGTTCGAAATTTTAAGGTCTGTCACCCTTTGTGTTGCTTCTTAGTGTTGTGTTAAAATAAACAATCAGTTTAGTTGCATAATTTCTTACACTGCCAAGTTCTGGAGTTTTGCCTAAATTCTTTAGATGTATTTTAATGAAATTGCTTTAATTTGCTATAAAATATGTAAAAAGTAAAATTTCAACTAGTATACTAGAACTTAAATAAGAGTAGGATTGTCAAAAAAACTCATATGTTTTATAAACTTATCCTATGGTCCAGTGAAGAAATTTGTAATAATAATTCGGATTATCCTTACATATCAAATCCATATTTATTTAATTTGACTGGAAATTTTTATTCAGAAAAAAAGGTTATTATTATATGTTGCGTTTTAAGTCTAACTTCTTATAATGATCAAATTGATTTTTGTATTGAGAACAGGAAATAAGTTTGCAACCTTAACCTTTTTGGGATGAAGAACACAAACGCTTGCGTACTTCCAGTGCCAGAGATTTCTGTCGCGAGTGTCACTCACAGGCCAGATGGTTTTGTGTAGTTAAGCCCAAATCCATAAAAATATTGAAATATAAACATGTTGTGCTCAATCTTGTTCTGTATATTATACGAACAGCATATGATTTTTATATTTCATATTAATATATTTTATTTACTTCAGCCACTTTCTGTTTAAGTATAAGTTTTTAAACATTTTATTTTCAGCATTTGTAAAAGTCGACCTTGTAAAAAAGTAAGGGGAAAAAATGACAAATTTTGTCTATATATCAGATCTAATTATCCATTAAAAACTACACTGCAAACCCAAACCAAATGTTCTAGCAAAAATAAATCTCTCATCTTCACTATAAACAGGAACCATATGTTCATTTGAAGAGCGGTCATAAAGCATTCAATTCGGAAACATTCCCTTCCCCTTATGTTTATAAAACAAAAACCACGTGTATGTGAGTGATGTTTCTCTCATTTCGTGTATAAAAGGTCAAATCTCCATGTATTTAAAATGTTATGGATATAGAAAGCCATCTATTGCCGAAAATTGAGCTTAAAGTTCCAGGTGCTTGGCACATATATGTGTTGTTTGGCCTGTGAAGGGAGAAACGTCCTGGCATGCCGTTGTGCCACTCGTCTGCTGACGTTGTTTCATGCCGACACACATACGTGGCATTCGTCCCGAAGGGGTTAAAGATTATATTTTTAATTGCAAACAATTTCTGTGGTTGTATTTGTCACACTTGAATATTTATTTTTACAGCGGACCCATTAGTTGGAAGCATTGCTACTCAATACCTACAACACAGAGAAGAACATGATCGTATTGCTAGACTTTGGACAAAGCGATATGCCACTTAAGTAAAAAAAATCTGTGAGCTTTTAATTAGATTTTCTTGCATATATGTAGGACTTCTAATTCCATCGCAACTTGTGTAAAGGTGTTGATCATAAGTGATTTCTATTTTTCTTGTGTAGGAAGGTTTCTTTTTGTCCTCTTATTCTTGCTTGTGCATTTTGTATTAAACTCTTTTGTGCCAAATTGTGTTATTACTGCATTAGTGTAAATTAAATTTGTGAAGCAACGTAAGTACTTGTGTTGATTCAATCGATTGTATATTTTTTTCATTTTAAATTTACTTAAATCTGAATGTAAATGAAATTTTTGAAGTGATAGTTTTTAATATTGAGTATATGAGTGAAGAAGATTAATTTTATCTTATTGATACTTTAACCCACCTTTAGGAAATATTTCTATTTAATAGTAATTGTGACGTTTTAAATGTTAAATGAATGTTTTCTTTTTAAAATTCTGTTTTCATTCTTTGTTTTAAAATTGCAAAATGTAGTCTCTTTTGCACAATTTTGCATGTATGTTATTTCTTTATAAACTTAGAAAGTATACTTGTGCCCTGCTGGATGGGGCTGCAATTTATAAGTTTCTAGCTTGTGTGATATCTTGCGTATTAATTTTCTCCTTAATCTGCACCATTAGGATTATCTAATAAAAACTCTTTTACAAAGTATTTGATTTTTAACTACATTTACTGCATATAAAGTACAGTAAAAATGTGGCACAATGTATTCAACTACAAACTTTTTTTATTTGTTGCATGTAATTTATTATGTTCATTGTACATTTTTGGTATACATCTGAATCATCTCAAATCTGACCTTAAAGCTACAGAAATGAATTTTTGTTTTGCAAATCCTAGTCTTGTGATATAGAGACTATGCGCATACTTTTATGTATCCATTGTTATGAATATTTGCTGCACAATCATTGGATATTTATTCAGATATGCTCCAGTATTTAATTTTTGTCATTACTGGATTTTAAACCATTGTGTTTGAGGTATTTTTGTAAATTTACATTACATTATTTTAAAAGCATTTTTTTCTAATATCTTCATTTGCCAAGTGATATTTATGTCAAAAATAGAGATTCAAATGTAATAAAATGATTGAAATAGTTATTAATGTCGAATTAAGCTCAATTTCGATTAAAGTCGTGAAGATGTTGAGCGGCATCTGCCTTACAATTGTACTGAGTGAAACTATGGCTTTATGATAGTCAAGTTTTTAAAGTTGAAATGTAATAATTACTAGTACATATAGTTTGTGAGATATAATATATAAAAATGATATGGCTGTAGTTCCTTACTAATGATTGCATGGGCATTCAAATCAAGTACTGATAAAGTGCTTGTAGTTTTGACTACTGTGTTGTCTGTACTGGAATACCTTGATAGATTTCTCTTACAAAGGTCTAATTTTTTTAAATTGAAGAAAGCTATATTTAAATATTGATATATGGTTTTAATGACATTGTAAAATAGATAAATGAATGAAATATTTAAAATTACAGTCTTAAAGATATATTTTTTTTGTTATGTTTAATATAACAACTTTTAATAAATTTTGCTTTTTAAAACATTTTTATTAAATTCTTATTTTCCTTTTTAGCATAAATTTATTTGCATGAGTATTTTATTTCTTCCTTGTTTGTCTAGTTTTTTAATGTTGTTTTAATGAGAAGGGTGTGCATTTTAAATTTTATGCTTGCTCTCCTACCCTCTGTGTAACAGATATTGAAATCTGTTTATTTGCTTATATTGTGTGTGAATACTTAATTATTCTCAATTGCTTCAACTTTTTGTCTGTTACATGTACATGAATTTGTTTAGAATATTTTTTTTCCTGATATGTTTTCTTAATTATTGATATTAATAAAATTGCCATTCTGTAGTATTGAATACTATTTTCATTGATTTATCAACAGTTTTATAGTATTTTTTTCCATTGTAATATATACAATATGGTTATTATTATTTATATAAAATTTTTTAAAATGGCTTTTACTATTTAATACAGTGTATTGATATCTTTTATCTTTTTGTGAGTTTCAAATTTGCATTTTTGATTGTATTTTTTAAAACTTTCAGTTAAATTTAAACTGTTGAAAAAGTTTTGTGTTTAGTCAGTTAAACATGGATTTTCTTGTTATTGCTTTAATATTTGGAGACATGCATTTCGTTATTGTCAAGTTTATGAATTTTAAGGTAGTATGCAGTAAGAAGTACCTGCCTAGAAGTGTCTTATCTTAACATATTGAAGTAACTGAAATGTGTTGTATATATAAATAAATATATATATATTTACATGTATGACTATAAATGTCATATATTGCAATTTTATATAATTAACACACAATTTAAATCATTAACAAATTACTGTAACTTTTATTTTGTTATTTAGCAAACTTAATTGCATTAATTCAGTTTTATGATATTTAGTATTGCATTTTATTTTCTTCAATTATTCTGTTCAAGTTTTGTGATACTTTTAGTTTGTTTTCAGAAAATATTTATCTATTTAACCAAATTTATACATATGCTGATTTTTAAAAGTAATTTTAAAGTTAATTGTGTGGGAATTTATATATTTTTAAAAATCTAATTTGAAGGTTTTAGCAGAACTAAGCTCCTTTAGAATTTATAGGGATGTGAAAAATGTAGTCACACACACTTCATAGTTTATCATCTAGCTTTTTACATCATGCTTTTTATTTAGTTAAATGGCTTTATGAAATTTAGTTTTAGATGGATAAGTGTGTGTAGTTTAATAAAGTCTCTTACTTTTAAATTTTCTTTACTAAACATATGTTATTACTCGTCAATATGTTTTTTGAAGGATTATGAATTTTAAAAAAAATTAAGTTATTGTCTTATTTCTTTTATACTCATTTTTAGATATGTGCAAACATTGAAAGTACAGTTCTTTAAATTGTCGATATTTTGTTTAACATTTTTATTAAGGGATTATAAAATGTTATTTTGTGTATGAAGGGAGTTTCCCAGCCTTCAGCAGTTAGAAACTTAAATTGTATTAAGTTACTTATATTTGAATCTAAAATAAAATTTTTGGATTAGTTTTCATCCCTGAAGTGTTTTTATTTTATTAAATTTTGTTTCTTATTTGAAATATCTCAGCAAAATATATGCTCATTATGATATTAAACTTGTATTTTTAATTGGTATATATGATACACTTTCGATTTTTAAAGTGCTAGTTTACACTGCAAAGCATAGTATTGAGTATCTGATCTCTTTACAATAATCAGTGTTTATATTCAAATTTCTGAATTTATTTTCTGCAACTTAATTTTTGAATATAACATTTTGATTTGTTTTTATTAATGCTGCAACTTCAGTTGTGTTCCAGAATTTTTTCTTGGGTATTTATAAAATGGTAATGAGATTTGAACCCCCCAAGTAACCTTTGTATATACATGCTGTGAGTAATAAGCTATTAGTTACCATAGTTTAATATTGCTGAAACTAATCCGAGAAAGTTTTTCATTAATTCTTATTTTCAGAAAATTTTGAGATTTGTATAATACAGAGATAGAAAAATTTCCATGGAGGGAAGTAAAATAAACCAATAAAATAAACCGTAATGAAACAACCAGCAATATTTTAATAAATGCTTGTTAAGGTAAGAAAGAACCTTTTTATTTTGAATACCAAAGATTAGTTCTAAAATTTACTTGTTACATTTCAAGAAGATATTTGAAATATAACATTTGGTCTTTGTGTGTGAAACAATAGGGAACTAATTAACTAGATTAAATCTGAATGCTAAAAAAACTAAATGATTTTGATTAAAACGGGCATTTTTGTTTTATGTCTTATCTTAAGGATTTTGATCCTGCAAATGTTTCTTTATTCCTTCTATTAAAAATATTTTTTAAAACTAATTTAAATTAGCTGGTGGGTCCTTTTTTTTATGAACAGAAAGGATCAGATGTAAAATCTTAAGTAAATGAATTTTCTAATTTATCGTTTAGTGCTTCATTTAATCATATATAAATTTCTTAGTTATCCTAACTTTCTGAAGTTCTGTATTTAAAAATTTCTTTAAGCCAAACTCTAGAATTTTAAATTGTTTTTAGATTGATTTAACGTGAATGGTAACTCAATAAATCTTAAATCCCCCCCCCCTTATGTAAAAGTATTGGTTTGGAATTTTGTAACCTTGTTTTAGATATTTTCAGAGAGTTTTTCCTGTTAATTTTTACTTTCTATGGGGAAAATATTCAACTGCAATATGCAATATTTCACTGCAATTCTATATGCAATATTTCACTGCAATTCAACATGTAATATTTACTGCAATTCAACATGTAATATTTCACTGCAATTCAACATGTAATATTTCTTTGCAATTCAACATGTAATATTTCTCTGCAACTCAATATGCAATATTTCACTGCAATTCGATATGCAATATTCCACTTAAAAATAAAAATGGTAATTAATTTGCCATTTCTGATGCACCTTACTTCATGATTTTTAAAACTGAGCAAACAATTAATAATTGAAACAGATTTTTTCCATAATCTTAGGAAATTTAATTTATTTGAAATTGGTTTTCTTTGCCTTGGCTTTTTGCATACATACATATTTGTAGAATAAGAGTTTTGCCTTAAGAATTAATTTATCGTTTAAATTTTATAATTTTCAAGACAATCACACTTCTCAATTAAGTGCTTTCAAGGATAATATTCAAATGATATGTTGTATTTGTGCTCTTAATTCAAATGCTTAATTTATATTAATATATTTTCTTGGTAAATAATAAAGAGTAGACTGAGTGATGCTGGAAATAGTAAATGTTTTGTGATAACTAATAAAATAAAGGCTTAATATCTTTTAAGATTAAATATAAACTTAGTTCTTTATAAAATGTTTTTTTTTATTTATGCCGATATATCATTATCTTCACAGTACAAACAATTTTTTTAATGAAATATTAATTTTTTAAACATATTTACAATAGAATGAACCTTATATATATATGTATCTATGTATATATATATATGTATGTATGCAAGGATACAATTTTCTTATATCTAAAACAAAACCATATATTTTAGCATTTAACATTTATTTTCCATACCATATTCAAGTCTTAAATTAAATAGCTAATTATATTCATGTCCGAAATTAAGGTCGCAAACGTTTTTTGTCATAATTTTAAAATGTCTCCACTAAAGCTGATAGAATTTGCATTTTATATCTTTTGAAGAATGGGTAGTAAACAATATCAACCTTTAATTCAGGAAAAGATGCCGTTTAGTGCTATTTTTTGTAGAACTATTGGGTTGAGACCGTTAAAGCATATGGGAATTTTGAATTTTGCCTCCAGTGTTGTGAATATTACATTAAAACAAACAAGTTAGTCAGTTTTCAGTCAGAATGACTTCTCATAATCGTTTAGATCAGTGATTCCCAAAGTGGTCTATATAGACCTCCAGGGGTCTATGACGACCTGCAAGTGGTCCACACCAGCAAAAAAGTAATTTAGGGTCTATGAGACAAAAAAGTTTGAGAACCTCTGGTTTAGATGATTCCTTGAGATAGAGAGACGTTGGTAGACTTGAAGCTAGCCAGTCTCACAATCGGAGGTGGCTCGATGGTTACAAGTGGCCCGAAAATGGTTTATTGGTTAGGAAAAAAATTCCAAACAAATGGTACTGTCACCAGGAAGGTCGCTTTAGAGCATCGGCATCTGCACAGGATTGCTACTTGGCATTTAGCGCATGACGGCAAGGAGGACAATGGCTCACTCAGTTTATTCGTGACCTTGCTGTTGTGTCTGGAAGAATTTCAAGGCAAACAATTATCTTGTAGAGACTGTCCTTCATGCCTGGCGTCCCTTTGACTGCTGGATGCAGTCAAAGGGATGAATCAGAACCGAAAATTGTGAAGCTGAAAAGATCAGTCGTGAACGCCGCAAGAATGAGGGCGAGTTCTTTTCAGTGAAGAGTCGAAATGTACCAGACAAAGTGATTATCATTGAGTCTTCACTTGGAGCTTGATTTCATCCCTCCTATGTAAGAAAATCAACAAATTTGGTGGAATTGGAGTCTTTGTATGTGGTGGCATAATGTTGGGCAGTCGTACACCAATGTACGTTTTCAATGAGGGTACTATCAATTCAAAGCGCATGGGGATGAGATCCTGGAAGTCCACATGAGGTTTTTCTAGGTGCTATGGGTTCAGAATACATTTTTTGAACCATAATGTGCTGCTACACAGAACTCACATTATTGTTGAATTTCATGAATGTGCGGATGTTCGTTAAAAGCAGGACTTTTAATTTCAGGGGTCCAGGGAGATAAGCTAGGCTGGGTAGACCATTCCAAACATTCCTCGAGGGTCAATTATTTATTGACCCTCGGAGTCTTCCGATCACAATTCCGTTGAATATGTTTTGAATGGTCTAGCCAGCCTAGCTTATCTCCTTGGACCCCTGAAATTAAAAGACCTGCTTTTGGAAAAATGGGCTTTGTTGCCACAAATACTTATCAACACCCTTATAAACAGTACGTCATTTCGTTATGAGGCTTGTATAGCAGCTCACAGTGAGCACACTCCATATTAGACTGACATTTCCTGAGATAAATGCTTTATTTCTTTTTCATGATTTAATACAATTTGATATGACTTGTTTTTTAATTCGCAGTTAAAATCTTTTTGATATTGTTATTATGTTGCCATATTCTTTCGGGCATTGTAATATGTCACTGTGCAAAATTTCATAGTAACACAGTGAATAGTTCATCAGTTTTCCTAGATTTATTTTTTGTGACCTTATTTTTGGACATGAGTGTATTTCTTAGGAAATATATTTCAAGCCTAACAATTCTAATTCCAGCTCATTAACTTTTATGGTCTTCGCATGTACGCTCGAACACTTTACTTTGCAATCAAAAACATAAACCAAAAAATGGTTATTTAGCAGTTCTAGAAAGAAGTATACAGTCATATTAAGCTTGGTGTGTCTCTAGCAGAAAAGGTGTGTCGATTGCTGGATAAATTTTTTTACAAAAAGTTTCAATTCTGACTTTGAAGTACATATATAAAACACATCACGGGGAATGGTATTTATTTTAAGAACTGGATTGTTGATCCTTTGGCCGAGAAGATTGATGAGGAATCGGAATCATCTTTTTGCAGGGTTTCCATTTTATTTATACATTAAGATATTCATACGACTAACAATAAACATACACGCATGCACGTGTGTGTGCACCAGGTGCGCACACACACAATTAATGGTGATTTACACAGTCACATAGTTACAATAAGCAGCAGTGACATTTCATGTATTGAAAGCAAATAGTTTTCAGGCTATTTATATGAAGCAGCAACAGGAAATCTTATCCTTGTGACTCCCTTGGATTGAGGCTATGATTGTATGATTGGTGGAAAGATACCGTTCAATAGATTATGATGTAATCTTGCTTTTAAAATACAAGCTGTTAACTTTGAAGGGAATAATTACTTACGCGTGTGTCCTGAAGGAGAGGACCATTAGAAATTAAAAAAGTTTAGAGAAATTAAAGGGAATTATTAGACCCACACACACATATATATATATATGCACCAGGTGCTTTTATTTAAATTTCCCCTGTAAACGGCAACCTACAGCGCAAACAGGTGAATGGAATGCAACAAAATTTTGAATATAGGCTATATACTCGAGATGGCGCTCACGGAATTTCGAAAAAAAGTTATTTCCAGAATTTTCACCAGAAGGCACCTTTTTGTGAAAACATGAAATACAGCACAAACGACCAAAACGGAATAAAGAAACTATTAAAAATCCAGGACAAGAATTATGATTAATAAAATGCAAAACCGGGAAAAACTCCCAGTTGTAATAGAAAAATGTTGATATTTGCATGCTTAGGAAGAAGAGAAAGCTTTATGCAAAACAGGTTAGGGTACAGGGGCGTTGCTACCGCTGTATCAGTGATACGGGGTCCCAACATGTGTAACATTTTGACACTTTCAAATAAGTTTTATTAATGCGATCATTTTTATTTATTTCTCAAAAGCAGGCCCCCAAATAATTTTGATACAGGGCCCACTCAGAACTATGTACGCCAGTGTTAGGGTATAAAAATTTTGCTGACATTGTAAAGTTTAAGTTGATGTTTACGGCTGTACTAATGACGGTCTCTTTAGTTGAACGGGCGTTATTGTGGCGAAGCTGTTTTACGAAAACGAAGGGAATGCTTCTACAGTAGTTCGTGAATTTCGTCATAGAAAAAAAATCTACGGCTTGGACCAATGACTAACTTAAGTTATCCGGGCAATGATTAAGAGATTTGAAGAGACTGGGAAATTAGTAGTTCAACCTGGAAGAAGTCGTAAACGTGTCCCACCGGTACTTGTTGACGCACAGTCACAGACATCAGAATTTGGGGGCAGTAGCGGTCTTGCAGTTTCTCGACAGACACACAGGCTATTCTTACAGCACCATCTGAAAAGTACTCAGAAACATAATGCATTATCCATACAATTAATGTATAAGCCCATTCAAGATCCGTTATACTGCTTGATAGGGACAAACCGCAACGTCTGTCATTCGCAATCAGTTTTCTCAACAGAATGACTGTTAATTTATCATGGCCTTGGAATATTCTGTGGAGCGTGACAAGGCTCATTTCTACCTTAAATGGGACAGCCAACACACATAATTTCCACATTTGGGCTAAGGAAAATCCACGGATCCACACTGAAATTCCCATACAATCTCCAAAGGTGTGGTGTGGATTCACGGCGGTATTCATGTTTGTACCATTCTTTTTTGAGTAAATCAGTGAACTTGGACCTGTCACATGTTCTATTACAGGCCGTCGGTACTACGGCATGCTGCAGATGTTTATTGTGACGCAAATACAGCAAAGGCGGGTCCTTCCATCGGCCATTTTCATGCAAGATGGTGAGCCCCCACATATCCATGGGTCCATGAAGGCGCTATTGCTCCAACATTTCTCACAGGAATGTATTATCAGTCGCTCCTTCCCTAATCCATGACCACCACACACGCTGGATCTAACCCCGTGCGATTTCTGGTTATAGGGCTATTTAAAAAGTCTGGTGTATCTTGGAGGTGTTGCGACGTTGAATGACTTAAAGAACTCCAAAACGCTTCATTTGGAAAGCATTACAACATGATCGGTTACGATCTGCTGTTGGAACACACTTTCCATCGCCTTGAAATTTTGCAGGTGAACGAAGGTGGTCACTTGGAGCCCTTTTTCCTACATCGTCCTTCACACGATTGACAACTGCTCCTCTTGTACAATTTCGTCCTACTCTGCTCTTATTTCTGCAAACTGAACTGTTTGTGTGTGTTACCTTTACTTAATGTGGGGCAATGACAAGATGATATGAAATGAGTCAATAAATGTTATTATTGTTTCTGTTTTCCTTTTCTGTCGTTTATTGTGTCAAATTTCATGTTTTTTTCTGAAAAGGTGCCCTCTGGTGGACATTTTAGAACTAAATTTTTTTTCTAAATTCCGTGAGCACATTTCGTGTGCCCCATATACAAAATTTCTTTGCATTCCATTCACCCGTTTGCTCTGTTGGATGTCATTCATAGGGGAAGTTTAATTATAACCACTTGGCTGTGTGTGTATATATATATATATATATATATATATAATCCCAACTTTTTTAAATTTTGAAAATTTTATACAAAATTATATCTTAACTTAATTGTAATTATTGCTTAGATTTAGGCAAATTCCGTAATCGAAGTACTCATGTATATCCTGATATGAAGAAATTATCTTGTGCTATATTTGAAATATTAAAAAAAATTTATCCATAATGTGTTATATTAGTCATTTAAGTGAAATCTCTTAAATATTGCATAATATTTGAAAAACGATCATTCCTTTTTGAGCCCCTGAATAGAAAATATGGTTTAGAAAATTTCCGATTGTGAAAAGTTTATACAATGAACTAAATTACTTGATATAAAATCTTTAAAAGCACATGTATTTTTTTCCATTGAATATTAAAACGCTACATTTTTTCCGTATGGAAATAATTCTGGTACTAGATACCTTTTTGGTATTAATTATGGATGTTCCCATCTCCATCATCATGTGGTCTATGGGTAAAAGCTCTCGTGTTGCTTCTAAGTGCAATGTTAACTTATTGATGGTAGGCAAAATATATTTGAAAAACATTAAATTTTTTTATTAATTTGTTGTTTGGGTCTAAGTAGACATATTATGAATATTATAAACACAACAGCACAATATGTGGTATAATAAATATAAATGTTGCATTTGGGTGTGTATTTTGAATAAGATAATGCTGTTTTATTTTTGTCCTCTAAAAAAAAATTATACCCAATTCGACTTGAAATGAATCTAGAAGATATCGTCTTCTCGCTCTCCTCCAAGATATTTTTGTAAAGGCTGAATATTATTAAGGTCTGGTACCTGATAGAATGAAAGAGAAGTAGAAATCAATTATTTCATTTCTCTCATGGCCATTAAGACTGTTTTCTAGTAATGCTAAAGGATGGGGCTCAAAATGGTTAAATTTTTCAGGTAGAAGAATGCATTTATACTATTGTCAGTTACTATACATATAACACATATAATAATTTTTTCGATAGGATTCTGAGAATTTTGTATGGTTTAAAAATAATTTTTACTATAAAACCTAATTATAAAAAATATATACAAAGTGATTATAATTAAAGTTAAAAGTTTCAAAACGCTATAAAAAACGAACCACTGATCAGAATGACGTCAAATTTGAACGGAATATTATTGAAGAGGGAAAGCGGATATCATTAGAAAAAATAGTTCCAAATTTCATCAACAGATGGCGCTGTAAGCGTTAAAATATGTAAATGAAAATACCTATCATGCGCCCGACTCATTTCATTTGTTATAAAAACTGCAAGTACACGACTTTTCCTTATTTTACGTCTGAGAATTTCGCCATGACAGTCCCATTGAAGGACCGCGCTCTGCTTGTAAAGCATTTTTTACAAGAATAATGTCGGTGCACCTAATATCTCTGCAGAAATTCGGACACTAGTGTATGAAAAAAGGCGTTGGTCCAATGATTGCCCAGAGTCTGACGAAAATGATTCGAAGAGACAGGTTCTTTTCATGTGCAATCTGGTAGAGGGGAGAAAAGCAGTTAATTCGACGGTAGGAAGAAGTGGCTACAACAGAGTGTAGGAGGAGTCGAGTTGTGGTTTGCAAACGGCCAGGGCCTGGGGAATTGCCCGAACACTGAACAGGCCTGTGAGCACGGTGCATAACATCCTACGAAACATCCTGCATTGCTATCCATACAAAATTAGCCATGTGCAAGAGTTGCATCCTTCTGACCTTCCAGCAAGAGTGACCTTTGCTTTAGAATTTCTCGCATAAAAGTGGACAATGAATGGCCGTGAAAATGTTTGTGGTCAGACGAAGCCCATTTTTATCTGACAGAATATGGAATTGCCGAATATGGGCTACAGAGAATCCTCTCGCAACTCAACCAGTGCCTCTTCATCCTGCAAAGGTTACTGTGTGGTGCGGGATAACGGCATCTTTTTCGAGGAGACGAGTGCTTTTAGTCATGTTACCGCTATCATTACTGGTCAGCGCTATGAAGATCTTTTGCGCAGCTACGTCATTCAAAATCTTTACCAGCGTGATTGTGTGAATGAGATCATTTTAAGCAAGATGGTGCTTCTCCACACATTTCGAATCTAGTGAAGAAGCTGTTGAAGGGGTATTTTGGAAATACTAGAGTTATCAACCACCTTTTTCCTACAGCCTGGCCGCCCCATCACCTGATCTTAATCCGTGGGACTTCTGGCTGTGAGGCTATCTGAAAGATGTTTTTGTTCAGTGCTCTGATTGTACGTGATCTAGGAGACACTTCGATCAGTTGCTGTTTCTCTATTTAAACTTGTTGCAGACATCGGTGGATAGCATATTGAACATGTTTTGCGCCATTGTCACGAAATTTAAAAACCAATTTGATGGTTGCTTTTTATTACGATTTTTGACCTCGGGACAGTTAAAAACTGATTTTCCCCATCCGATGTGATATAACCTTGTCGTGGTGGTGGACTTACATAACTAACAGTATCACATCTTAACAATCATGCACACTTGCTTTCACGTGTAACTTACACCTTAGCTGTTGTTTTACGATTCACTGATATTTCTAATTGAACCCTTTTAAATTAGGATACTTACAGCGCCATCTGTTGCTAAAATTTGGAATTACCTTTTTTTTTTATCATGTCATACGCTTTCCCCTTCTTCAATAATATTCTATTCAAATTTGATGTCATTCTAAACAGTGGTTCTTTTTTTTTTACAGCATTTTGAAGCTTTAACTTTAATTATGATCACCGTGTAGATAATTAAAATGAATATTTATAATTTTCTAAGGAAAAGTATAGGAGAAGAAACTTTTTAAACACGCTTTTACAAGAAGTAATTGAATGATTCAAGCAGAATTGAGAATAGAATAGACAGTTTAGAATTGAATAGACAGAATACTACTTTATTTTGTTATAAATAAAAAAAAAATTAGATTGATATAGTTGATTGTGAATGACGTAGTTGGGACTAAATACGACAGTTGACGTCAAGATATTTTTTTCTAAATACTGATTCTTAGTTACGAATATTTATTTTTGACAATCATTTACTATTTATTTTCGAAGTGTAATCACCTACTGAAATTATATTACTTATAAGTCACGACAAATGGCGGATAAATGAAAAGTGATCTGACACAAAGAAACTTATAACTCAATGACAAAAGCTTTTGGATTTGACAATATGTTTTGAGTGTATTTTCTGAACTTCGGTTGTTGAAATTGATAGACAGTAAAAATTTTCTTAAGGAATCGGGAATGTTTTTCAAATGTCCATGCTATAATCTCAGATTGATTCAAATCTCAAATGATTTGAACCCGATCCGTTCACATTTAGTCATCTGCAGTTGGCAACATTTTAAATTCAAATGAGATCGGGAGATGACATGCGTGTGCACGGATTCGTATTTGTTATTTTTTGTATATTTAGAAGTATCTTTTTTAATTTATTTCACTCCTGTGAAGAGTAACATGATGTGAATGCTTAATAAATAATTTTTAAAAAGAAATTTTGATCTCGTAATTGTGCCTGTCACCTCTCCGAACATTTCTCTGCGAAAGGTGTTTCACACTCTCGTCGAGATCAGAAATTAAACTGAAATAATATTAAGTACTTTTTCTTGAAACTTTTAACTGAAATTTTAGTATAATTATTATAATGTATTGCATTTTTTGTTGAAACAAATATTTTTGAAGTTAACTTCTTATCGCAAGGTAGAGAAATTTTTTTTGTTATGCGTTACTTGCTACGCGATGACGTAAGGTAGGGATGTATTTTCCATTTCGGCGGAGCGAAGTTCTGACTTTTTCGATGATTTTAAAACAGCCATCTAATTTTTACTTTTAAAATCAGACAAAAAAATAATAGCAGAATCGGAAAGATCATTTATTTCGCCACGATACGGTTTAGTTTTTTTTACAAAATAATAATACATATTTTCCATTTTTTACGATGTTTTCTAAAATGAGTCAAAATTGATGCTTTTTTACGAAAATGATTTCTATATCATTGCGTATGAATTTATTTTCGTGTTATTAAAACAATATTCTACACTAAATAAGTTCATGCCTTTCTCTTTTAGAACCAGTCATTTAAAAAATAAAATGCCGAGTTAATTTTAGTTAAACATTTAATAACTTCGTCATTTACTAAGATAATCGCACGAAACTTTTTTTTCCCGTGTGTAGACATTTATTATCCGTAATTAATGTGAAGATTGAAAACATTGCTTAAAAAATTATGGATTTTGAAAAGTTTTTTTTTTTTTTTTTTTGTCTAAAACACTTTTTACGAGAATCGATTAAAACAGTATTTTTGGTACATTTTTTATTAAAAAAGTTATTGTATGCAATTGGGTGAATTTTCAAAACTTTAATGAAAAAACTAAACCCTCAAAAAAGAAAAAAATTAAAACTTTAGAAAAAATTTCTTGAACACACTGTACGTTTTTTTTTTCTTTCTTTTCTTTTGCAGAGGAATTCACCTCGAAATTCCAAGATTTTTAAAGTTGCGCATGCGCATTAAGACGAATTTCCGAAGCCATACGCTATTTTAATCTTGATTGTTTTTACTTGTAAACAAAAACGGTATTCGGTAAGATTGCTTTAAAATAGATATGGAATTTAGTAATTTTGAAAATTTCTATTTTTCTGTCTTTTTTCACGAATAAAGCTACTTTTAAAAAAAAAAATCAATGGTCTCTTTAAAATTGTAAGCAAGCAAACTTTCAAATGTTACTTGTGAGATAGATAAACCAAATGATTTGTTATGGGATCTGTTAATTTTCCTACATATTGATACAAGAAAATTAACACACATATACAAGGGGTGATCAAATGAAAAGGTACGAAACGACATAAAAATGAAACAGTTAAATATTTGCATATTCCGCCAAGGGAGTATGTAGCGAGACATCTCGGGATGCCATTGGAGACTCTGACTGGGATCGGATCATGCGCGGGTGCCCGCATGCGCAGGAGGAGAGCAAAGGCTCTTATAAAAAGCGGCGTCCAAATGATGCGAGCACAGAAAAAGCATTAACTCCGATGTGTACTGTGAGACACTCCGACGCCTACGCAGGTCCATCAAGAACAAAAGACCGGGGCTGCTCACGGAGGTGTGGTTCTGCTCCATGATAACGCGCGTAACACACGTCTCCCAGAGTCACACAAATGGAACTGGACAAGTTCCAATGGGAGACGTTGGACCATCCGTCCTACAGTCCGGACATGTCACCCTGCGATTTCCATGTGTTTGGTCCACTGAAGAAACACCTGAAAGGAAAGCGCTTCAACTCGGACGACGTACTCAAGGACACTGTGAAGGACTGTGTCTCGTCACAGCCACAGGAATTCTGGGAACAAGGAATCCTGCGGCTTGTTCATCAGTGGGATCGTTGTGCTCAGGCCTATGGTGTATATTTTGAATAAAGTCTATATTTGTACCCACCGTGTCGTTTCGTACCTTTTCATTTGATCACCCCTTGTAGTTAATTCTACAAGATTAAGACCTTTTCATTCAATCAAATTTCCAATTATGCTAAATTCATGAGGTTAACATATGATTGAATGATAAACATCTCTGTTTTTTCTTTGCATTTTATATTTCTGGTGATATTTTGATTTTATGCTGATGTTGTGTTTGTTATGATAGTTCTATGTGTTCTCTAGTTAATTTAAAAATGTAGCATTAATACATTTTTTCATTTACATAACTTTTCTTAAAACAATATTTTTTAAATATTAAAAATATTTTACACACATGAGTAAAACAATGGACAAAACATTATCAACCTTTCTTTTTAATTAAAAAGCTGCATATTATCTTTGAAAAATATAATAAAACTGATAATCTTTCATTTTTTTAAAAAAAATGTAGTTTTAAATGTTAAAAAAATAAAATAGAGATATAATTAATCAGCTTTTTAATGAAATAGCTGCATATTATCTTTGAAAAATATAGTAAAACTAATAATCTTTATTAATTTTTTTTTAAAAAAAAAGGTCGTTTTAAATATTAAACAAATAAAATAAATGGGAACTTCTTTTATCATGTTTTACGTTTCGAGATTCTTAAATGATATTGAGTGCAAAACCTACATTTCTTATTTTAGTTACCAGAAGCCTTTGATAACAAAAGTATGTACTGAAACACCCATAAGCATAATGAAAATAGAATAATAATAATGATACTTTTCTATAAATGTATACAATAAAATTTTTTTTAGTATTATGTATTGAAAATGAAAATTTGGCTTATACTTACACCTTTTCCATCTTAATTTTTTTTTAAATACAGTTTTAAATAATTATGAAAATAATAAATTTGTTAATTATATATATACGATTACTGTAAAATAAAACTTAATTATACAATACATTACATATAAGCGAAAGAAGTTTAACTTCTACCGCGTGTTCACACTGATACAAGCATGCATTTTTTTCATTTATGCAAGGGTGAGTTGGAAAGTTAGTTTACCGTGTCGACTGTATCATAGTTGTGTATGAAAGTCGAAACATAGAATGAGACATTAAAGATAAGACATTACTTTATTTTTCCACATAAGTACCAAGTACATTAAGACATTTGTCATACCGCTTGATAAACTACAAAAAGCCCTCCAGGAAAAACTCAGGGCTTTTTGCATACGGAAGAAGCGTTTAACGGCTTGTTTACTTCAGCTTTGCTTCCAAAGCGCCTTCTGGCGAGATTCTTTTTCAAAGTCGGAAAGCCGTGGTGTGAGATCAGGAATGTATGGCTGATGGCTTAGGCGCTCCCAACAATGAGTTGCAATATGGTCTTGTATTGCCGTCACCGAGTATGGTTTCGCATTGTCATCTAACAACAGAACACCTGACCAGAGAAGCTCAGGCTACTTTTTTCGAATCCATCTGCTTGATCGTGGTCGACCTCTGCTTAATGGTGTATCAGTATCTTGCGCGCACCTACTGTTTCGTCGTTTGCCCATGGCCGTTAAACGCTGAAAAGCCCAAGTTCTTCCTTGAGGGCTTTTTGAGGCTTATCAAAGGGCATGACAAATGCCTCATGTACTTAGTATTTATGTGGAAAAATAAAGTTATGTCTTATCTTTAATATCTCATTCTGTGTTTTGACTTTCATACACAACTCTGACCACAATGAACACCGGAAACTTATTTTCTGACTCATCCTCGTATATATATATATGACACAATCGTGGCCATTGGTACTGCTTACTCATTATTTAGATGGTTGATGTCATGTGGAATTATTATTGATGTTGCATTGATGCCATTGACGAGGCAGTCTTCCGGAATGGTAATCTGGTTTATATATATATTGTACAATTTAAACACATAGAATAATAGAAATGGACGACACAACAAAGACTCAGAAATCAAAACGGGCTGCAGCTACATAGCGAAGACAGAGTTTTCCAGAGTATCTTGGGCCTTTTATATCAAGCGACAAACGGAAGCTACAAATGCATGACTTCCGTGGGTGGATCTTTTTTATTGGTAGAAAGATATCGTTCGATAGATTCCCGTTTGGTGGATAGCTATTAATCAAATACGCGCGAGTCATGAAGGCCAGGACCTCATTACAAATTAAGAAGTTGCCTAGAGAAATTAATGGGAATTATCGCACGCACACATTTGCAAAGCAAAATATACATCTCTTATAGAATTTATACATAAGAATCAGGGAAATAATTATTATCAAAAACTTGTTTCGTCATTTGAATTCAGTTGTTTGACAGAAACTTACATATCCCCCCCCCACCAATAAATTGTATTCAGATTTCAGTCGTAGAAATTTAGTTTAAATTTTGCTTATCCTCTGAAAATCATTTGATAAAATTTCTGCTACCTCAAAAATATTCTTTGTCTTCATATAAAATTTAAGAAACAAAGATAAAAGCATTATTTAATCCATTAAAATTTTTTTTGGAGTATATATACACTCATGTCTATAAATTAAGGATAATTCAGAATCACACAGAAATTGAACTCTAAAATAAAAATTTCACCTGTAGAATTATCACACACATCTTGAAGAAGAATATGCAAATTACAGGAAACCACCAGATGGCACGGATAGTATGTCACAATGATGAGAGTGTAAGAGAGGGGTATATAAGGAATAGTGGCAAAGAAGTAAAATTGTTCACAAGTACTTTAAAAGCCTTTCAGTGCAATAACCGCATAGTTATGGCACAAAGGAAGCATTTGGATGATTTTTTACGTGGTAGAATTATTGGACGACTGGAATATGGACGTACCCAGATGGAAGTATCCGAGAAACTTGGAATCGCCCAGAATGTCATCTCCAGGCTTTGGCAACGATTCCAAGATGATGGTAATGTGAGTAGATGTTACAGCACAGGTCGCCCCCGAGTTACAACGCCGAATGCGGACTGGTATTTGGCAGTTACTGCCAAAAGAAACAGACGGAGCACAACATCAGACCTATCTCGTCAGCTCTCTTCAGCTACCGGTACGACAGTTTCAAGGCAGACCGTGTACAGACGCTTAGGGCCCATTGGTCTATGTGCTCGTAGGCCTGTCAGATGTGTTCCCCTTACCGCAACTCACTGTCGCCTGCGATTAACCTGGAGTAGAGAGCATGCATTGTGGACACCGCAACAGTGGTCTTATGTGATGTTTTCCGACGAGTCCAGGTTTAGTTTGCAGTCTGATTCTCGCCGGACTTTCACATGGAGAGCGCCAGGTACCCGTTACCACCAAGAGAACACCATTAAACGACACCGTTACGGTGGTGCAGGATGGCTCGTTTAGGGAGGAATTATTCTTGGTTCCAGAACTGACCTGCGTGTTCAGAGTGTAACGATGACAAACCACATCTATCGGGATGTCATTCTGGAACAACATGTACGTTTGTTTCGGGGCGCCATGGGGGCTGAATTTCTGTTTATGGATGACAACGCCTGTCCTCACCGTGCAAACATTGTAGACGAATGCCTTCAATCGGAGGATATCACCCGTATGGATTGGGTAGCATACTCACCGGACTTGAATCCAAAAGAGCATGTGTGGGATATGCTTGTCCGACGAATTGCAGCCCGTCAACCCCCTCCCACCTGTCTACCGGAACTGCGGAGGGCATTGCTTGAGCAATGGTGTAATATTCCCCAAGATCAGATTGATAATTTGATACTCAGCATGCGTAGGCGTTGTAAGGCCTGTATTGCATCGTCCGGGAGACATACTCCGTATTAACCATCATACTAACCATGTTATACTGTTTTTTGTAAATAGGTTCTTTTTTGAAATTTGCTCCAGGGAGTAAAAATCGCAATTTTTATTAATTATGTCAAATATATAGCATCTTTTTTGCTCTTTACCTTTTGTTTAATAAATAGACTTTACAAATAAGTCAAATTTGTTTTGCTTCTGTCTCTGTCTTTGCCTGAACTTCATTATCCTTAATTTATGGACATAAGTGTGTGACGGGTGCTTACGCGTTTCACTAACCTTCTCTCATAAACTTTTAAATTGTATTTATTTTAACCAATCCCCGCTGAGAGCTGAAAGTGTGACTTATGCAAATAAGATAGTTTCGGGTTTAGCGAGTTCGAAAGAGATATAAAAGGGAGAAATGAAATGAAGAGATGAGGATGACTACATGTTTTGATAGAGGAGTAAACTACGTGATTGCTTAAGAAGGTATTTCTAGTAGATTAGTTTAACTAAGTGAAGTTTGTTAGCGGAAGGAAGATTATTGAAAAAGATTCATTAATTCGGTTCGGACGTAAGTGAAGATATCCTGGATTGAAGCCACTTCATAAATTCTACAAGTATTCAAGTTTCCTTCTTAAGGAGATATCAGGTCTGTGATTTTTGTAGATTAGATTGATTGTATGTGTTATTCCCCCGTGGTATCAGTTAGTATTCCGTCGTTCATAATTGAACTATGATCTCACTCCACTATAATTTGTTGTTCTTAAAGTTTGATTAATATTTGTGTATTTCTATCATAAGGAAATAAAAAAAAATAAATAACTGATTTATTATTTGCGTAGTCATTAATTATGAATCCGACATATCCAAATGTAGATAATGTGCAAAGGGGAATTAATAACCCTAGGGGTAGTGAGAGACTACGACAAGTGTACATTGGAAATAAGCGAAGAAAAGACAAATTAACATCAGTATCAAGAAAATGCAAATAAAAAAAATTCAATTTTTTAAATACAGCATCTTTTGAAATTTTAAATAAATTCAAACATTTTTAAAGTTGTAATTTACGTTTATTTGTACTTCATAATCTAAAATACACAGTTAAAACACTACATATAATATAGATCAAATCAATCAAAAATTAAGTTTTGTGCTTTGTTTTAAAATAGTATTTAATATAGCGATTTTAGAGCTTATATATAGGTATAGTGTAATGTTCGCTTTGTTGTTGTTAAATATTTCAAATATAATCGACAACTTTCAATTTTCTAACGAATTTTTGAATATGGTAGAGAGATGCTATGATTTCTTTTGGCAATGTATTTTACACATATGAAATTCAGAACTAGTTAGCTCTATATACGTATATCCATCGCAGTTGAATTTCAATAATTACTGATGAATGATACTCAGTGCACGTTAATCTTTAGAAATTTTTTGTTTTTTCTAGGTCATCACCAAACGATAATTCAAACGAAAATGTTTTCGAGTGCATTGAGTATGATATGTTACCAGGGTAAATCACACTTCTCTAATACACTCAACAGCCAAAACATTATGACCACCCCTACATTTTGCAATGAATTCGCCTGAATGACGTGGAAGGCACATGATCAGGTGGAAGTGGTATTTAACTGCTGTTGGAGAGTCTGAAGACTCATTCTTCACTTACTTCTGTGTGTGATGGGAAAGGCTGCGGATCTAAGCGACTCTGATAGAGGGCAGATTGTAGTGGCTCGAAGGCTCGGAACAAGTATTTCCGAAACTGCACGACTCGTGGGTTGTTCACGATCCACAGTTGTTAGTACTTATGCAAAGTGGATGAATGACGATGAAACCAGCAGTAGACGACATGGTGTTGGACGTCCACACGCTATCAAAGAAAAAGGTCGTCGGAGACTGTCTTGCATGGTGAAGCAAAACCGGAGCCAGACAGTGGCTCAGCGGACAGACCATAAAATGCAGGGCCAAGTAGAATAGTATCGGAGAGCACACTGTTTCACGGACACTGTTGGATATGGGGCTACGAAGCAAACGAGCCACTCGTGTGCCTTTGCTGACCAAGCGTCATCGCCAACTGCGCCTGCGCTGGGCCCGGGAACATCGCGACTGGTCCATGGATCAGTGGGAGAGAGTTGCCTGGTCAGATGAATCACGGTTTGGGGGGGGGAGGGTCATGAATCACGCTGATGGCCTTGTCAGGATACGCCGTCTTCCAGGCGAACAGTTGCTCCCTCAATGTACAGTAGGTCATTCACAGGCCGGTGGGGGCGGTATTAGGCTTTGGGGGACGTTCTCTTGGGCGTCTCTGAGACCTGTGGTTGTGGTAGAGCAGACCATGAATGCTACAGGGTATCTGAACATCATTGCGGACCAGTTGCACCCTTACATAGCCTCTGTTTTTCCAGCTGGAAATGGAATGTTCCAACAAGACAACGCCCCGTGTCACAAGGCTAAAATTGTGTTGGAGTGGTTCCAGGAACATGATGCTGAATTCCAGTTAATGTCCTGGCCGCTTTCCGGATCTCAATCCGATAGAACACATTTGGGATGTTATGGGACGGCAGCTCAGAGTTCAAAGACCACCAATTCGCAATATCTCGGATTTGAGTGACCGTTGCTTAAACATCTATTACAATCTGTCTCCTTCCCTCTACCAAGGACTTGTGTCATCCATGCCAAGGCGGGTTTAAGCTGTGTTGCGCGCCAAAGCTGGGCCAACTCGTTATTGACAGGTGGTCATAATGTTTTGGCTCTTGAGTGTATTATAATTACTTGCTTGTGTGTGTGAGTATGCAAATTTGGAAAATTGAATCGAATGGAAATGTGTAAGAATAATATTAAAAGCTGTAGTTTATTTACAAACCGTTTCTACAATACTAAAGTTGAAATTAATTGGTCAAACAAATCTTTAAAAAATTTTAAAATGTTTTTTAGAATAATACATAATAATATGAAACCAAAGATTAATTTTTTTCATAAATTTTACCACGAGCATATGAATTAGATTTTTACAGGAAAATTTTGTCTACAAAGAGGAACTTTTGTCCATATATAACGCCCCCCCCCCACAACTCTTCCTTGGGAGTGGATTTCTGCAAACTCAATGAAAGAACCCTGTTCTGCCAAATTTCAGGTGTCTAGGTCTATTACTTCAAATATGGGAATTTTTCTCTCTAACACCCCCGCAACTTCCCTTGGGTATAGATTTACACATTTAATTGTTCTCTACTCAACAAAAGATACATACCAGATTTCCAACCTGTAGGTTCAATTCTTCAAAAACGGGAAATTTGTAACACCCCAGTAATCTCCTTAACCCCACTTTGGAGTCGATTTCCTCAAAAATCCTTTTTTTTTTGTTGATCTTCACTAAAAAAAAAAGGAATATGCGTATAAAATTTCAGGTCTGTAGATTTAATAGTTTAAAAACTAGAATTTTTATCTATAACGCCCCATTAATCTCCTTTGGTAGTCAATTTCCAAAAATATCCATTCTTAGTGCAGATTTTAAGTCTGTAGGTCTAATAGTTTCAGAGTACTCGTGATGAGTCTATTTTTTCCTATCTGTATAGATATAGAGTGTGTGTCTGCGTGCAGTGTGGCAACACCTACATGGCACTTAAGGACCATTGGCCCTAAAAGCTCCCCTTGTAGAGGAGAGGTGAAAACATCTGTTGAAGCCCTATATTTGAGGGAGATACTCAAGCTCAGTGTTTTCCAACTTATCCCCTCCTCATGTTCCACCTAAGTTTTCCTGAAATTCTGATGACCCTTATGTAACATACATAATTTTGATATTCAACCGCTTAACTGTTTTTTGAATGAAAACTAAATGACGACTTGTTCAGGACATAGAACTTATAGTTTTAGGAAGAAATTTTTGAGAAAAATCAATAATATATAAAATAGCTGAAATCCAAGTACAAAATTCTAATGAAAGAATTTTCTATAATTTATTCGTAATTATTACTCAAAAATTTTAAAATACTAGGTCATACTTTAATTGACTGTACTGAGTTTAGTGGAACCCTCCCCCTCTGCTTTCTGCTGAGAGATTCCATATGAGACTCTAGTCTCCCCGATTTGTGATATCAAATCAATTTCTCTTCACCAGTAAATAATTTGAGCGCTAAGTTGACATTCAGTTAAATATGAAAACGAAATCTATACAATAGTTTTATTTATTTTTTTGAAAAGTTGGTAGAATGGGGTATTTAATTTCTGTTTCATCACAAAGCTATGCCATATCTTCCTGTATAGAGAACAAAGTTTTAGCTGATTCATCATTTTTTGCATTTATGAGAATTCTGGGTATTGCATTGGAATGATCGCGGTAGCCGAAGTCTCGAGCTTGTAGCCGGTGTTGTCGTGATCGAAACCTAATGCCACTGAAGATTCCCCGTGTAAGGAGCCAATACACGTTAAATCTGTCGTGGGAGAAGGGTTGTCATCTCAGATGTCGTCTTCGTCGCTTGGTCATGATTCAAAATGATAGGGTCCGTGACCAATATCCCTCGTGCTGCTAATCAGTGCAACGTTTTTTCAAATCAAATCAAATGGTACCGCATTGAACCGTCAGACAAATCCATTAACATTGATTGCAGGATGTAGGTTGGGCATTAGTGGACTGAAATTTCAGATAACTGACAACAACAAGTGCAATAGTACTAGTCACACTTCTCATTTTTGAAGTCAATCGAAGTTCTCAAAATTTTTGTTACACTTTTGACCAAATCCAATAAATGTAATGAAATTAAATATTCTTCTCTTTTGCATTGTCAACAGGTTTATTTGTTCCTTGAGGTTTTTTATTTGATATATGTATTTTTTCAAAGATATTGGCTAAATTGCTTGCAAAAACTTTACCATCAACCGTTAATAGATACATCATTCCTTTTCGAGAATCACCTTACTTCAATGTGAAGTAAAATTCTCTCATGATTTTTTCTTCATTTTGTTCATTACAAAAAAGCTTGAAGAGACGCTCCCATTTGTCATTAAATTTGATTGTATTGGCATACATTTTATAGGACGATTTTAGTTCTTTATAAAGAAAAGACGAAATATTTATAATACCAGTTTAATCCTATGAATAACTCAATGCACAGGAAGCATTTCTGGATTCTCGTCTTTCATCAACTTTAAGCACTCATTTGTCTTGCCTATTACATTAGGAGCATCAGCTGCAGCACAAGATGTTATACAGGGGAAAAAAATCAACGTTATTGATTTATCTTACGTAAATTATCAGAACGGCTTCATTATCTCAAAGTGGATTCATTAATTTTCTCTGAGCTTTTCAATATCTTTTCATTCAATATCTTTCTCACCCATGTCATTTTTCTCAAGAGCTGTTCTAAGAAATGCTGATATGTTAAGCCATGTTTAACATGAAACAAGCTAAACTGTAACTGAAGTTTTCGGTCAAACATTCTGTAAGATCTAAAAAAAATGGGTTTAAACTCGAAAAATATCACAACATATCAAAGAAATTTGAGCTTAAACAGCTTATGAGATATACTCATTATATTTTCACAACTTCCATTACATTGGACTAATTGAGTTTGGCTGTTACGAGTCAGGGGATGAAAAAATACACAGGAGAGGACAATATTCTCTCTCACGTAGAACTTCTTAAGATTTTGAATGACATAGCCAAACATATTATTTTATATACCTTTAACCAAATCTGGGAGGCAAGTCTCACACCTGCGCGATGGAGGAGAGCTGTAGTTAGACTATTCTAAAGAAAAATAAGAGTCCGAAACAACTTAGTACCCATCGGCTTATATATCTCGCTTGTATACACAGGAAGATTACGCGGAGAAAATAATTTTTAATAGGTCAGATTGATTTTTGTTGTTGTTTCTTATGCCAACTGATCTCGACTGCGTCAGATCCAGGCCCGCGAAATTCATTATGGCAAGGGGCTAGATGTACGTCTGTCGTTAGTCGTAGCCTTGAACACCATACAGGTGACAGTACGATTTACCTCGGTTCCACCCCAATTTTGAGGGAGAATACCCTGGGGGAAGTCAGGGATCTCCCCCTTCTCTTCTTCTTCTACTAACCTTACGAGAGAACTTGCGACTCGAAGGCCATTTAGAGTACCCCCATGGGTTCTCAGAGATTCGATCCCAGGCTCTACGACACGGCAGACAGCGTCGCTAACCACTATACCGGATGGGCGACTGATTTTTAGATGATGGAAACCTAATAGCCAATGAACAGGCTGGTTTTAACAAAAACCGATCAACATTGGATCAGATCGCTTAGCTCAGCCAAATTATGAAGGATACTTTGGAAATCAACACAGATCGATCCCATGCTTTTGATGACAAAAAGTAAATCTATTAAATTTATTATTGAAGAAAAAGCTCTGGGGTTCTTTACGAAAAATTAGTTAGATCTTGTAATCACTACTGGCTTAACTCTATCCAAGAAACACTAGAAACTTAAAAACACAAAATGATTTTGTTCAAGATATTAGAAGAAATGTTGAACTGCCTGATGTTATTCAAGGGCTTATAGAATCTTTTAACCCACATGAGATTGTACAGATTGAACCACATTTACGCCTCTCTCTTAAACCCTTGTTTGAGAAGAACAACTCTACAGATGCTTTGAAGTGTCACACTCTATATTCTAGGGAAATGAGATAACCGGAATATGAGTTGTTTTATGTATTCACGGATAGCTCCTTTTAAGAAGTTCTTTTTCCTGCAGGTTCAGGAGTCTTTTCGAGCTTATTTCCCTTTTATGCTTCTGCAAGGAAATTTCAAATACACTGCGACGGGAAAAAAATCCCAACGCCAAGAAAAAATTATTGTAGAGTAATGAAATTTGGACAATGCAATTGTCTAGTCAACATGTTTAATTGATTAAATTTTTGAGATCACAGGTTAATTTAAGCTTAAGAAAATGCATCTCAAATGTGAAATGCTGTTACATTAATAGCTGGTGTAACCTTCGGAATTTTGAATGCAAGCCTGTAAGCGTGCATGCATTGTTATACAGTGCCTTCCTTTATGTTATGGAGTTCCATGTTTTTTGTACTTGTTGTGTCAATACTAGAACGGTTAGTGCTGGCTATGGATGATGCTGGAGTTGTCGTCACATGATACCCCATACGTTCTCAATTGGAGACAGATTTGGTGATCTCGCAGGCCAAAGTAACATGTAAACACTTTGTAGACCACGTTGCGTACAACAGTGGTGTGAGGGCGAGTGTTATCCTGTTGGAAAACTCCCCCTTGAATGCTATTCATGAATGGCAATACTATAGGCTGAATTACCAAACTGACGTACAAATTTGCAGTCAGTGTGTTTGGGATAACTACGAGACTGCTCTTGCTGCCATAGGAAATTGCACCTCAAACCATGACTCCAGGTGTAGGTCCAGTGTGCCTAGGCCACAGACAGTTTGGTTGCAGGCGTTCCCCTAGTCTTCTTCTGACCAACACGCCGCCATCAATGACACAAAGGCAGAATCTGCTTTCATCAGAAAACAAAACAGATCACCACTCCGTTCTCCAATGAGTTCTGGCTTGACACCACAGGCGTCACAAACGGCAATGGCTTGGAGTCAGTGGAATGCACGCTACAAGGCGCCTGTCTGGGAGCAATCCTTGAAGTAACCGATTTCTAACAGTTCGTTGTGTCACTGTGGTACCAACTACAATTCGAATTTCTGCCGCAGACGCGGTATGAAGTGCTACAGCCGTACGCCGAATACGCCGTTCTTCCCTTTCAGTATAGTGCCACGTAACCTCCCGGAACCCGGTCTTCTTGAGGCAGTACCAACCCTTGACCATTGCTCCGAACAATCATTTACAGTAGATACATTTCGGCTAAGTCTTTCTTGCAATATAACGGAAAGAAAATCTACCTTCTCGTAGCCCCATCACACGACCTCGTTCAAACTCGGTGAGCTGTTGATAATGGTTTCTTCATCTTAAAGGTATTCTTGGCTAGCATAATTTCAATAGGCCAAATTACACAGGCACATAATGCTCACGAATTTTACAGCACGCATTTAAAGCAACCCTGATTTGTGCGTGTGCCAGTTCTGAATGGCGCTACTAGCGCCACACTTAAGCGCGAAATTTGAACTGATGTCATCTTTCAGATGTATAAACACGCCTACCAAATTTTGTTTATCTAATATAAGTCTTTCTTGGTATTGGGATTCCCCCCCCCCCTTTAGTGTAGTTTTTAATGAAGATGAAATATTTGTCGATTTATGAAGGCAGTCTTTTCCCCAGCTGCTATACAGGCAATTAGTTCCTTAAGTAAATTAAAGATTAAAACGGAATTACAGATCCGCCGTGTAGGGGGGAGGGGTTGAGACACTTTAAATCAGTCGAGACTCAAAGTCCTGTCGTTTACATGGTATAGGAGTTTGAGGAGTTGGGTGCTTGTTCAGGTGTTGCTCTCGTTTTGATCTGGGTTCAATATTATCAGGCAGTAGCCAATAGTTCTCGTGTTGCTTCGAAGTACGATATTAAAATGAAATATTAGTCAATGCATCTTAGGATTCGTAAAGTGTAGATACGATGGTACTCTTTTTCAATTATTTATGTACTTTTTAATTAAAAAAATTGTAAGTTTTATAAAAAAAAATGAAAGCTTTCATTTTAGAGAAATGTCAGTAGAGGGAATGTTGAGGAAAAAAATGACTGGATATATTATATTATGTTATGTGTTCATGCAACTTTGTCAGTTGTTTTTTGTCACATTGCTCTATGCCAAAATAAAATAAAAATTATACAGTTAATTTAAGTATTCTGTGATTTTACTGTTGATTATATTTTCAAAATAAAGCTAAATGAGAGAACTACAACAAAATTAAATTATAGGAATTTATTTCAGTTGTCTCAAATAAAAAAATATATTATATTTAAATAAAATATACAAACACAAAAATTTGGATGGGAAGAGGAAGAATTGCACGCTTATAAAATGTGGCAGAAATTACTATTTGAAATTTGACATTTTAATTTTTACAATGATATGAGTTGGTATACTGTGTTATTCATTGAAAATAAGATAATATATTGTACTAATATCCAGTTAGGTTTATATTTACATTTCGTTTTCGTTGATTGCAATACTTTCTTTTCATAAAATATATCGGTTTTATATTCGAACTCCAAGGACTATGGCGTAATTCTGTTAAATTTTGCACAAGAAGAAAAAACAATTTATTTTTCTAAATTCAAGAAATACACTGTTGACCACACAAAATGCAACACCAAGATGGACGAGAGACATGACAGTGAAAATTATTTGACAGATAAAATGTTGTACAAAGATCAAACGATTAAAATTACAGCTTCTTATGACGTGTGGATGATGACAAAATCAGTAGCTAGTGCAGCCATCATTGTTGGCTATAACCGCTGCCACACGCCTCGGCATAGAATCAGAGACTTTGGATGTACCCTAGGGGTACACAGTCCTTGCGTCTTCCACATATTGCCAAAGTTGATCTGCTGTAGAAGCTGGGGTGTATCCCGGGCCAGTCGCTGTGTAAGCATGGACCACACACTTTAGATTGGCGATAGATCGGGAGAACAAGCAGGCCAAGGAAGCAATTCAATCTGGGGTAAAGAAGAACTCTTGAACATTGCATGCCACGTGTGGTCACGCATTATCCTGTTGGAATATGACTGATGGCAAGCGCTGAACGTATGGAAGAACCACGGCTCCAACACCACAGAGATGTAGCGCTGGCTGTTCAGTGTACCGGCAATGCGGACGAGAGGGGTGCGGCAGTGAAATCCAATGCAACCCCAAACCATGATATTGGGTGCAGAACCAGTGTGGAGATGAATAACCCAACAGTTCAGCAGTATTCGAAAAAATCGAATCCGATCATCGTGATGTTGCAGGTAGAAGCGGGATTCGCCAGCAAGCAAAATGTCGTTTTATTCCGTTGTCCATGTCCACCGTTCATCGCACCATTGGCGGCTCAAACACCTGTGATTTCTAGTCAAGGGTAAACGAAGCAATAGATGCCTTGTGGACATTTCACTCTGCTGCAAGCGGCGTCGAATGGTACGAATGGACACCGAATGATGCGTAACAGACTGAATCTGTTGTGCTATGGTTCGTGATGGGACTGCGCTATCCATCACTGCCATGCGTACAATCCTCCAGTCATCACGGGCAGTGGTGCAACGAGGGGGGGGGCGATTAGCCTCGTCGGTCCATCCTTTTCTCCTGCATCCGGTGATGACAGATCTGCATCACAGTTGCTTGGTTTCGTCCATCAAGTTGAAGGATATTCCGCAATCCCTATAGGATACTATTCTTCCTCGGTCGAATTCAGGTGGCCGCGGTGGCCGAGTGGTCTTGGCATCGGATCATGGCTAGCGTGTCATGAATTCGATCCTAGTACCACTGAAGATCCGCCGTGTAGGGGAGCGATGCAAGTTAAATCTGTCGAGAGCTCAAACGTCCTCCCATTGGTGTGGTAGTTAGGAGAGGGGGTGCCAGCTCAGGTGTCGTCCGCGTCACTTGACCATGGTTCAAAATTACGCGGACCGTCGCCAAAAAGCCCTCGTGTTGCTAATCAGTGCGACGTTAATATTCTCTCACTCTCACTCAATCACTCTGTCGAATTCAGAAACTTAGTCAAAAGACGCTCGATGTCTTCTACGAGGCATAAGTAAACAGCTTACGCAAAAGAAAAAAAAAACTTGCATAAAAAAATTATTGCCGTATTTCAAATCCCCTATTTGTCCTCCCCTTATGTAGCGCTTGCGCGTGGCGCTACGATTGCCCTTGATGTGCGTCGGCGCTATAATGCTAATGATTTGCATACTTCATCGCCACCAACGCATGATGTAAATTTCCCATATTTTGCACGTTTCCTTTGGGGCGGGGCATTTTGTGTGGTCAGCAGTGTATATTTAAAGTCGTTATATCCCCTATCAAATGATATTTTTTTAGGTTTCATTAGTCACAGTTTTCAAAAAAATTTATTTTAGAAAATATTTAAATACGCTAAGCTGCTTACTATTCCATCAATTAATGACAAATTTTTAGTTCCGTTAAAATACATTGCTCTCCCTTATTCGTAATCCGTTTCCTCAGTGTTTTATATTTCCTTAGTACTAATATTGCATTTGTCAAACTGATTAATGACCATTACCTAGGCAAATTAAATTGATTTACTAGGGTGAATATCATTATAAGTATACTGGGATGAATTTTCTACAACTTCCTTCTTTCACGTATAGCCGAGGGTTTTTAGTTTCTTAGGACATTCTTTGAAATATAGAAAGTTTTTCGTAGCCGAGAAGGTCACGTGTATAGTAAATACTCCTTAATTTAGTTAGTTTTTATTGCAAAAAAATTGCGAGTTTTCTTCACATGTTGAACAATTTCATTTATAAATTGAGATGTGGTTATAATTTTTGTGTCTCTTTCTTTCAGTATAGATCAGCGTTACTCGGACGTGATAGCTGTATTATTTGCTGTTGTTGCTTCTAATCTCAGATGTTATATCTACGTTGCCCCATCTCCATGAAACCGAAGATTTCCAAATAGTCCAAAAATAAAATAGGGTCTTTTAAAATCTCATTAACAGTGAAATCGAACGTTTAAGCATATGATAGGGGAAGGCTTGATCTGTTCTGCTCTAATGATGCCGAGTAAAGAGTCTCCGGCCCTGTTGGAAGGTAAGATCTTTGATGTGGCCACTCAAAAAGCGTGAGAGAGCCATTTGCTGTTTTCTGGGAATATTATGTTGATCAGACTAACGTGATCATGCTCTAAAGTACCATGGGTAGATAGGTGGGATTCTCCAAAGAGCATTTAATTCCATCTTTTTAACTGAGGAGATTTCATTATAGTTAATGTTATGTCTTCATGTAAGTTGTCAGTATTGGCAATTCTACATGGGAAGGGATCCTTCGAAAGTGTATAGAAACCCTGCAAGATGAGAGACGAGATCTATAATATTCAGGCAGATCTTGCCTCCGATTTGTCCAATAAGAAAGGTGCTGTATAGTGGCACTGTGACGGATCTATTCGTGTCATTTTTCTAATAATCCTCTTGGGGAAACTTTGGGGCTAGCATTCACGTTAATTCACAGCCTCTCAAGAAGGAACCATGATATGTAAATTAGTTTGACTATATAAAGTCTATATATATATATATATATATATATAGGTTTTGTAGATGTAATATAGAAGGAGACGGGGAGCTTTTGCTGAGAGACGTAAGTGCGAATATTAGAATATTTCATTCACAAACATTGCGCGAGTTAAGGAAGTAATTGCTAAGAGATTAAATTATTAAGATTGAGGATCTAAGATAGATGAAATTAGATTTAGTTCGGTTCATTAGCGCTGGTTCTCTTTTTCTAGTTCACGTAGTCGGGTTTACTTTGAGTTAGTCATTGAGATTAGATAGCTCGCTATATATATCACTCCTAGGGTTTCCTTTTGTAGTTTCACTTGTGATTGCTTAAGTGTGTTTGAAGAGAAATAAAGCTAATTGTTATTATGGAAGTTGCTGGTGATGCTTGGTCCCCCCCACACCTTTAGGTAGGCAAGACGGTGAGAGAGGATTGCCGAATAGGCCGACACCCCCACAGAACGACTGTCTATTAAAATCCAAATGTCCTCGAAATTAAGTTCTGTAAACGTGTCAATATATTATAGGTGGCCCTTATAGATAGCAATAAGTCCAGACCTTAAAAAAAAACAGACGTCAACACTTTTTATCATAATGTCAACTACGCTATCAGGTGTCTCAATGATCTCCCCACTTCCAGAAATATCGCCGTCGCCCTTACTGCCACCAGTATACATTTTCAATTGTGCTTTACTCTATAAAGCCCTTCTGAACCTAAAGGGAATGAACCGGGAACACTCAAAAACTTTGAACCTGAAACACTCAGGACTCAAACCTGTGCTAACTACAAGTACGTGGCCATTATCGTGGCTACAAAAATTTTGAAAACCTGAGCAAAAGAAAAGTCGTGATGTGAATGTACTTTTTATTTTTATTTTCAAGGAATTATTCATTCAGAACTTTTTCCTAAGGTCAGAACAATGAACATGGAGCAGACATTTTATGTCGTTTGGGAGACTTCATTTATCTTAAGCGATCTTAGATGTGCCAAAGTAAACAATGTTATACTTTATGCATGGCAACGTACCCGTACATCTGTCCCAAGCGATTAATGGTTTTTCGCCAAAAACTTAATCTAAAATGTTTCCACATCTCGCCTATTTTCTGTACGAAACCCTGTGTGATTTTTATTTCCATGAATGAAGAAGAATTTCCCCATACGCGTCGTTTTGAGTCATCAAATGTGGTAAAAAAAGACCTCACTGGATGTCTTTAAGATGGTAGCAAAAAATGTTTTTCCAGAGGTTGCATGAACGCTGGAAAAAGCGTGTTGTCGCCCCAAAGGATTATTTCCTTAGTGGTCATGCATCGGTAATTTTAAATATTCAGTTACAGGTTTTGTGGGATATGGAGCAAAAAAGGCTATTATCCCTTTAAATATTCAAGGCGGAAGGAATTTTACGTCATCCTCGAGCTTTTGAATCCTTTCTCGTCGTTTGTTTTTTAAATTAACTTTTATCTAGAACTACTGTAATGGTTGAGCTATCTCACCCATTAGTGTACGAGAGCTAGAAGGAAAACTAGCCATAGCCAAAACAACACAATTTATTTGCTATTTTCAACAACGGCACAAATTCAACAACCTAAATTAAGAAATGCACCAAATGATAAATATGGGAGCAATCACGAAGCAAACGAGATAAATAATAAATCGGATCACATACACTTAGCACTTCCAGGCAATGCGCTTTCTTATATGTGAATATAATTTCTAAGGTAATCCAATTCCGACGGATCAAATCCAATTTAATAACTAATTGACCAAATCGTCAATATTAATATAAATTAAATAATATGTGAAGTTATTTCGTCTAACTTTACTTCCATCTTTATGTTATTCTTTAGCTTCTAACTTCTTTCTCTCCTACTCGAAAGTTTAATCTTTAAATACAAGCTTTGATTTGCATAATCACATCTTCTTCTTCAGAGGAAAGTTTTCGTTAGAATAATTTTTAAAGACCCAATATTCCCCTTGAGGACTATTAGTAGGTAGACCTGTTACACTACGCAGTGAGCTATGGTGACGAACTTAGACCAAGTAACGAAAGATGCATTTGAATTAATACTTCAATGAAACCTAGCTTTTCTGTCAGGCTAGATAAAAGCCTCCAGAAGTTAAGCACAAGTCAGATTTCAATTAAAATCTATATTAAGATGTATTTAGGGAAAGCTCTTTTAAAGAGTTACTTCCTATCTTATTTTAGCTCTTTTTTTTTCTTTTCAATAAATTTTAGACTGTTTTACAATATTAATGAAGTAAGATGAATTATATGCCTATATAATGGGGACAATAATTAGGATTAAAGTAATTGGGGGGGGGGGAGGGGGATATATCATAAAAACTTTGAGCACACTTTTTTTTGAACAAAAAATATCTTGATATTAATATGAGTTTATATGATTGTAACACTCATATCTGTTTACTATACTATGTTCTGAAAATTAAGAAAAGTTTTTATTACATGAAGATTTTTCCCTGAAGTGTAAAAATATTAACCAATTTCGTACAATCCAGGTGACAAAATTCGGAACATATTTATAAATAAAATTAGACTGATTCAAATAAAAGGATTTTGTTATATATTACGTGTAATTTTTATATTAGTATGATAATGATGTTGGAGAATATTTTAATTTGTGAAAGTCTTCAAATTTTGAAAGTCTCAGTTTACATAAACAAGAGAAGATAAGTTCAATTTTGTAAACAGACTAATTACCTGAATAACTGCGAGTTCTATAATCAGAAGTTTATAATTAGCACTATTTACAATGATCGGATGATATTTTGCAATTGTGTTACCATCGTCGAGCTTGCTACACTGAAGTTATTTGATTTCTTCCTCGAGCTGCTCAAATAAGGGTTAGTTTCCCTGGAGAAATATTCCCGCAAGGCATTCCTCCCTCACCTACACCTACACCTATGTCCTTCTTCTGGAACCGACTCTAAGGAAAGCTAATAATCCAGTGAGAGGCTCTTGTACGACGATAATTAAATCACTCTAATTGGATTTCTAGGATTCTTATCATTGTCTTTCGCTTTTGCCCTGAAAGGCTAAGTACATACGTATATCTTTCATTCTTTTATGTTCTGAAAATTGGTTTAATATGATTAGTAATTTCCAGTTGATGGATTCATAAATTTTTATGGAGACTCTTCTTTCACATATTTGGCACCTTATTTTAGAGTTTAAAGCTTTCGTTTATTTAATTATGAATAATTGTTATAGTTTTTCTGAGTTCTTTTTGTATGTTATTACTCCTATATACATATTATATGTAAATCTGGAAATTTTTTTTTTGAAAACAAATTTGACTAGTGTACTGCAGTTTCCATTTTTATCAATTGGAAATAGTCTGAAATCAGTCCCATAGAAAAGTCCCGATTTAATCTTACGTCACACTAGAATTATATATACTCTTATCCAACGGAAGAAACTATCTTAACAGGCTATCCTTACTGTTCAATCGGGCACCGACCACGATTTATAGGCTAATAAGATTGAACTTGTAAATCACAGGATAATTTCTTTGAAGTTTTTCCAAGTCTATGTCAACAAAGGCGATAAAAGTTAGATCTGTTGTCAGACACAAAAATTTTTCAAGGCAGGGGGGAGGGGCATGGTTGAAAGTCTCCCAGCTCGTATCATACTTCAAGACAACACCAATTGATTCTTCTGATCGAAATCGATTTTATCGTTTTTGTTAACAAAAAACAGTAAAAAATAAATTATTGAATTAATAATTAGCATCAATTAATAAAATAAATTGTTAATTACAAGCACTTAATTAAATTTTATGTTATATATATATATATATATATATATATATATATAGAATTATATCATCAATCGAAGAAAACTCAAGGTTTTTTTGGGGGGGGTCCAGACCCCTAGGACACCCTCCTTGTGCCATTGGTTGTTGCTCAATTATATCCCTAATATCTAACTTTGAATTCCATAAGATTTTATTAACACGCTATTTTAATAGAAGCAACAAGTGCTACCAAGATAAACCTTGAATTGAATTCAAATAGTAAAGAAAGAGCTTAGCGAATCGATACATCTGTAAAATAAGATAATTTGTTCAAGAAAAGGTGTTAATTTTCTCTCCCAGGGCAATCATTCCATTTGTTCTTTTTCCAATAAAGTAATAAATCCTCGAAGAATTCAGAAAGCTATATTATTACTTACACTTAACAAATGATTTTTTTTCTGAAATAGAATGATCTTTTTAATTAGCTAGAATTTTTGTGACCTTAATTACACGGAACAGTATTATCGAAGAAGTTTTGCTATCGATGCGTGAAGACCATTTATCACGATCATAGACTTGAATTAATTAAGGATTTACGCCTTAGCAGGGGGATTGAATCCATGCTTTAAAATCGATTTATTTTCATTAGAGATTGTTGGTTTAACAATCGTACACGGATCTGTTTAATTGACTTAAAAGTGAGCAGCATATCGGATTGTACGTAACAAGTCGCTCAAATCTGAACAACAACGTTCTTAAGAATGAATATTTATTAGCATTTATCATCATCATTCTACTGCTTTCGGAAAAATACTACAAAATTAAGCATTTTTTGTTTGTTCGTTTTATTAGATATTAATCAATTTTTAACACTGTGAATTATTAAAAAGAGTTTTCAGAATTAAGCTAAAATTGGTAAGAAGAAATACTTGATAGAGAATTTTCTTATTTTGCGTAAAATTTTTAGTCATATTTAACAAATTTTTAATGCATTATGAACAGACAACATTTTAGAAAACAGCTTTTAACCGTATCTTCGTGGGCTTTAAAATAATTATTTGTAATTATTTGAGACCTTATGGTTGAAAGTGATTACTTATTAGCGAACCATTTCGGAGCTATTTCAGTGTTATTGGTAACGAACCTCGCAATTTTGAACCACGATCTAAGGAGGACATCACTCTTCGAGCTACTACATCACACCAACTTGAAGACTGAGATCCAACAGAGATTTAATGTGCATCAGCTACTCAACACGACAGGTTTTTAGAGATACCAGGACTTAAATTTCCGACTCGATAGAGGCAATACCGTCCTAGAGTTTGCGACCATGATGAATCGGCTACTTGGACCACTTATCGAAAGTGATTACATGTATATAGTTTTTTTATACTGTCATTTAACGGAATTTTTCTACCCTAATTGATAATAATTGTATGTACAGGGCATCATTGATAATGATAATAACTTCCGATGTTTTGGATCCTTGCAGCATTTCATAATTAAATCACCTAGAAAAATTACAGCCCAAGCAATTTCCTCGCATCGTATCTTTTCGTGACTTTTAAGCTTCAGCCTAGTCAGTTTGTTGTACCAGGTTCATTTCAAGTTTACATATTTATTTAGTTGTAATATTTCTTAACAAGTCTTCAGTGTAGTTCACCTTCATCACAATGACGGAGACCCAAAGGCTTGAAAACTTTTCAATTCCATTTATTATGCAGTCTTTGTTGATCCGTTGCATGTGTAACGGATCTATACGCTACTTATACTAACTCCTTGGGGACTCTTTTGGAGAAATATTTTTCTCAACCAACTTTCATTGAAAGTAAGAAAACGTGATTATGCAAATTAAGTTTATTATATAAATTCTGTATTCTCGCGAGTTTTGGGAGTTAGTGGGTGGATGATCGTGAGTTATTGCAGTGCGGATCTAAGATTATAAAAGTGTTAATTGAAGATTTCCCAGGGAGGATCAATCGGATCGGATTGGATCCCGTCAAGTATCAGTGTTCAAGGTCTCAACAGTAGGACTTCGACTTCACATGAGTACAGGTATTGTGAGCACTCTTTAAATAGAAATTAGAGAATAACTTGTGTTAGCGTGCGGCGGAGCTGAAATTGAGCTTGTATAAGTTATCGTAGAAATTAGTTGAGGGTCCGTAACTATCATCCCCGGGCTAATTGGTCTCACCTTCGCGCTCTTAGAATTGATCAACAATCTTAATTGGATTATTATTGTGTTTGCTTGATATTTTGTGACAGTAAAATAATTAGAGTGAATTATGTCGACTGATTATTCAGTTCTCCCCACTTATCTAGTGGGGTCCGAGAGAAGACAAGGAGGGCATGAGGGAAGTAGGAATAGTCCTACATTTCAAATGGTTAAGGTAACGGCGGTGGAAAAGTCAGCCGTAAAAACATCCTCGAAAAGATGAAAGAATCACTAGGTCATGTCAGGATTGTAGGGTTTGTGAGGTAATACTTCACAACCGTTTCAGAGCAGTTGTCCCTTTACTATAGGGACAACGTGCGGCTAAGAATGGTTATCAAGAATGAGCTGCTCTACCTCGAGTAACTGAGATCAAGTTTCTGAGACAAGATACTGCTTCACTGGAGATGTCTTGTGAGTAGGCGTGCCGTCATGTTGACCAAATAATTGAGTATAGTGGTGTCGAAGATTGGTCTCCACGTTCGCCTGACCTGACTCCACTGGACTTTTTCCTGTGGGGATACCTGTATGCGACCCCTCCTCAAACAGTGTAGGACCTTAAAGGACTCATTACGGACGCTTGTGCCAACGTGTCACACTCTATGCTCCAACGTGTGCTACGTGATATTCAAACGGGGATCCAAATGGGCATTGTAGCTGACGGTGAGAAGTTTGAACATCTCAAATAAAAGTATATTGTTATATAACTAATTGTTTTTTCTTTCTCAGATCGTTTTTCTCAAGTCTCACAGTGTAGGAAATCCCGTAAAAACAAATGCATGGTTTAATCGTTCTACCCTTAGCATTAATGTCCACGAGGTGTCTTTTCATGTTAAGTTGAGGATTGCTCTACACGTGGCACGCGGTACAATTCTCAGTGGCACACTTCACTACTCTACAAATTTGTTAATTTTTGAGTGGAAGGAAGATAAACTATAAAAGATAAATAAAAAGATAAATTTATAACTATTTTGATAAATTATTGAATGTCATACTAGAGAGATTTGATTCTTTGAAAGTGTATTACAAATTAATGCTCAAAATCTTATCAAATTTGAAGTCACAAATTATACTCCTGATTTAGCGATATGAAAGTAGAGTGGTGCAAGAATTTGGTTCGCATTAAAATTTTTTATTTAACTATGATGAAGAGAAATACTTAAATTTTATGTTGTCTATTTCTTATTTTAGTAAATATGTTTAAAAATGCATAGTATGTGTACAATTTTAATTTCTTTTATTATTGTTGAAGAATGGTTATATTTTATGCTGTTCATTTTTATATTAAGAAATATCTCTAAATGACGCAAAATTAATATATTATAAAACTGTGAATCTGTATTATCGCGGGAAGCGAATTGTTTAAAAAATGTTCTACTGTGTGGCACGCTGAATCATATTGGTAGAATGGTTTGGCACGCCACAGCTAAAAGGGGTTGCCAACCCCTGCTCTACAACCTTTCCCCCTATCTCTTCCGTTTTCGAGATAGGAATGCTAACTCCGCAGTTTACCACCAGGTGGTCATGTAGTGGTTTTATTCAGTAGCGCATGGCCACTGTACTATTCCTAGACATCAGTTTTATGAATACAGCAGCAGCCGTTCGGAAGTTAAGAGGATGACAAGAGACTTAAAATAGACACACTGTATATTATACATATGTATATTAGGGAAGAGACGTAAAAATTGCAAAAATAATTCTACTTTAATACAAAAGTTTGCAGTTTAATTATGCATATATATTCGATATATAGTTGATATATATAAATATTTGATAAAATCGAATTCCTTTCTTCATTCCTTAATTCTTCCCTTCTTTGCTTTTTACATAACAATTTATATTGTTTAATAAATTTTTTTCTATAAAAACAAAATTTGACAGTAAAATTAAAAACTAAGAGAATTCATAGTTTTAATGAATGAATCTAAGTCTAGTATATTATATCTATGTTAAAAGTCAATAATTTATTTACAAACAAATATATGAACTTCTAAAAAATATCACAAGTTAGTTTATCTTAGTTTATTAAATGTATAATTTTTAACGGAGTTTTATCCTGATGATTAAGAATAGAGTAACATTTCTTATACTTTTATTTGAATATATTTTCTTATTTTATTTTTATAAACGTAAGTGAAACTTTACATTTTCTTGTCTCATGAAACGTAATGAAAGGGGTGTATACAGGTAAACGATGCTTACTTCTCATTTCATTGTACACATGTCGAATATATCAACCCGGGACAAGTCACGCACTCGATACTTACGCTGGTGGTCGCTGGGGACAGAGTCACCCCAATCCTTTTTTTATAATTATTTTTATAGTACTTGATAAAAATTGTAATTCCAGTTGTGATGGATCTATACGTGTCCTTACACTAACCCTCTTGGGAAATCTTTGGGGCTATTAAAAATATCAACCTTCTGCTAAGAATAAGACGTGATATGCAAATTAAGTTTATTATATATAGTTCAGGTTCGCGAGTTAAAGAAGTTAGTTGGTTAGAGAGAGAGTGAGTTAGAAAGTTAGTTAACTGAAGGTGACAAGTGAGATACAAAGAGAAGAATACCGAAAAAGGTTAGAAAGGCCGTGTGAGAGATTAAAGACAGGGAGGTGATATTTATAAAGAAATTAAAGGATTAAACCTTAATTAATAAGAAGACTGCCTACAATTCAGGTATTAGTCACCTTCATATTACGTTTGATATTTAAAGTATTAAAGAGGTTAAGTGGCAATTAGTTATATATCTATAGTGTAAAGTAATATTGAGGTGGTAGATCGATTATTATGAAGTGGTTGATATATTAGATGTATTCTCCCAAAACGCGACTCTCGTCCCTTCCCTCTGTTGACTGATCGGGAACATCCTATTTATCGTGTTTCATTGAATTGTTTTTGAGTTAATTTAAATGTTGAATAAATAATTTGAAATTATCATGTCGAATCATCCTTCACTTCCTTCCGCACCTTTAGCTGGGTCACAGGGTAGACAGGGAGGGTTATTACACAGTGAATACTTTATTGAAGAGAAAGCATACTTATACCTACTTTCAAGGACTTTTAAGTTTTTCTATGATTATTTGAGAAAAAATCCAACCTGGGGAACTAAAATGTTTCAAATGTGCGTAACTTTAATAAATTACACAAAACACTGACACTTTTCACTAACATTACAGGAATGATATTTGCAAGCAAAACAGTCATATTTTGTTCAAGTTATTGTAATTTTGTTGTCCTTTGATGATCGACAAATAACGTGCTGAACTTTTTCTTGCTGGTATCTTTTTGACAGGGTGCAGTGTGTCTTGTGGTACACTTGTGGCTTCATATCTTTTTTGATGGAGTTCTTTTAGTAGCATTTAAAAATTTTCTTCTGATCACATCTGTAAGCCTCATGTTATGTAATGCATGCGAGGTTTTACAAATAAATAACTTAAAAAACAAACAAACTGAAACGTTACATGGTTGTCTCTTTTCTTAAATTTACTTTCGTTATCACGATTAATATTCATTTAATTCATCTAGTTTTTTCCTTGCTTGATCAATTTCAAATTCATCCAATACAGACTGCAAATACCCATCCTTTCTTTATATTCTGTTCCATTATGTTTATATTCCATAATGATTTGTACAACACAAAAATCAAACACCAAGTTACTAACAGGGGGAAAGTGTAGCCTGTTCATAGAAAATATTTTTGAACAAAAGCTGTCACGCGGATAGCTCAGTCACCAAAAATACTTGAAGACTGAAAAAAAAAATCCCCGTTTACCTCTTAAAAAAAAGGAGATATGTGACAAATGCAATTTAGCTCCCATAAAGACTATCATATAGGAGGATACTGACAAGCTCATTGGTAAAAAATAAACAGTTTTCCCAGAATTAAAGATTACGGGAGCCTGGGGTGACTCTGTACCCCGCGGGACCGCTCCTGGGTTAAATATGCATGCAATATGCAAAACATTTCTGTACATGCCTCAAATTACTACCTTATCGAAAACATAGTGGCCATAGTAGCCTAATGATCCCGGCCACCAACTTGTGCTGGCTGAATACTCTAGCTCGAATCGCGGATTCGAGTCCAGATGCCACTGAAGTCTCGCCGTGTAGAAGGGATTGATGCACGTTAAATCTGTTGTCCTCACGTTCTAGTGTGGGAGAGTAGGGTACAGGCTCTCACAGGTGTAGACCTCGTCACTGGGTCACGGTGCAAAATTACTAGGTCTGTTGCTAATAGCCTTCGCGTTGCTTTATAGAGTGATATTAATAAACACTCCCTCAACCATAATCGCAAAGATAGGTAAATTAAAGAATACAGCGTTCGTAAGTTTTATACACTAAAATAATTAAAATGACATGGAGAAGGAAGAGCCGTAGCGATCGAATATCAAAAGATAAAAAAATATTTCTTTGCAAATCTTTCTTCGACTTTTAGGAATCTGAGCACGTAGCTTGGTGGAGTACTGCCGAGTGAAAAGGTAAAAATTGAGTTACTTATGGCAACTTCTCTAACCTCAATCTACGTTTTCAAATGTGATCGAAGAAATCCGATATCAAGTTCTACTTGGAACGCATCACATCATATAAAGCTTAAAATAAAAGGAAGACAGTATTGGATCTTGGTTCTCAGCCGTCTGTGGATGATCATACTTTTTTATTATAGGACTGAAATGAAAAGTAAGAAAAACTTATTGATCTATCCACGAACGCATATAATTTTTTCATAAAATACAGATTTTTCTTTTGAAAATTTTAAAAATGTAGTACACACATATCTAGTAAAGATTATTAAAAACTATAGAGACAGAAATGTTTTGATCATTAAAACGATAGAAGAATCAAACAGTTAATTGTAAACTTAAAAATATGGGTTTTGCAGTATTATAAACAACGCTGACAGAGGACAGATTTTAATTTTATGTAAAAAGGGGATATAAGTAGTTTTGTCTCTAACCAACCTTCCTCCTTTCTGTTTATAAAACTGAGCAAAATCCTATTGAAAATAATGCATAAAAGTCAGTGGCGGATTAAGCGGGTGTCGGACCTGGCGGCCGCCAGGGGCCCCAAGCTTGATGAGTGCAAAGGCCAGCGACAAACCAACCACGCCACCTTGGAACAAGAAATGAAAAGAAAACAAAGATACAATGAAACCCCCGCTAGAAGTTTATCGAGATGCAAAAAAAATCCTAATGTAGAAAAACTTTTGAAAATATTTTTAACAATACCGATATCGAATGCATCAGGTGAATGATCTTTTTTAGTTTTAAAACGTGTTAAAAATAATTTAAGAAGTACTATGGGAGAAAAGACAAATTGAACAACATAACCATATTATATACAGAATAAAATGTTTTGGACAAAATAGAAGTGGAAAAAATAATTGATGAATTTGTCAAAGAGAAATCAAACTGTATAGCAAAACTGTAAGCTCTTAAGTAAGGTTTTTAATTTTTTTTATATACTGTTAAGATTTTTTTTTTTTTAGCCGATGAGTTTTTTTTTACAATATATTTTATTTTGAGAATTTAAAGTAAGCGACTCTTTTCACTATTTTAGTTTTTCAACTCTTAAGGCCATGGGCCTCAAACCTTTTACCGCCAGGGGCCTCCAACTACCTTAATCCGCCTCTGATAACAGTTTAGATCCATTATACAAGAAAAAGGTAACTTGCCTGAAGATGCATTCAAAAATGCTTAGATCACGATGAACCAGTGAACAATACGCAAGTAATTGCCCTATTCAGATTCCAAATACAGATTCATTCAAAGCTATAATAATAATGGCTGAATTGTAGCATAGCAATAAGTAAAAAATTATTGTTACTAAAATAATTATAAAATAAGTAAATCAAGTTAAATACTCTCTAAAATTATATAGAAGTAACACTAAGAATACATTCGTGTTTGTCTACATTGTAATGTTAAAGTTAAAAATAATATCATTGAAATATATTTTTTGAGAGCTACTGTTACGCCATTTATGGATTAAATATGTAGGCAATTAAAAGTCGATAATATTTAGAAGCATATATCCCATATATTCTTTAACAATTACAAACTATAAACCTACAAATAAGAATTTAATACAAACAAATTAGAATTTCCTTATATAGATTTCTATTAATAAAATCAATTTGGTATTGTTTATCTATTAAGTATCAATAAGATTTTTAATTTTTTTTAATTTAGTAAATTTGTTACGTTGCTTGAAATTTCTAAAATACATCTGAATATTATATGTAAATTATTTCATACCAAGTAAGGAAGAATATTAAGAATATTAAAGTTAAATTCACATATATATTTTTTAAATATTAGCACTAATTACTCTTTACCTTTTCATTGTATTTCAATACATAGAAATTTTGCATGAAAATTGTTATTAGTCTGTATCAAATTAAGGTAAACAGGATAATAGTTAATATTTGGTATGAAATTCTCATTTTTACTCCAAATATAATAATGTCATCTTTATAACGCAAAAAATAAAATGAAGAATTGTCTATATATAATTTTCATAAATATGTAGATATAAATTATCTGGATAATTATTAACTGGGCCTCCCTGTTGATAGTATAAATATCATTATATAAGCAATCCTCTTTTTGTGCTAACCTAAAGGGAGAATTAAAATTATAATAATCAATAACATTTTTAATTTAATTATATATATATATACACACACACACACACAGTCGGACCTTTATGTAACGAAGTCACTAAATTCCGAAAAGTTCATTATATGGAAAATTCGTCATATAGAGGTTCATCTTTCTATATACTTTATAAATCACATGAAGCAAATTTTAAATTCAAAAACACTATATATTAAAAAAGGTAATTATTCACACCTTTTTGTAAATTAATACAAGTATTAATACTTGTATGTATTTTTTTTATTTATCTTACCCAACAAAAAAAGAAAAAAAGAAAGAAAACAGCAAGGAAAAAAAAAACCGTTGAAGAACGCACTGTATTTTCAACATTAAGAAAATAATTTTACACTAAAATTAATGAATTTTAAGAACATTTTCTAATTTAAAGCATACAAGTAATTTTAAGGTATCCGAACACGTTGAAAATGACCAAATTCAGTCAAGACAGATATTTTTGTTTTTTTATTTTATTGAATAGAGCTGTCTTTTGACATTACAAAATATACTTTGTTTTGTTTCTACACTACCTAGAGGCCAAGTTACAATAAATTTTATAAAGTTAGAAAAACCAGAAGTGGGTTTTTGATCTACCAGAAGTGGACATTTAAATTGCTCAAAATCTACCATGGCAAGTCTGATAACTCAAAATATTACGAATGTATTTCTATAAAACTTTTTAAACCTGATATTTACGTTATTTTCTAGAGAATGTACTAAAATATTTCTTATTGTATGAATAATTTTTGAGTTATGGCTTATTATTTAAATAATGGTCTCATAAAAAATGTAATATTTCTTATAATGTTTATTCAATCAGCTCTAAAACTTTCAAATTTTAATAAAAAATTAAAATTTTGGTACATTTTCTAGATAAATGCATCTAGTTTGTTTTCGTAATACTTTTACTAATATATGTTTATTACTTTTTTCTCTAACTGCTTTGAAGTTTTTCAAAAATATTGCTAAAATTTCACTTATAATTGTGATTTTTGTAAAATTCAGGTAATTTATTTTAAATTTTGATAGTTAAATATATATATAGTAATATTTATTGGTATTGAGTCCTAAAAGAGCATTTATAATGTTATAGTATGTTTTTTTGTTAAAAAGTACTCCGAACGTGTTCGGATACCTTAAACATACATTATTTTATAACTAGAATTTTTGAACATACATTACCACGTGCATCCTGAAATTTTATTACTCATAAAATCTGTTAATTTTGTTTGAGTATTTTCGTTTGAAAAAATGCTTTGTTTCATAACATAAGCCTCACATCTTTGCAATAAACCCAGAATCCCTTCAAGCGTATTTTTCTGTGTTTTTTCTTAAATTTTTTTAGTCAACCATTGCTACCTAGAAAATGGTTGTATCCGAATTCTTTCACAAATTGAACTTTCTCTATTGCGAAAGGTCCAGAGATCGGAAATTTTTTATCTCGCAAATTGTGTGTATCCACTTCAAAACTGTCTCATCGAAATCTTCATAGACACATGTTTTCTTAAACGTTTTGAACAAGAATTAGATGAATCATAATTTTGTAGCATATCTCTATTTTTATAATAGTTGATAAGCTGTTTGCAGGAATGCCAAATTTGAAAGCAATATTCTTTTTCTTGACGCCTTTTTCCACTTCCTGAAGAATTACATTTTTTTCTTTGATGCTCAAGCACTTACGTTTTGACATTTTCGAGCTGCAAGAAACGAAGTTACCAGTACGACTGATCAACACTACAAATGAACGAAAACTAGTTCAAGGACACTGGGACACGAGACAACTCCACCGAGGGTGAAAGGGGATGTCGAAGATATTTCCAGTGAACTGGACAATGAGGATGAAGTACCCAGAATTCTATTGCTCTCGGCGAGTTAGGCACCTAATAAAACCAGTTCAAGATTAATGACCACCTTAAAATATGTTAAGAGAGAATAACTTGAAATGTCCAGAAATACTTTAAAAATAGCGAGAAAAATTTGAATGGCAAAAAAAAAAAGTTCGTTATATAGAAAATGCATTTCGCTATAGGGAACTCGCTTAAACTCATATTTCTCCATGTTGAATTTTTGTACACATACAATCATTCAAAAACCCTAAGGCTTTTTTGATAATTGAAGAATGGATTTGAAATTTTTTATACATGTTCTGAAATGTATGTTTTGTAAAACTGTGCTTGAAATTAGCTTTAACATGTTTAGTACTTTTTCTAAAAAATTTCAAAATCAAAATTAATGTTTTTTTGAGAATTTTTGGAAGTTTAACTATAAAAAAATTAATAAAAAATTAAAGAGCAGCAGCAGAAAAAAACCCATGCACAGTTTTATGTAGTATATTATAAGGTACTTGGAAAAAAATTTTTGAAAGAAAAGAGACATATTTAAAAAACCCTTAGGAATTAAAAAAAAATGTTTAAAAAAGTCCAAAAAATTTAGAGTTTACAAACATTTTGCAACAAATTAAATTTTTTTTGTATGGAATTATTATTAAATCTTAACCCTTATAAAATACAATTAAAACCAAATATCAAATATTAAAAATGAAAATATTTGTGAAGATGGTACCATATCGCCTTAAGAGTTTTTCAGCTATTTCGGTGCAACACGCATTTAGAAATCGCTACGGAAATGAAGCCCTAACTAGCAAGAGCATTCTGTGAAAGTATCATATATTTAAGAAAACAGATTGTGCTTGTGTTAAAAGAAAAGCAGCAGCCGGTCAAGCGTCTCGGAAGAAGCAGCGGAGAGGATGTAGCAGGGTTTTGTTCGAAGTCCACTTAAGTCTACGAGATTTGCCGCTTATGATATTGGAATGCCTCAGAAAACGGTATGGAAAATTTTACGAAAAAAATTATATTTCAAGCCGTATAGTTTGCAATTGTCACAACAAATAACAGACGACAAGTAAGTGTGCAGCATTACGAATCATTGATACTGTGATGCTACAAAGTGTGTAGAATGAAATGGATTACAAATTGGACGTAAGCCGTGTAACAAGAGGGTCACACATCAAACATCTGAAAAGGAAAAAAACCACTTGGAATATTTCACTTTACATTCATGTATCACTAATTGTAATATGTGCAGTAGTTTCGAAAATATGATTTTTTAAAATCCGGTCCATCATTTGTACTCACACTATATATAAATAACCACGTTAATCACATTTACTAAACTGCCTTAATTGTTGTTATAGCAACCTTAAATCTATAACACACACACACACACACACACACACACACACACACACACACACACACACACACACACACCACACACACACACACACACACACACACACACACACACACACACACACACACACACACACACACACACACACACACACGTATATTTATGTATTAAAAATGGAAAGAGCAACTGAATGCAGGAAAATTAATCATTTGCTCAAATAACTCTTTTATGGCTTAGTCGTCATTCCGAAATGGGCTAGTTTGAATTAATATCTGCTGATTGCATAAGCTGCTGTACATTACCCAGTGGAGTCTAGAGACAAACATGTCACGACATGTTAATAGTTAAATGAGAGTAACTTCCCTCAACTGAGTGGCAGATAAATGCAAAACTCCTGTTTTCGGCGGAGGCGGGTTAGGCAGCGTCTATCATGCCCTTAAACTTTTTGATAAATACATTAGATATCTATAAATTCTGATAGTATAAATATGATTATATCTGATCTAATAGTGAGAGGTAGATGAGGATGGAAGATTTTGCAAGAAGAACATTCAAACATTTTCTTTCATACATATAAGAACACATTTAAAGTATCATTCAGTGTAGTGTAAACGAGTTTTTCTAACATGTTATTTCTAAATTTTTATTGAAAATATTATAGTTTATTATATAAAAATATTATACACAACTTACTTGGATTTAATTCCTTTATTTATGAGGCCGTTTAATATAGAAAAGTATGCCTATTTTTACTTATCTCTGATGAAAGTACTGCTCAAGTAAGAAATTATTATTACTTTTTAAAGAAAGTTTGATAAAAAAAAAAGAAAAATTCCTTTTAAAATGCTTTTTTTTAAAATTTAAAATGAATTAAAAAGCACAATTTTTTTGGTGCTAAAAATATGAACGGAACTATTATTTTTTAAAATTCAGTGTTATAAAACAATTAAACGGATTAATTGTTTTATATCACTTAATTAAAAATATTTCTGTGAAAAATTATATTATCATAAATACCTTAATTGCAAAAAGAGAATTTTTTATTCTTCAATCAATCAAAGAAAAATTTATTCAAAGTTTTGATCAAGGGTCGGTAACCTATGACACGCGTGCCACATGATTAATTCTTATTGGCTCTCTGCACTACTCTACAAATTTGTCAATTTTTGATTGGATGGAAGTTGATAAACTTGTAATGGATCTTATTTGACAAACATCTTCAGAATTATGGACATTTACGGAATTATAAAAAAATCTGATAGATGACTAAATCTGAAAGCTAAATTTACAACTATTTTATAAATTATTGAATGCTATTGCTGGAAAGATTTAATTGTTTGAGAGAGAGAAGAGAGAAAATCACGTATTCTTCCTTCCGTTTTTGGCTTTACATATCTAAATAAAAAAACTTTTCTCATATGAAAAATATTTTGAATCCGCAACGAAATTGTTTTACAACTGAATATTCAGAATCGTGTCTAATTGAAAGTCACAAAGTATACCCCTAATTTTGCGATATGAAAGTAGAGTGTTACAAGCACTAAGTTCTCATTAAAATTTTTATTTATCTTTTTATTTAGCTAGAATGAAGGGAAATACTTCTCTATTTTATGTTGTCTATATTTCTTTTATTTTAGTAAATATAATTAAAAATACATAATGTATTAACAATTTTAATTTTTGTTGAAGAAATAATTATGTTTTATGCTGTTTATTTTATATTAAGAAATATCTTAAAATGATGCAAAATTATAATGTGTATGTTAAAATTGTTAATATTTATAAAATTGACCTATATTCACTAACTCTGCGTGCATTATCGTGGGACTCGAATTGCTTTAAAAATGTCCTACTGTAGGGCACGCTGAATTATATTGGTAGATTGGTTTGGCATGCCACAGCTAAAAGGTTACCGACCCCTGCTTTAGATAAATATCTTTTAATATAGAATTAAAACATGTATTAAGCTTTGTATAAAAGTTTTTTGGTATACTATGGATTTTGTCAATTGAATGTGATTGATTCTTTAATAATGGCACACTTTGAAGCAACACTAGGGCTGTTAGAACAAGGCGAGAACGATATTATAAGAGGATGCCTGAGCCTATATATTCGAGTGGATCGTGGTTATATGGAGAACAAATTATTATTAATTGAAATCTACCAATACGGGAAAAGATATTTTATAATATGGAGATAAGAAGAAAAATAATTTAAAAAAAATAATTCAAAATTTAGCATTGCCACAATGGAGCTGAATTTAAAAAAAAAAAAAAAAAATAAAAGGAAAAAGACTTAATTTTGGTAGGATGATATTAGAATATCCAACTAAAATTATATTTTTGTTCAATATAAATAACCTGAAACGATGATTATTGTTTACTGAGTAGTGTATAGTTCAATGTACATTACAACATTTCATAACCCCAGCTCTCTCTCTCCGCATCGTCGAGTTAGTCCGATCCAAGCTTTTTTATCGTCCGCTTTATTGTGCATTTTAATTTTGATAGTGTTTTGTTTAAATCAGTGCTAATTAAGCTGTTAAATATATACCTTATATTTTTTTGTAACTATTTAGTAAATGTCCTTTCATTGCAATAAATTTTAGTAAGTATTAAAATGCCCATTTTCCTTAACACAAAAATTACTTTGTTTTTAACCATAAAAAAAAAACCTTTAATATCTGAACTACATTCTCTTTGTGGTAGTACTTAACAAAGAAAATTTTTTAAAAAATTTCCTTTGCAACTATATACCAGAGAATAATTTTTTCCGCATAGACATATTTTTGATTTGTGAAAAAAAAAAAAAAAATCGATCCATCCTAGTATATATTAAAGAAGTTTTACTCACAAGATATAATTATATACTAGTATAATATACTAGTATAATATATTTGAACAAAGTATTTGTTGAAATAAGAGTGGAATTGTTTTTCCCAAAATTTGCCTCTTTCAGAGTAACATTTGGAAAGGACGGTTGAATGAGAATAAAAAGCAGGCAAAATAGCAGGTAAAAATTGTCCCAACCGACAGCCACAATGGGGTAACCCTCCGAGTGAAGCTGCTCCTGGATTTGACAGTGGCGAAAGATGTCATCAGCGGGAGCATCAACCCAATGGAGTCGATCACAACTTTAGAGGACACTAGAGACAAGATGTAGTCCTTTTATCCTTCGTTTCTAAACCGAGTTTTGTGGTTTTCAAGAATCAATAACTCCTGGGAAGTGAGTTATTCATTTAGTAATTCTTTAATTCAAATAACTACTCGACTTTTTGCATAAAACATATTAAAATTCTTACTTAATTAAGCAACAAGTCAAGCATCTTTGTTTTATGGAAAAAGGATTTATATATATCAAATTTTCTTGCAAAAAGAGGGAAATATAAATGGGAACATGATTGTGCAATTTTAAAGAGGACAAGTGCGAGTTTTTCCTTAATTAAAATAAAACAAAATATTTATGCATGATATTTTTGAGTTGTTGACGCATAGTATTAGTTATGTGTATTATAATTATGGTAACTGTGTGGTTCTTATTGAAAGAATTTTGGGGAAAAAAAGGATGGGGAGGGGGGAGGGGAACAGATCCAGAGCGATCATATGTTAATTGACAGTCGATTTTGGAATCTAATATTTTGAATAGAATCTCTTGATTTTGAAAAAAATAGTGATGGTTTAGTTATAACAGATGATATTAAAATGCTTAATTTTTTTATGTATATTCTGTATAAAAACGACGCAAACATGTACGCACATCAGTCAAGCTCATACATTTTTATAATCCTCATACATCATTCGTTCACCAAGTACATAATGTTGCTCAATCATTTATTTTGTACAGGTATTGAATACATGAAAAAGATGATTTTTAGGTAGCATTCTACATTTCAAAACACATGCTCTATATTTCCCCCCTTTTCTTATTATTTTTCAACGTTTCCAATAAAAGTTTAACAAAAAAATTGCTCATTTTTTGTCTTTTTAAATATGGTTTTATGTAACTCTAATTTTTTTTAACGAATTTCTGAAATCAAATTCTAAAATTGAGTGAGATTAAATATGCACGCACTATATTAATTAAATTTTGCTTGTTATTTTTTCCTCTCGTATAATTCAATACTAAATAACTTTTATAATTTAAAAGTAACACTCGATAATAATATTCCCTTAAAATATAAGTAAATTATTTAAATATTATTAAATATTTTTAGAAGTAGCTTTCACATAGAATATTTCGCATCTTTAACTGGTATTGTATCATGTTTTCGAAATCGCATTCAAAAGGGGCTAAAATATATTATTTTAACTGGCGAAAATTTTCCTTATCCGTCAACTAAATTGAATTCACAGAAAAGCTGTGTTATCTCAATAAAGGTAGAATTCAGTGAAATTTTTCATCATTTTGTAAAAGTGTTTTAATTACTTGATCAGATTTCCACTATATCTCTTTTGTTTACTTGCTGAAGAAGTATAATTTATTTCTCATTTTTTATAGAAGCTTTTCAAAAAGTTTACACTAGGACAGCTATAATGAACACACATGAGGATCTGGAAGAAATTGCATGTTCACTTAACTTTAGATGAATCAATGCATATATCTGAGCTCCACCCAAAAATGAAAACAGGAGTAAAGCTATCGAACTAACCAAATAAATAAATGAATAAAATTACGAGTGTATATTTTTAGGGGTAAATTGTACATTCTATACCTAATTCTTAAAAGTTGGGATATTTAGGAATGTCATAAAAAATCGTGTCTGACTGTCTTGTGTTGAAAATCTAAAATATTTCCTTTTATTTATATGGTTTTAGACACGGTAATCAATAATACAATTGATTCACGACAATTTTTCGTTTGTTTAATGTATCATTTCTTAAAAATAATAATTCGTAATCTCAGTGGTGAATTTATAGGGAATAAAAATACAGTAGACATTTTTTTAGGAATTCCAGAAAAAGTATTTTGCAAAAATTAACATGAGCTTTATAATTTTTCAGTAGTATTTTATGGTCGTGAATTTAAATAGAAAATGAGGGCTTACTTTTTATTATTTTAAAAATTATATTCTTCTAATTACTATTTTTAAGCAGCACATTAAATATATATATATAGATTCTATTTTTTTGTTCACGCCTATACAACTTATAATGTATAATTAATAGCATATACCTGACAGGAGGAAAATTACAGTAAAAAAGGGGCCAATAACATGTCTTTCTCGGATTTCACTGTACTGGATGCACATTTCAGATGCATCTTTAGTAGATTACTTATCTTCAATTGAAATGCTTCTTGCTGTTCGCTTCTTTCAAATATTTCGTCAGTTGTTTATGCTAAAGATATTTAGTAAATTATAAATATTGTTTTCAAACATTCAACAAATAACTTTAATTATTTTGAATTATAAACATTTGTTTTCAAACATGTTACATTTAAATATAGAGACACACATTTAGATATACAATTATTTTACAATAAATTCAGAAAAAAATATTTGCAATAATTCTTTTGAAAAGGCAATCTATGAATATAAAGGAGAAAAGCGACCCACTCACTTATCATGTTATCTCTGGAGCAATTAAACCTTAAACTTGAAATTTTGCACGCATGTTTCTTTTGTTAAGTAGATATTCTATAAGAATGAGTTGTGTGAAAATCGACCTGTAAGGTTGGTTGTGGGAGAGGCATAGACAAAAACTCTTGTTTTTTAAAACTATTTCACCCCCAGGTTTGAAATAGGGAAACATGTTTCTTTCTTAGAGTAAATATCTGCTAAATACGAGTTTTGCGGACATCGACAGCTGAAGGGAGGAAGGGGGATTTTTCAGAGGTTTTATAGAAAAAATTTCCCTTATTTGAACTATTAGACTCTTACAAACTTAAAATTTGGCAAACGTGTTCCTTCTGTTTAGAGGAGATCAACCCAAAAACGGGTTTTGTGAAAATCTACTTCGAAGGGGTGTTAAAGATAAGGGGTGTTACGGGGTATTAAAGACAAAAACTCTCGTTTTTAAACTACGACACGTACAAACTTGAAATCAGCAAACATGTTTCTTCTAACTGTTATTATAGATCCGCTATAATAACAGTTTTTTTTTACTTGCGAGGAAGGTTGCAAGGGTGTTATAGATAAAAATAAATCCCGTTATTGAGCTATTTGATCAACAGACTTGAAAATTATCGCGCATGTTTCTTTTGTTGAGTAGAGATCAGCCGAATGAGGTTTATGGAAATCGACTCTGAAGGGGGAGGGGTTACGGTGGAGTAAAAGATAAATAGACCTCCATTTTAGGAATTCAAGTCCTGTCTTTTTTAAATCAAGAGGCAAAATAAATAGGAATGTTTTTGAATGTATTAAAAGCTTTGTGATAGAACTTGGATAGATGCATAGAAAAAAAACATATGGTTACATAATATAATGAAAAACCCAGCGAAGCGGATGAGTAATTGCTAGTTCTAATTATGTATCCTAGATTACAATAAATCAACAGACAAATTACAGAACCAAAAATTTCGCACAAAGTTTATCCTCATAAGAATTATTAGTATATTTTTTATAAATCAAAGCACATACACAATCATCAAAAATAATGGACATTTTGAAAAGCTTTTGTTATTCTCATCTCAACTGGATAAAAGGCATCGCTCTTTACACATTAAGGAAACTTAATATAATGGATGTTAATAGATTAATTAATTCCTAAAAATATATTCTTTAAATATGGAATTAATTTTTAAAGGGATAGACACCTTCCTTATTAGAGCCCATTTTGGAATGTTTCCACGACATTTTTACATATAAAATTGTGATGTATTGTTTGAAAGAGCCTTTCTGCTGAGAGTGCTGTTTCGTAGTAAAAAAGCAAATTTTTTCAAACTTCTTGTCTTTGATCAGTTGGTAATATACATTAAGGTTCATGGATTCAAGTAAAAATAATTTTAAGTTGGAATGTCAAAGACACACACACGCATATATAATGCATCGCTTAAAAATATTGAAATTAAGTGTTCTGAAACTAGAATTTTTTTAGTAAGTTTAATATTCAAGTTTAAATATTTTTATCGTGATTTCTTTAGTGACTTCGCATGGAACATATTTTTGCTATATTTTAAATAAATTTTTTCTGACTTTAGACGTAGCATAGCCATAAGATTAAAAGGGAATCGAATCGTTCGAAAGAGAGAGACAGTCGGGGGGAGTTATTCCCAGGAAGACTGCTTCTCCTGATGTATAAACGTAAATGTTTTTAGTTGAACTCAGTGCTTCTCAAAATTTTTTTCAATATTTGCGACCCAATATTCAATCACAATTTTCATCGTGCCCCCCCCCCTTCCATACGAGTTTTACCTCTTAAGTGCCACCGGTTTATATAAACGCTTTACTCAGCCAAAGCGTTAATTGCCCTGGACATATATAAGTCTTTCCGAAGTACGTTCTTTTCTGTGTACTGCTACCCATAAAATTATTTTGAAGACTTTGAAATACAATAAAAGGACCTCAACAGTGTGTGCGAAGAATTTACTTATTCCAGAGGATTTGCTTATTTATTTCTCCCTTCCCCTCCATACGTCACATACGCGTGCCTACATGGAAAGCGGTGGCATTGGGGAGTGAATCGCATAACTTTTAGTCGGTATGGTCAGGAATTAATTATAAACCGTACAAATTATCAAGTGTTAATTTTTGTATATAATTTTATGCATGGTAAGTCTATGGGGTCACACACACACACTGGTAATTATTTAACTTGTTCTTAACTTAGAATTGTTAAATTAATTATAAAATACATTGTGCAGTACTCATACATTTATAAGAGTATTATATCAGTATAAATGTGTGTTTTATAATTTTTATTATGTTAGAACGTATTTTTTTTTTTTACACGTTCAGCACAAATTAATAATTTTTTTTAAAAAAAATCTTTTGTTTTCGATTTTTTAATAGGCTTGCGCCCCCTTGTAGAGTTATCACGCCCCAGCAGGGGGAGGGGGAATGCCCCACAGTTTGAGAAACGCTGGTTTAACTTACTAATTTAGAGATTCATTTGAATTTACCAATTCAAAAAAAAAAAAAAAGACATTAATGGATTTTTGGATTTTAGAAAAATACGCATTTTCCATTTCGTTAAGGAACTTCACCTTAAATATAGTCAAAGTTTTCCTATGAGGAAAAGTAGAAAAGTGAAATTCCTTTATAACAATGATTATGAAATAATACTAAATTAAAAAATAACTACAGTAGTATATATATATATATATACTTTAGTTATTGAATTTTTCCATGACATATATTTATATATATAAATAAATGTTTCTCTTTATTATTTATCTCATAGAATAGAGATTCTGATTTTTTTTTCATTCGATCAAAATATTCCTCAAAAAAAAAAAAAAAAAAAAGTTATTTTTTAAAAAATTGCACCGAAATTTTTTTTTGAAGAACAATTTAATATTTTTAGTAACTACGATAGATATTTATGTATTTCTCCAACCTCCCTGTTTTGCTAGTATTGACATCAAATGAAATCATTCTTTCATGTTTATTCTTGTATGTTTCTTGTTAATTTTCCATTTTTTATGTATAAAGATTTATCATACTACTCTTCATGCAACAAACAAGTTGATTCCATCTTATAAGCAACACATTGCTTTTTTTATAAGCAACACATGAAAGATTAATCTTTATAGCAGCAAGAACTATAGTAATTTGAGGAAAACGAAGTATTTTCAACTTTAATACTAAAGCGCGTCAAAGTTGCTTCTACATTTGAAAAAGTCCTGTTTCACTACCTGTTGCACAAAAGTGTGAATAAAGAACCCATAATTCGTTATCCTAAAAATTTCAGCACTTCTATCTTGCGTTTGAAGAAGCGGTGTGCGGGAATCGTATCCATGGAAACGGTATAAAGCCTCCGTGGAGATGACTGTTTTTCAAAATAGAAATGCAATGCGTTGGGTAAAAACGATTTTTCAACAAGTCTGAAAGTGATTATATAAAAAATTGTTTTTTATTCTTATTCAAGCAGTACATTAATAACTGATTTGTATTGATGGCTTTTTTAAACTGATCGCAAAGCTTTATTGATGAGGTGAAACTCATAAAAATGATGTTGATATAAAGTGACGAAGGAGAGAAAAAGATGTTTTCAGATTTGAAAGGGTTTATTGACAAAATTTTTCTGGATTCGGTTCAAAGACCTTTCGAGAGAAGCCTTAGAATTCAATGAAGGCTCGGATGCTCCGATGCCTAGAGCTAGAAGTTGATGGAATTCTTTAAAAATAGCGTTGAAATTTAATTTAAAGTGTTTGAGGTGAAGCCATACAGGTTTTAGAAGATTAGTTTGGAATTTTGTTCTTTTACGAAACTATACTAAATTTTTGAAAGGACAACATTTAAGAAAAACGAATGACGTCAATACCGATAAAACTTATTTGGATTCCTTCATTAAAAGAATATAAGGCTCATGTTTTTATATTAATCGTTATTATAGTAGTATATAAATTTCCCACTTTAAAATTACTAGATAAAAGAATGCAAATTCATATGTAATTTCTTGTATGTCATGTATTTGATATACCAGACACTCAGTGTGAATCTTTTATCTTTTGAGCACGTACAGACACGCGTTCAGGAAGAAATTTGCAATAATATATTTAAGTATTTGATATGATTCCTAATATTTCTAACATAAATTACCAATAAAGCCTTGAATTATCGCTCAAGTTTTTTATGATCAATCTTTAAAATACGTTCTTCGCGTCCAAACTCTAAATTATGAGAAAATTTTTGTAGCTATCTCGCATCTTTGCAAAACCTCCTCCAATGTTTATTACTACATTCAGGTTTATCGTTTATAACTAAATACTTTCAGACTCAATTTAAAGTTTTCTTAATATATTATTTTTGAAAGTGTGATCTAAATAAATTAGGAAAAACATACTAAGCAAATTATACATATGAATATATTTTCATTAAGTCCTATCATGCTTTAAAAATATCCTAAAATCTAAAATTCTAAACTCCTGGTGCAGGAAAACCATTCCAAAGACTCCAACGTTGGGTAAACCAGAAGGTCCATATGTAGTTTCAAATATTCTTTCTTTTTTATTATTTTATCAGTTTGCTAAAAATACACGAATTTCCATTAAAAATATAAGAAGACACTGTAGAAGAAATAGAGAAAATGAAGGAAAATATGGAGATCTTAGAAGATAATTTTTATGTAGTTGAAAAGGAAATATAAAATGCAATATCGTTGTGTGTTGAAGCTTTTATATCTTGAATATCTTTATGTAATAAAAAAAGAACCAAATTGAAACACTTATTTAAAAAAAATTAACTCCTGTATGAACGCAACTTCTGATATAAAAGCGGATTTTATTCCTTTGTAAGGCAAGAATAGAAAGTTTTTTCTATAGCACTGAAAAAATTATAAACATAGAGAATGAATCGATAGGGTAAAATGTGTGTGACCCTTCCTTTTATTAGCATTTTTTTAAAAAACTATTTAATTTATTCTTGTAACTAATAACAGTAACGCGTAGTTAAAATCTCTCCAGTCATTTCTCCACACAACGGATCAAGTGCTGCTTGGCTATTACAATAAAAAAAAAAGATAAAAGATTTTAATTATTCAAAAGAGGAGCAGCGAAGAAGAGCTACCAATTTTTATGAATTTTTACACTTCAAAAATGTAGCTCTTATCTAAACAACAAACATAACTCTATATAATATATCTTACTACATATAACTTTTATTCCATTTAAGTTGCAATTTTTTTGTTGAAAATCGGAATATCAACACAAAGAAAATTTCAAAATGCGCAGCAGATGAAATTTAAAAAGTTATCTAAGCAAATGATATCTGAGGAATTTGGTGTCAAGATTAGGATTCAAATTAGATTTTAAATAGTTTTCGAAGTATCACAGAGAGAGTATGGGTAACGTGTTTGAATTAAGATTACCCTTGAAGCTACGCAAGTGGTAGTAGATCTCGTAATTTTGAGCTCTAATCAACTTACAAGCAAATCAGTGAAATATTTCATTCCGTTAACTTTTCCAATACTGCACTCTCGAACTTTGCTAATGAGTTGAATTTAAATAGTAGAAATCCAGAGTTATTTGGGCTGTGACTTTTGGTTAAATCAGAATCGCTGAGAAACCGTTACTTTTCCCCTTCTTCTGAAAAATGGATTAAAAAAAAGAGAAATAACTCTTCTGTGAAACTGAATGCACATTATCTTTGTGTGAACAGAAATAAAATATTCTGCCTGACGTTTCTCGTTTATAACCGGAGTTGATACGAAAAATAAATGACATAGATTTATTATTCCCTAAATAATTCTGCTGATATTAAATTTGTTTTCTAGGGGAAAAAATCAATGGATATCTTAAGATTTTTTGGCCCATAGACTTAAAAAAACTTTTTTTTAAGGAGACGTCGAAAAGTTAGTGTAAAAGTTTTAGAGGATTTAACCTCTATTTTTTTAAATAATGTATTTAAAAATGAGCATTATCTCGAAAAATGAATAGTATATTTTCACGTTTTTTAAGAAAATCAAAACATTGATTTTGTGAACTTAAAAGTAATAAATCCTCATTTTCTGATAAACTAGAACATTTTAGATAAAAGGTAAATTATATATATTTTTTATCTTTATCTATAATAAATTCATTAATTCATTCCTCTTTTGAATATTTAACAAATTCAAATTGAATGAAAAATAATTTGTTAAGCAAACTGATTGTAATGTAAATTTGCATTAGTTTAAATGCATTGAAGTGGTAAAAATGAAAGGAAAATCCAAGAAGAATTAAAGTAATATTTCGAAGTTGAAGACGACACTTTTTAATTTAAAATAGAGTTCTCTGATGTATTCTGATTGCAAAAAATTTCTAGTTACGAACAGTTTTTCCAAAAGATAAAAAATGCTGGTAATTTTGTACTAATATGAGAGTTTTTTTAAGTAACTAAGTTTTGAAATTCCGTTAATAGTTAGATTTTAGGCAAAACGTAAGAAAAAAAATGTTTTCTATATACTTTTTATAGTTTACTTTCATTTACCAGCTTTATTCCAGGAATCACATAAAAATGTTATTACTTATACCTACTTTGAAAAATTATTAAATTTACACTTGATTCCATTATTTTTAGAATTCAGAAAAAGGAAGAGAGAAAAAGTATTTCAAATAAAATATCATTTTATGATTAACTAAATCCGTAGAAAAAAATCAAATGAAATTTTTAAGATTTAATTTTATTACTTTTTTTTGAAAATGTTGCATATTAAAGGAAATGTCTTTTTTTAAAAAAAAAAAACTGACTCGTTCTAGAAAGTAGATAAAAATTCTGAAAACTTAAGTTGTTGAGATTTAACGCTCGAGGAAAGTTTAAAAGTAATAGAGCGTCTTTAAGCTGAATGCACTTGTATGAGAAATTAAAACTCAAATTTAATTACTTATTTAAAGAAGTTTCTTTGGAATGTTGTGTATAAATATAATTCTAAAATTGTTCTCATTCCTAAAAATCTTTTTAAAGCTAAGAAAATAAAGTCTTAAGCAACTGTAGCAAACAGCGTTAAGTATATATGTCTTTCATTTAGCTCTCTGCTTTAGCAACATATGTATTATACTTTTCCATTGCTGCCACCGAGAGTCTTAAATTTATTTAAATTTCTACATTTTCTGGCTAGAGTGAAGATTTGTGGAACATAAATTGTACTTCCCGTTCTGACTTTAAAAAAAGAAATATCCTCTGGAGTATTCTATTGTCAGATTACTTTCTGAATTTTTTTTAAAGAATCAGTAGGAGGGAAATTTCTTGTGAATAAAAGCCCATCTTACGTGAAAAAGACAGTAAATGTTATCCTTTCTAATGAAAAGTTAAATTAAAATTGATATTATGGAATTTAGCCCATCTTAATTTTTTTTTTGTAATTCTTTTTAATTTAAAAAATCTGCATTGATGTTTTAGTAATTATACAGTTAAATGTGTATTCATTCTAATACTAACATGATACGGTTACGTTGCGTTATAGAGATAAAAGTTTGTGTGTGTGTGAGCTCATAAAGAATTTAAACTGGGCCGTGGGTAGCCTAGTGGTTAGAGCATCGGACGCCAGACCGGAAGGCCTGGGCTCGATGCCCGATGACACTAAATGCCCGCCGAGTACAAATCGGAGAACGTGCTCGTTAAATCTGTGAGTCCGAACGGTGTCGCCATCTATCGTGTTGCTTGAGCAAAATCACACTGTCACCCTCTTGGGGGCTCAAAGCTTAGGCTAACGACAGGCGTAAAATTCTAGCCCTTAGCCGCGATGAATTTCGTGGACCTTGATCTGATGTTACTGTCGATCAGGTGGCATAAGCAACAACAACAACAAAATTTAAACTTCATACGGATAATATCCATTATGTTACATTGTTAGTTTCGAAAACTATGGGCTTACAGACATTTTTAGAGGAAGAAGAGTCAATCACAAAAAAATAATCATCATATTTTCCTTAGCAGTGTTTTCCAGATTGTTGTAAATTTCTGTTTACGCAGGTGTCTCAAGGGTGTTAATTTTGTCTCGATGGGTGGAAATATAAACAATTTTCAAACAGGTATAATTCTTGTAAATTAAAACTAAATAATTCGAATCTTTTACTCATTATTTACAAAGAAATAAAGTGTCTCAAAAAAGTAAAAAATCTTTGAAATAAAATTATAGTTTAAAAATTATAAGCATATGAAAATAAGAAATATTTTTGTAATAAATACTAAGTAATTTTTGCGTTGCGCACGCTGTTTCCTAAAACAGTAGCCTCTGATGGATAAATTTTTATAGAATTATAAAATGTACCATACTCTTTAAACCCTACCTATAATTTTAGTATTATATATCTTTTTTTTTTTTTTTTTTTTTTTTTTTTTTTTTTATATTTCAAAATATTAAAAAAATATTGAAATAAAAAAAATTGGAAATATTTTTTATAAAATATAATTTATTATTCTATTTGCATAAAAATAGATACAGGGTAATAAGGATATATAAAACCTTTAACTTTATAAATCTACATATTACTAGTAATTACAGCTATTGTCTTAGAAAATGGCATGCGCAACGTAAAACTTAATTAATATTTCTTATTTTTATATGCTTATAATTTCTAAAATTATGATTATACTTTAAACATTTTATACTTGTTTGAAGCCCCATTTCTTTATAAATAATGCGTAAAAGATTCGAATTATTTAATTTTAATTTCAACGAGTTATATATATTTGAGTACTGTTTATATTTTCAGCCCTCGAGACAAAGTTAACACCCCTGAGACCGCCTTAAAAATGAAGCTTATCTAGCTAAAGAATGTGATAGAATTTGGAGGAAAAGATAAAGTGAACATAAATATGAAAAATATTAAATTTGAGATAATTTAAATTTAAAAAATGTAATTCAATATTGTTGAAAAATTTTATTTAATTATTACATGTACACAAAATACAAATTATATATTTTTATCATAATACTTAAAACAAGATTTATAATGAAAATTTTATAACCTTACATTGAATTTTTTTTTTACATTTTAGATGAAGATTTTTAAAAAAAAGTAATTTATGGGAAATATACCTATACTAAAGCTGCTGAGTTTTTTTTTTTTTATCTCACTATAAAATCATAAAATATCTTCTAATTATGTCATTCAAAATTTTGTATTTTTTTAGAAAAAAAAGTAAAAAATCTATAACTTTATGGAAAAGTTGCGCTTTAATTTTAACAATTAGATATCAAGTTTCTGAAACAATTTTTATTTAAAGTATCACTAAACACACACGTTAAAAAAGTTAATTTTTTTTTTAATTTATGGAAAAATTGCGCTTTAATTTTAATAATTAGATATTATCAGTTTTCTGATACACAATTTATAATATAAAATATCTTTAAACACACGTTAAAAATAACAAATTTGTTTGAAGTAACACTATATGTACTACTTGAAAATTATTATCTGATATAAAGTTTTATATATATATATTTTCTTAGTTTATCTTTGTCTCTTGTTATTTTTCGTTGTTATCGTCATAAACTTTTGTTAATGATACTATATTCCTTATCATTATCTCTATCTTTAGCAAGGCATTTTGTAGAAAGATTTAAACACTGCATCCTCTTGTGTTGATATGAAATGTGTTGATAAAATTTCGTGATAGTTTCAAGAAAAATCTTTTAATACTTTGATCTAGCACCAAAACTTCTAACTTCCAAAAAGTTGCCTAAAGACTATTTCCTCCGGCAAAAACTGTGAAACGGAAGACTTTGATTAAATATAAAAATATTACATTTCCCTATTTTTTCAGCTTTTTATTTTAAGAATGAAAGGGAGTACTATGTTTACTTGTCTAGTATCCTCGCGAAAAAGAATTTAATTACTCAAATAAGTTATTCAATTACTTCCCGCTAATTTTATTTCTCTCCGATAAAAGAACAAGATAGAGTTTAAGCATACTCGTAAAATTGAGGGTTCTTTACTTCGGTTAATTGAATTGTGGTATCTTGACTAAAATGAACTTCGATAACCTTAAAACTTACGAAGTGGAAGAAGTATTTCCAAAAGAAAGTGCAGTTTCTTTCATCTTTTGTCTCAACTAAACACATACTATCTTATCAAAGAAGACGAACTAAATCATGGGGAAAAAATGCGTTTCCTGGACTTTTTTCCCCCAACTGCAATCCCTTCCCCTTCTCTTCCACGTCGAACCGAAAGAGAGTAATATCATCTCTTTCGTTAAGTAGCTTACTAAATATTGTCAATTCAACCGTAAGCCCGTGTACTGTCAACCTATCATGGGATCAAGTGATATATATTTTATTTCGGGGCGTAAATGTGTACATCTATATATGGTCTTGTAGAAAAGCTTTTGCTTGAGTAATACGATATTTATATAAGGAAAATATATAATACAACTCAATGTTTTAATTGCATTATGGACCATTTAATTGTATAAAATTAAGAAGGGGAAAATTGATTAATCTTTCTCTCAAGAATAATTCCTCTCATACCATTTTAATGAAGGTACTCTATAATTTCTCGCATTTCCTTTCTTACGAAGCTGGATAAATAAAACTTTTTGAACGAATTTTCAGTATGTACAATTTTTTTCTGTACTTCAATTTTCATTTTTTTATGTTTGTAAATAATGGATTACCTTACCATTGGTATTTGAGTGAAATGCTCTTTTCCCGCAATTTATCTATCTTATATAGAGAAGTTGAATAAAATAATTTTTAAAGCATTAACTGTAAAAAGAATAATAATAGACAAAAAAAATATTTTTACGCATTATTGGGATCTTCCCCCCCCCCTCCCCTGCAGCAAACAAACAGCTGTGGAGTTTTGTAGCTGTAAGTTTGAATTACATAATTTCTTTGTAATATTCCGGTAATTGTAATTGAATAGTATAAATTTTTCTCTTAGAATTTTAATCTAAAATGATTTTTCTCGAACTCTGGTATATGCGCTATTAGGGATCCGTTAAGATCTTTCTGCGGGGGGGGGGAAGGAGGTACGTAAACTGCCTAGAAAAGCAAAATGAGTCAAAATTATGTGCATAATTAATGGAAAACCCCATAGCTTAGGTAAATTCATTTTTTTTTATTTTCTCACCTAGGGATGTGATAACAAACAAGTATGAGAATCACTGTGACCTTACAATTACTTCTTGTTGATCAATCAGACTTTAAAGGCAAACAAGCTTTGTGTGTGTGTGTGTGTGATAATCGGGAATTTTTCTTTCTCTTAAAAATGGTTGAATCATAGCATTTCTGAATTTTTGTCTATTAATAGTTCTTTTGCATGTGAAATCTAACAAGTCTTAGATTATCTATATAAAGTCAATTCATCAACCATTAATAAAAAATAAGCTTTTAAATATTTTTTGAAAGATTGGACAACAGTAAATAGATGTCATCTTAGCCCGGGTTTCATGGATAGCGACGTATGGTTCTGTCATGAGTTAAAGTCCTGATTCAACCCCTGTCACCTTGCGGAAGAAACATGGGAAATACTGGTCGTGTTAAATTCTTTGCATGGCTTAGAGTTGAAATTAAAAGATTTAATTCACCTTAAATGTCATTCCCCTCTCTTTTTTTTGTTCAGTATTATGGAATGCGTCTCGAAAGACCTTTATGCTGTTGTAAAGTTACATTAATTTCAAACTAATTTTTTACAAAAGACTTAACTTTGAATACTTGCAGTTCAATTAAAAAATAATAATTAATATATTTTTGAAAACGAACTACACACGAATAGATCAATTCATACAGAAAAAAAAATACTTGAAATCCCCCCACCCATTTATTTTTACTAGCTGTATGTATGATCTGTGAGGTGTACTTTTCTTAACATATATCCACAAATATGAATACTAAAAGCAGAAAAAGCAGTAGAAAGTTAAACATTGATCATAAAATCGATTTTTAAATTGATATTTATTTGGAAAAAAATGTTTAAGAAACCTATTAAAGTTAAATTTTTATGAGTAAAAAACATATAATAAAACCAAACATATTTTTTAACTGAAATCTTCTAAAAAATTCTTGGAGAATAAATACTAACCCTAGAATTTTTCTTCCGAGCATTTTTGATGAATTTGAAACGTACTCCACTGAACTTTCGAATGAGTAAGTGAATCCTCAGGGACTTGTGAGCTACTTATCAAAAACCTCTTTTCTAAAAAATAACGTAAAATTTTGTCGGCAGTTGGAGTTACGATAGTAACTAACCGAGCTGCACTTGAGGAAAAAAACAGTCTCTTATGAGAGCTCTCGCTATTTTTTTTAGTAAAAAAGTCAACCGGAATGTTCACTGTATGCTTTTAAATGTGGTTTTTTTTTTTTATCTTATTTCTTCCGATTTTCATCATTCCATTGAGTGTCTTCATCCGAAAGAAATAAATATCAACGAAACCACGCTGCTTCTAAAACTCCTTTGGGAATCTAAGGGGAGTGAATAAGGTGAGGACGAAGTTACAACCAGAATCTTTTCTTGCTTCTCAGATAATTTCATCATTTTCTATCTCTGCTGTGGTCTCTCTTTTTCCCTTTCTTTCCTCTTTTCCAGATAAAATGTGTTTTTCAGGCATTTCTTTAATGCATTTTTTTACTGTGTGCAACAGTTTCATCGATGATACGATGTTTCTGTTTTCGCATTTTAAAAGTAGGATTTCTTTGTTTAGATTCTTTCTAAGATTAATTTTCAAATTCTGACGTTTCGAAAAAGAACATTATTAATGTTTTCGGATTGATATTTGTATGTATATATATAATGTATTCATTTTTTGTTGAGATGTAGTTATGGCGAAACAAAAATACGAATGGTTAACAAAGTACAGTGAAAATCGTTTAACCCTAAACTGAGGGGATTGAAATATTTTTTTCGGATTAAAAGATATTGTAAAAAAACACATATAATCTATAAAATGAAGTTTATTAGAGTACATTTTATCCACATTGATATGCATATATGCATGCATTTGATACAATAAAAGAAACAAAAACATTCAACAAGAACTTAATGAAATTTAATACACAATTTTCAAGTTTTTTTTGAAAAACAAAACAGTTATTGATTTTTTTGAAAATTGGTATTTGTTTTTGAATTGTCTTTTTTAGCATCAAATTGTCAACAAATTGTTGATTGTTCTATTTAGTAACTCATTTCACTATTGAAATGTGCTTCTAAGTATTTGCGCATATTTTTCACGATGTTCCTCATTTCGGAAGACGTGGGAACATTAGCTGAATTATTCATTTCATTTGCGTCGTGGGATTCTGCATCAATGATGTTTTCTGAGCCTTGAACAAATTCCAAAATATCTTTGTCTGTCATAATTGGGATTATACACACATTATCATCATCTACAGCAACGGATTCTTTTGATGATACTGTATGAGAATCCAATAATATAGAAACTTTCTCAAACATTTCATTAAGTGTCGGCTCAGTTCAATATCCTCCTCTCAAGAAAAGAAATCTTTTCGTGTTAAGCGATTTTCATTTCATTTCAAGTGAAAAAAATGCAGGAAAATGCATAGTAGTTTTTCGAGACCTTTGTATTATTTTGTGTTAACCGACATTTCATCTTAAGCGTCCTCGCGTTCAATATCCTCCTCTCAAGAAAAGAAATCTTTCGTGTTAAGGTATCGGTTGCGACAACTTTTTTTTTGAAAAAGGAAATATGGGGATTTTTTTGTAATTTTTAGATTTTTTTAGTGCATTTTAAGAAAAATGTGCTAAAATTGAGAAGAGAAAAAGAAATTATTATTACTAAAATGGGTAAAAATTGGTAAAAATTGACAAAAAATAGCATAAAAGCGGGCCATTCTGTACCAAAGGTTTATAAACAAATTTTCAATTTTTTTCAATCTAATGTGTTGGTATATTATTCAATTAATTTTGAAATGACCTTCAGGATAAGAAGTATTTTATTTTTTACAAAAACTAGAGCACTTAATCTCGGTTACTATATGAAAATACTTAAAAAGACAGCGATTATATTCACATAAGGGACTGTAAATTTTGTAATAAAACAGTGATTGATAAATCTGAAGGTTAAAATAATTCTACTATTATACAGAACTTACGTAAGAAATTTCAGTCAATTATGTTCAAAACTTTTTGAGCAATCGCTGACCCCGTTTGATTATTTTCAAAAAATCACATTTCCAGTAAAACGCGTTTTAAAGTATGACATCTTGTTTAAAGTAATGGCTAAAATACTTGTAGTTTTTGTTCTAGTAAACGGAAAATGATAAACTTGGTATATTTATAAAGCTAATAAGATGGCCCATAAAATAAAATCATAAAAAAAATTTGTCAATTTTTGGCAAAATTCCCAGTTTTAAGGTAGTCGGATACCTTAAGTGATTTTCATTTCATGCTAAGAGAAAAAAATGCATGAAAATGCATAGTAGTTTGTCGAAACCTTTGTATTATTTTGTGTTAACCAATATTTCGTCTGAAGCGTTCTCGCGTGAAATGTATTTCACTGTATTTATTTATGAATTTTAGACATTTGGAGAGAGGAAACCATTATACAACTTTTTGCTACCAGTTCAGATCGACAAAAGAGGCACATGAATCCCTTTCTTCATTCAAATAAGGAAGGCACAGGAAAAAATATAATGGGAATGCTATAATCACATGTTCAAGTGAAGGGAAACGGCTGTTACTTTATAAGCTATGCAGGTGGATTTAGAGAAATACTTGACACCAGGCTACTTTTAGGAAACTGCATGCGTTAACCATTCAGTTATTTTTCTATGAATAGGAAATGAATCAAAACAGTTTTGTAACAGTTCTATCCCTGCTTCTTATACTAGTAATCCTCTTGGGGAATTTCTGGTCTTTAAAAATTATTGTATTATAAAACTCCTCTTCGAAGAAAACGTCATTATGCAAATTAAGACTACTATATATAGTCTAGGCTTTTAGGATTAGAATGGGAGAGATAGAATAGACTGCTAGCAGAGCAGAGATTAATCAAATCGAATGGGAATCGCAGATATTCAATATCTGATGATTGAATTACTTAAGGTGACGACTTGTAGCTGGAGATTGAATCTAGATAAAATATTTAAGAAGTCAGAGCTATTACCTTGAGTAAGTGTATCTAGTATAAAAGTCTTCTCATATCTCGCGCACCTCGTTAATTGTCTGCATAGTTATTAATTGGGTTCATCTCTTAGTATTGATCGATTGCATTTGAGTTGTGGTTAATATTGTGAATAAATGAGATTGTTTCATGAAATATGGCTAGTGTTCCTTCCTAGCCCCCTACACTTTTAGCGCGCAGGCAAGACCATTACACAGTGTTTATACTTCTTAAAGTGGAAAATGAAACGAAAAGCAAGGGTTTTAAAAGAAGTTATTCGTAGTTAAGATACACTGAAAAAATATGTAAGATTTGAGTTTAAATTCATACTAAGCTAAGGAAATTTTAAATTAATATTAAGTTGTTACATACATTTACGAAAAGTCCTAACACATTACAATTTTAAATATCATTTTTGTAGAAAATTTTTACTTTTGTTATTATAAATGGATTCAAACAATTAGTAGCTTAGGGGAGAAATTTGTTTAGATGGTATGACATCACACCTGCACACCAAACTGTATTTTATTTCAGCTCAATAAGATAAGTAAATAAAGGGGAAGGTCGGAGTTTTAAAACTATATTTAAACTCGTAATCTTAATCGCCCTAAGCCAAAGGATTTGTCAATGTATTGCTGTAGCTATTATTACTTTGTCAAGTACTTCTTGTTTATTTTCTTGCTTATTAATTTGATTTAAGCTATATTTATAATGATTTGGTATAATTTTATGTGTATTTATCTTTTTTTTCTCGAAAAACATTAGATACGGTTTAAACACTTTTTTCGGAAATAAATTATTTTTCCAATTTTTAGTTTTTTTGGACTATACCTAAAAATATTTAATTAAAGCTTAAATGACCTGGTGTTGAAGTATGGTAAAAAAAGATAGCAGATAATATTTCTCTTTCGCTAGAGTTCTTCAAAAATATCGCAATGTGAGGTTTCCATGCAAGATAAATTAAGCAAAATATTGAAATTTATTTTCAAAGAGAGATTATACACATTATCTTTTGAAATGTGTACGAATAATTATTTCTTTTCTAAACGGTAGCTTTCCCCCTCCAAAAAAACTTTATTTGTTGAAAAGTTATTAAGCACTTGGCATTTGTGGGGAAACAAATAAAATTTCTCATTAGCCTTATTTTTGTCAGAGTTAGTATTAATTTGTTTCTGCAAATTCGAGGGAAATTCTTTATTCAAATGAATTATTCAAAGACATGAAAAGTGAGCAGGGATTTAAGTGTTCCCACTGAACAATAATGAGGTATTCGCTAAGCTATTTTTGTTGATTTAAAAAACAAAAAACACCTTCCAAAAGCTTTTTTTACGAGAAGTTGATGCCTAGTATTCAACACATATAATTTCTGCCCTGAGGTTGAAAAAGCACATAAAATCGCCAGCAATCTTTTGCATCACAAAAGAAGAATATTCTTTTGTCCACATATCTTTACAAGATTCAATACTTCGAAGAAAAGATGTTTTTGTCGATCATATTGAATATTATACCCGATGGAATTCTTTTGTAGCATGGGCGAGAATTGCGATGAATAATATTTCAGACTCTCTCAGAATTTGTTACAATTTTGTTACAATAGAAAAAGAAACATAAAAGAGACAAAAACTTCAATTAAGGTGATATAGATTATCTCTCTCCTTAGTGATTGTTTTTTCCTCAAAATATTTTATTATGATATACGATGTGAAGGAGAAGTAACTTTTCTTTTTTAAAAAAAGAAGAAGAAAAAGCGTTGTTTGAAAGCGTTTTATTTTTCTTAGGCTGTGGGTAATTGATTTAAAAATACGATGCTTCTAGTTTTTCATTAACTCAAATTCCATTAATTAGAGGCGCTAAAATTTAAGAAATGAATTTTAGAAATACAGTAAGAGATATATTAAACTTAAATTACTTAAATTGTGGCCGTAATGGCCGAGGGGTCATGTTTGTGAGCTTGCAGTCGGCGTTGTTACAGTTGAGTCATAGGTTCACTTCCTAATACCACTAAAGGGTTTATGAACGTTAATTTTGACGAGGCTTAAAGTCCTCCCGTTGGAATGGTGTGGAGTGAGTGAATATTAACGTCGCACTATTCAGCTATACTCAAGGGTTTTTGGCGAAGGACCTCGAAATTTTGAACCATGGTCAAGTGACGAGGACGACACCTGAGCAGGCACCTCCCTCTCCTAACTTCCACACCACTACAACGGTAGGACGTTTTAGGACAGATTTAATGTGCATCGCTCCCCTACACGGTGGGTCTTCAGCGGTACTAGGCTCGAATTCATGACACGCCGGCCACGAGTCCATTATCTTGACCGCTAGGCTACCAGAGCCTTGGAAGTTTGGAGAATAAGGTGCTAGCTCAAGTATCGTTCCTGTCATTGGTTCTAAATTACGTAATCCGAGCTTCTTATAATGACTTTAATAACCAATCAATCAACTAAATTAGGCATTGCTTTCTGCATTTATAATTGGAGCTATTATTTAATGGAAAGTTAAATTAAAATAAAACTGACCTTTAGAGATATATTTTCATTAATTTTTTTTATTTTTGAAATAATCAAAATGACTTTTAAAAATACATTTGTAGCTAAAGTACTTGTTATATGAACAACTGGTAATTAAAGTTATCTATTTAGAAAGAATTTTTTAATAATTGAAATGTATAAATTACAAGGAGGGTTAGTCTTTCATTAGATGAGAGATACATTGAAGATATAATTTTTAAGAAATATAGTTACAAGAAAAAAATAATACTATATATATAAATACGTAAGGGAGAATCCTTGGGGGTATATAAATCCTTAACAAATTATTAAAAATATTCAAATACTCATATTTTTGTATCTTTATTTCAATGAACAAATATCTTTTCCTACGATACAAATTTATGTTTTTGGTAATACGCACTGTACGGATGCAGATGTCACATAAAGAAGAGATAAAGAAATCCAATTCAGTCGAAATGAAATGGACAAATAAAGATTTCTATTATGCAGTTTATTTTTGAATTTAACAAATGAGCGTTTTTTGGACACTTTTAGCCAGGGTAGCATGCTTAAAGAAGTTCAAATAAATCACTAAAAGCCTCCGAGACGTACAGAAAAAACTATGCATAGAGCGTAGAATTATATCACCCAGAGGTAAGATTATAGAATTTTCAGTGGTTCTTAAGACTGAAACAGGTTAAATTGAATCGACATATTAGGTCTTTCTATGCAGAAATAAGAAAAATTGTAATACACTGGTAAATCTTTTAAATAAAGCTTGGGCTTATATAAATTTATTGATTTCCGTTTGATGTATATATTTTCTTTAAAAAAAGAATCTATTATACAGTTTGGAGCAACAGGTAATTAATGATTGAATCGTAAACAGTAATATTAATGTTTGAAAAATCACATTATAATTTGAGTCAAGAATTTTTTTCAAATTTTAAACGCTTTATTAAAAATCACATAAAAAGTTTACACATTCTACTACAAAAGGAGATCTCGTAGGTAATTTTCTGAATAAAGTGCGCCAGTCCTCCCAAGAAGGTATAGGATGTTAGAAAACCAAACCAACCTTCAAGGGAGACAATAAATACAAAACATGCCTGTACAATACATAATGAATAGAAAAATTCTGAAATTCGTTAAAATATCCGACAAGAAAACTTTAAAAACACATACAAAAATCAAAGGCGAAGTCAAATAATTTACTAAGAAGCGATCAATTAAAAGAAGCAAATCTAAAGAAAGTCACTCAATAGAAAACTGGTTTATCAACTCAATCCAAGAGCACGAGTCAACAAGAAAACCTTTAAAAATTCAAAAAATGCTTCAAAAAACTCACCTTTAGATATAAAAAGATGAAAAAGTTCACATCATACGAAAACACGAGAAAAATTCCACGGCAGTGTCAAACAAGTAGTACAGCAAAGTTAATATTAAATTTAATATTAAAATGATCCGAGAAAAAGATTAAAAGACGAAAGCTACAAACATCTTGAAAACTCACAAAACAGTTTAGAGAATATCTGAAAGTAAGGGAGAAAAAACGAACGAAGGATAAAAAGATGCAAGGGGGGAGGGGAGATGGATAAAAGGTTCTCGAACTAAACAAAAAAAAAAAAAAAATAGGTATCGACTGAATCCCCCCACTGATCATTACTTTTGAAGCTATTCAAAAGATTTTGAACTTTAAGGAAGGAAAAAAAAAATATAAGATATTTTTTTAAAGGCAGAGAGCGATGTACAATTAAATGAATCTTTACGAAATTGGATTTAAAAATAAAGCATATGAATGGAAAAGCAATTTAAATGGAAATGCATATTAAATTATATGCAAATTAAGAACTTTATATTACATACAATCGCAAAATAGCTTAGGTATCTTTGTGATAAATTTCAAAGGGGGAAAAAAAAACAATATACGGAAAAATTGCTTACTTTTAATTTCCGATTTTCAAAAAGTGCTTTTCTGCTGGAATAGTTGTTTGAGAAGCGAAAATAAACAGCGCATCTTATTTTAATAAACTCCTCACCAAACTTATTTTTATTAAAATGTTCTGAAAAATCCGGAGAAACCAGGGTTTCTTTCCCCCCAACTTTTACTGAAATCGGGATCATATTAAAAATGATTTTGCTTATTTTCACACTCGAAAAAATTCTAGAAAATATTTCATTAGTTTTTTTAAAAATACAGTGAAAACTCTAAGTTATCTAAACAAGGAGCTAGAAGTATCATAGCTTGAATATTGAAGTTTTTTTATTAATTTAATCTCAATCCTCTTAATGCCAAAAATAAAAGTTACAGTTCTGTAAAAAAAATCTGAATTAAAAATTACTTCGTGTTCCTCCAATCATTTTTAAAAACTTTTAATATCTTACTTGCTACTAAACAGCACAAAAAATAATGAAAAATCTATAAACAAACAAAAACAAAAAAAGCGAATACAGTGAATTCTTGGGAGGTACGAGTTCTCTCAACGGGAAAAACTCTTAACATTTCAGTTGCTCGATTTTTTTCTTTTTCTAATTAAAAAAACGCTGTTGAAAATATTCTTTCAGAATTTAATTCAGAAATTTTTTAGTTGCATTAGTAGTGAAAACATTATTAACTAACATACAAGTATTATTACTTATTAGGAAAAATTCTTAATTGAAAAAACATGCAATAACAAATTTTTAAAAATAATAAAGAATTTTCCCAGAAAAGTTTATAAGTTAAAATTTTACCGTAAAATCGCGTTAGAGAGGAGTAATTTATCTACTTGAAAGAATTCTAGCTTTTCCTATAGTGGTGTTTTTAATTAGAAATTTTGCTATAAACAGTGGTTCTTAAAACTTTTGAACGCCGCAAATTGATATGTATCAGCCTGACATCGTGGGTCCTCAAGATTTTGAACCCCCTACCTCCTGACTCCCAACACTTGGTTTGAGTGATTTAAAGGTTTTTCAATAATCCTAAGGTTGCCTGTGCTACATATACAGATTTTTTAACATTTATTTTTTTCCTTTAAGAAAACAGTTGACATCTAATTTTAAAAATTACGTTGTAGTATAATGGTTATGTGTGTAAGTTCAAACAATAAGAAAACTGTATAAATATTCTGGATCGAAATACATGTTTTGGTAGAGTTTTTTCATTGGGGCAGTTTAGTGATTTTGTCTAAGAAGGCATATCTCTCAATTTTTCCTCGAGGCCTTTCAGAGTCTGTAAATAAGAGAAATCTTGACAATAAATGAAAGACCTTCGCGGACCCCCTAGAAAAGCTTTGTGGACCCCCGGAGGTCCATGGACAACAGTTTAAGAATCACTGCTATAAAAGATCACATGAATCATGATTTATGTTTTCAGCAAAAAGCTTTATGAAAGAAATCTTTTCCTTATTATTTATTGGGAACTTCTTTTCTTTGTTGGAAAGCTCAGTAGTTTTTTTTAAAAGAAAATAATGCACAATTCGAATAAAATATTCGTTTCGATATGATGCTTTTTATTTCTACAATCTAAAGAATTTGACTTAAAAAATGCGTTCTAAAAGTACTGTGTTCTTTTTTCTTTTTGTTCGTTGTTCCCCAAAATATAGTAAAGTTTAAATTAATATTACTATAAAGAAATTGTAGTTTAAGTGCTCTAAGGGTGTTATATATATATATATAAAGAAAAAAAATGACTGTTTGTTCCAAATCTCTCTCTATCTATATATAAGTATGACAATAAGTAAATAGAGAGAGAGAGAGAGAGAGAGAGAGAGAAAGAGAAGGACGGGAAGAAAAATATGGTTCTTTAGGAATTTGAATGTGATTTATATATAATTGAGAGTTATTTAAGTTTTTATAAAAATTAATTAAATTCCCGTAATAATTTTTTAAAAAAGAAAGGATCTTATTTCTTTCCCTTTAAAGATTAAAATTTCTAAACTTTTGATAAGATCAATTTTTTCTTTCTTTTTTTTTTATAAAAATCGAATGATAATTTTTTTTAATACTGACTTACATATTTATTTTTGAAATTTATATTTTCAAATAAATCGTGTAAAATAATTCGTTTTTAAAAAAAGTAAGTTCTGCATAGATATTTTTTTATTTACGTCATATTTTCAACTCATAATTGCCATTCCCCTTTTTCACTGAGTGCTTTAAAAAAATTCTCGCTAGGGGAAGCGAGTTGAATACATTTGTTGATTATCAAGTATTGATTTGTTGCTCTAACAAGGGCAAATTACAATACCTAGAATTTTTCGATTTTTCTGTTTTTAAGTTAACGTTTATTTCTCATTTTTAAATTATTGGTTTGCGAAAAAATGAAATCCTGTTTGAGTAGCCAAATGAACACATAATTATATCAGATTACATGTTACATTTTTAATTTTCCGGGAAAAGTTTTTTTTTTTTTACTGAAAAAGCTTCCATTTACTACTTTTAAAACAATATTTTTTATAGCATTTTGTATCCGCATTCCTTCTTTGCGTCGATTTGACAGTGTACTCGAAATAAATGTCTCACCCCACTTCTTCGATAAATATTAAAACTGTCCCAAACCGAGCTTATCATCTAATGGAATACATTTTAATTTTAGAAAATTCCCATTGATTTTTCTTTAATACCATTCAACAGATCCGACTGTCGAAGCACCTAATGTACTCCATTAATATTAATAACAAAAAAGATAGTGCTATAAATAAATTTAAATCATCTTGATATTGTCATCGCCTTTTGGCAACGAGGTCACCGTCCAATCCCGGGACGTGGAAAAACAACACGATGGGGCGCATGTCCGTGCACCCTTTACCGGGGGCGCCCTAGACTGTTCTATCCCAGGATTCGCCAACAGCCCTCATCTGATCGATGCCTACCGCCGAGGCGATGCGACTCTCAGAGAACATAGTCAGTGTGAAGGCATGAACAACTGCGGAGAAGAATCCTCTATTGCGCCGATCCGGTCCTCTTTATCATTGGATTCTCCCAAAGATGCAGACGACTCTCTTTACATGACGTCCCAACTTCACCTTTAGCTTCACGTTTTCAGGTAATGGACTTTGTTTTTTTCTCTGTCTTTTTCATTCCGTTCTTTTATCGTTTGATAAGGAACATTTCATTAAAGTCAGACAAGTAGAACTCTTAATCTAAATGGGATTAATGATATTTTAAAGAGGGGAGGGATTAATATGATTTGTTGTTGTTTTAGATTTTATTTTCGTGTGTGGGAGAGAGGGATATTCTAAAGTTGACCTGGAGGGAAGTTGTAGAGGGGTTAGTGTCTGTGTAGCTGAGGGATAGCGGGACTGTTTTGGATTCTTGGTCTCTTAGTTTTATTTTTTTTTAAAGTTTAGGGTCCTGTACGTTGTATGAGTAAACATTACCACCCCTTTCAATTTGAAATCGGTGCCGCCATCTAGGTATCAGTTACATGTCATCCAGACGATGAAGAATTGGGATAAAAAGCATTGGATAAGAATTGTTTTTGTGGGCGTGAAGGTCAACAATGTATTTTTAAATAAGTTTTCTTACGTAAGTAAGCTCACGTCTGGTCAGCTCTCTTACAAAAATAATTTATATATTACCAATGGGGTGAAGTTTTTTCTTAGAAAAATACTTTTTTACTTTTTTCTTAAGAAATATTTATTTGATTTAATTAAAGATAAATTAAAAACGAGTTCTGTTTTAAAATTGTTTTTCCCCCGATGATATGTAAATATTTACGGATCTACCTGTTGATATTGATCTTAAGGTAGAGCCTTAAGACTTTCTTTTAAAAATTATCGAAGCAGGTAAAAATATAATTAAATGACATTCAAACTATATTGGGAAATTTATATATGAAAGATTAATTTAATTTGCATCAAAAAGATTCTTTAATATTAGTTTTAAACTAGATGATGTTAATAATTAGAAATGAATTTTCCTATTTAAACATCTTGGAGTATTTCTAAAACAAAATGTGTTAAATATAAAATTGGTATTTTTGACGTCTTTTATTCATGCATTTTATTATTGTATGTTTATTATATAATGCTAGGATCATAAATTCACGATATAATGAAATTTAGAGTTATTTGTTTATTATGAATCGAATTTATATTAGTAGTAAAGATGTTGATTCGATTTGATCGTATGGTTTCATATAAGTTGATTTAAGAGTTACATTCCCATTTTCAGTAAAAACTATAATAAGTATGTATATAATGATGTTCAATGAAAAAAAAGAGGTATACATATATCTATGTACATAATAATATTTCAATATTCCACAAAACTTTAAATGTTGAACACAACTGTCAAAAATATTTTTGTGATTTATATTCCTTCGCATTTTCCCCATCCATTGGGATGAGAGATGAAAATATTTTAAATCTGATAAATTTATAAATTAATCTTTTTAATTTTTATATGTATGTTTATTATATTAAAGAGTAACACACCTCAATAATTTTTATAAATAATTTAATGAACAGTCATGAAAATTAAAAACTTCATTTGTAATCCTTTTCTTGTTATTGTTGTTGGGTAAAAATGCCATGTGTCTTTTTGTAATAATAATTAAGATACTGTTATTTATGTTACGCGCTTGAGATATTCATTTGCATTATTAGAAAAACGTTGAATTCCTCTCACAGTAAAAATGACCAATTTAAATCAAACCAGGTACTCAACAGTATTATTTTAAAGCGAAATGTACTCTGCTTTCGTCCTTTCTATATTCCACTTACGCAAAGAAGTTCAAAAAAGTTAGCGTGTTTTACTTTTTATATCGAAATACAAATTAAATTCCATACACTTAAAATTTATCACATAATGAAAAAAAGTTTAGATAATTTAAGGATCATTTAGTAAACTATTTAACGATGTATTTTTCTGAATCCTCTAGAGAAGAAACTCGTAACTTTAATAGCTAGTTTTTAAAGTTCACTAATATTTTTGAAGGAATTCCTTTCCAATTTTTAACCTATACTTGTCTTACAAAGCTTTTACATTTATTTATACTAGTAAATCATTATATTGATTTATATATAGAATTATTAATACTAGTTTGAATGGAACAATTTAAAATATTTTTTTTCTTTCTAAATGTTTATTAGCTAATCAGGGGTTCTTGAGTTTTTGTATTTGAATTATATATAGAGGATTTAAAGTTTCTCTTATCTTTCAATTAATTTGGTTTCTTTCCTTTTATGATATATTCAAATGATTCAAACGAATATAATTACTGCACATCCAAGATAATAGAATAAAAAAAATAAGTTTCAAAATTTTTAAAAAGGAACAGATTTTTGACATTTATTGAAAGTCGCATAATAACTTATGAACTTGCAGAATATTTTGCTATCTTGATATTAATGGTAAATACTTACCACTCATTTTTCTTCAATACTGAAAAATAATTAAATTAATTTTATTACTTTAAATTTCATGTTAATTCATTTAATTTTATTCATTTAATTATTCATTCAATTTTAAGACATTCAATTATTCATTTAATTTTATTTTCCATATTATAGTCTTGTTCAATTTCCTAGCACAATATGCTCATAAGTTGAAATAAATAAAAAAATCAGCAAGTTAATTGTTAAATAGTTGGTTAATTCATACAATATTAATGCCAATTCATATGAAAAAACCTGAACTTTATAAAAATATTTGAAAAAACTGAGGGCTAAAATTAATGAAAATGCCATCGATTTTCATGAATCTTATTTTTGTAATAGTTTAACTTTTAATTGATAAGTAAGTTCTAAACTAGAACTTCTTCAAATTTAATTGAAAAAAATTCTATAACCTTAATAACTTTTTTGAAATTAAATGGATTACAAGCAGTAACCTTATTTGAAGGAAAAGAAACATTCTGAGAGAGCAGCTCTTTAAATTGTCGCACTTTTTGAACATGAATTTAAAAGAAAAGAATAAAATATATGTTGCGGACAAAAATTTAATGCGCGCCTTAGTAGATCTTTGAATGTAATTTATCGAAATTAGTTCTGTTAGCCATCTGCTGTAACTTACTTTATATTTTTTTCACAATTTTGCTCTTGTTATTGAATTCATTTGCCGAGACACAGGCATCATTTAGCTTTTATAGAGGTTCCAGCTTAAATTTGTACATTAATTGCATTCTTTTTTTCCTGTTTCAAACGCATAAGCAAGCTTTCCTCACAAACTTAATACGTTTTGGTCACGAAACAGTCTTCTCGTATTCTCGTGTGGAGGAAATTGCTTGGAATTGTGCATGGAAAGACAAAATTTTTCCCATTGGGATAAATATTAGATTAACTTGAAAATGATATTTTTTTTTATCTCCAAGAAACTTTGGTCATGGGATTTTGAAGCCTATGAATGAAAAATGTGCTGATGCGTGCAATAATAAATTCATTAGATTAGATGTTCGAACAAATTTCTTTGAAATAAATATAAATAAAAGACATTATTTTCCAAAGATGTAATATGTAATGACTCGGATAATACTTTGACATTACCGTCTTGCTAGAAAAAAGGACTTTAATGTACTGTTTTAAATATTAAAAAAAGCATAAAAGTAACTGGACTAGCGTGTTTATAAATGTTTAAGTTTATTTTTCTGTAATTTTGGTTTTATTTCTTTCATATTCTTTAATTTTGCACCGGTCTACTAGTTCAGTGAGGGACAAACTGTTTTAGGTTTGGTTGAAAAGAAAAAATTTTGGTGGGCCCCCAAGATAAATTATAAAATTCAATAAAGGCTAAGAAAAATTGTAGTTTTTGGAAATTACTAAAAATAATGCGATCAATATATAAAACTGTGGCTGTATTTATTTTTCTTCCTATTTTTTAAATTTAAGTATAAAGAAAAAAAAATACATATTTTTTAAATAATTTTATACATATTTATTATGGCAGAGGTTTCATTTTTTGTTTAAACAAATGTTTTGAAATAAATCTATATAAATTATCGAAACTGTATTTTGCATAAGCAAAAAATATTCAGATTTCTATATGAAAATGCTCGCAAATGCAAATGCAAATGCAAATGCAAATGCAAAAAAAAAAAAAAAAAAAAAAAAAAAAAAAAAAATGAAACGAAGGGTTTTGCTTTATATAATGAAACTAAAAATTATACACAGTATTATTGTTCAAAAATCTGGGGTGGACCGAATAGAACACCTAGGTGGCCGCATCTGGTAGTTTGTCCATCACTGTTCTAGATGAAAATGATTAAAGAAAAGATCTAGACGTAAAATTCTTTTAATGATGTAAAACTTACTGATCTTAAGAATGTATGATTCTTTCATTATTGCCTTCTATTAAAAATATATACAAGGTTATAACTTTGCTTAAATGTTATGGTTTTGTTTGAATATGCTGGCATCTATGATTAAAAAACTCTTTCAAGAATATAAGAAATAGGTGTGAAGTATTCAAGAATAATTGATAAAATTCATATCAACGAACTTCATAATGATTTAGGAAGGTCAAAAATAAGTATTTATCAAATAGAAATTAAAAAAAATAATAGGGCTCCTAGTAATTACCCCAAAAGTTCAAGAAAGGGAATGTGTTCTTAGCTCAATTCAAAGATTCGGTGCTACTATGAATTTGCATTTTAATGATAAGGAACTCTTACCAATTTTTAGCTTTAAGTATTCAGTAACTTTTACGTCATACATTGTAAATGCTAAGTATATCATAAGCGAAGTATTAATACGATCTCAGTGTTTAATGAGAATAAATTTTTTATGATGTTTTATTCATTTTATGTAATGATGAGAGATGTCATTTAAATTTTTAACTTTACGAGTATTGAGTAACTTCATCATATATCATTAGAAAGTTAAATAAATGATTTGAATTAGCATACGAAAGCCTTCTTAAATCATCGAGCTGTTCAAGTAGAGAGAAATGCCGCCCAGAGCCTAACGACCCCGGCATGGACTGAAGCTTCGATGATCGTTTCTAGACGATTTGCTTCCAAAGAACTCTTCTCAATTAATTCAAATAATTTATCGTATGTGGATATAAAATGAATTTGTATTCCATTTAATTTTTATACGATATTATATATGGGTATTGTTTTTTGTCTGTTTGAATTTTTACAGCGCCGTTGTTCATTTAATTTATTCGAAAAAATTTCTTATTAAAAAATATATATGTACCGCATTTTTTTCAGAATTAAAAAAAATTCTTTTAGAGATGTTCAAATAAAATCCTTTTCTTGTTATCTGAAAAGGATTACAGATATTTTATGTAATAATAATGATAGTTTCTTGATAATAATAATAATAATAGACATTTTTGAAAACTTCTTCAATTAATGTCACAATACACGCATAAGCAGAAATAACTTAATTTGTTTCCCAAAAAATATCTTCAATTATAGAAAAAGGCTTCTAAAACAAACAAATCCACCAAAAATAAGTCAATTTTTTGAGAAGTTAAAAAAAAGCGAATTTAATTTAAATTTAAACTCTGGTCATTTGTAAAAGACATAAAAAATAGATAAATAAAAAAGGAGCTTTGAATAGAATTTCAAAACTTACTATATATATATATATATAGAATTTAAAATCTTGTTTTAAATCTTACTGATTTTTTCAGAGAAATAAATATTAGAGTTGTAAAAAGTACAGCATTGAAGATTTTTTTAAAGAAAAACATCTTGTAACTTTTTTTCCCTTAGAAAAGAGATTTCTGTAAGGATTTGAATATTCAAAGCGATAATTTTTCTTAGTTTTGCTTTCTGTTTCTTAAAATAAATTAATAGTTGTAAAATATTAGAAGATGGTACGTGTTATTGATGTTTTAGGGACCTATTGAAAACTATCTGTTTACAAATTTTAGAAAAATATAGTATGCTCTAAAAATTTTAAAAAATTCAAATGAAAAGTTGTGTACTTTGTTGTTTGAATTACCTTACATCTCTTTTCAGAAGCTTACAGAAATGAATATTAGAATAGATGCTAACTAAATATTTATTTTTATTCTTAATTGAATTCTAAAATTATAATTAATTTACATTGAATTACATTACTTTACCTTAATTTACATTATATTACCTTGGGAAATAATTGCCCTTTGCAAACTAATTACAAAAAATAAATTACAACGAATATTGTAATTGTAATCCCAATTTCCTTGAATAATATTTTTCATTTTGGTTACCGAATATTAAGACATAAAACATATAAAAATGTAAATATTTAAGAACTCTTTAACTCACAGTAGATGAAAAATTCAAATGGTTATTTTTAATAAGCGTTTAAATAATTTCAAGTAAAATTAAAAAAAATATTGATGACTGTAATTTACAAAACTAATAGTAAGAAAAACGTATGTATTTTTTATAAAACTTAAAATTCAAAAAAAATTCACTAAAGCAAACTTTGGCCTAAATGAGATATTAATTTTTAAATACATGAATAACATGTAGATAATATTGAAATTCCTTCTTAGGAAAAATAAAATATTACATCAATTATTCTATTTTTCAAACCAAGACTTAAAAAATAAATAAATGTAATCTAGGTAAATGAGAATAGAGCACTGGGTTTATTTTGAAATTATGCAAATTTAATGAAGAAAATATGATGACACTACGTAAAATTAATCACATTAAAATATATGAATAAAATATTTTGCAGTTGAAACTCTTTTCCCGATATTCGAATAAAAGTTTTTGGTTTGTCATTCCTTACTTAGAAATGATAAAAGTATTGAAAATACATTATTCATTAAACTTGTGAGCTACGAATTCCAAAAGAATGAATTATTAATTCTGAGAATTCTATAAGCTAAAGATTATGAATAGCTTTTTTGAGCTATTCGAATCTCCTATTTTTAAATTACAATCATATAATTAAAAAAAATTGAAACGTAAATATTTCGTTTCTAGAAGTGCAACAGGTTTGTTTGAAGTTGCATGCAGTAGTTGGAAAGAAAAAAAAAATGATTTATAAATATGCAATGGAATTCAAAATACTTTGATTTTTTGATGTTTTATTCAATAAACTAAAAGTAAATGATTATGCTACTTAGAATTTATTCGTGATTCCCTTAAAACTGTTAAGTTAGTTCGATTTTTTTATCTATTTAGTCTTCCTTTAGACATTGGAACAAAAATAAAATTTTAAAAATGATATAAAGAAAAGTCAAAATTACTTGTTATCTTCATCAATATTTTCCCAATGTCGAAAATTAAAAAAGGAATATCTTTTTCTCCTAGAAAGATGAATTTTTTATAACTTTTAATTTGAATATATGATATTATTTTGGATTGCTTCTTATATCGTTTTAAGTGTTTGTTTGTTTGAGTTTCGTTAGATAATTATTTTTTAAGATATTTCTTGCTGTGTTCTAAATGAATACTGTTTAAATTATTTTCCTTTATTTCAAAAACAACCAGAGATGTATTCGAATTTACTGATAGTAAATTTAAATGTATGTTATAAAAGTAGTATACATAAATAGTCCACATAATATTTTAATCCATTTGATAAATTGATAATTATTGTTTATATGTCCTTCTAAAAATTAAAATGGAGGTTAATCTTCCTTCTGACAAAATACTTTTACTGGAAAAAAATAGATTATAAAAAATAAATGTCTTTTTTAAATTTATAGACACTAAGTCAAAAAAATTACTAAGATTTTCAAATAATTGTTTGTAATTTTTTGAATAGGAGTTCCAAAAGAACTATTATCATTAAGGAGGATTTTTCACTAATGTCCTAAAGCGATGTAATACTTCATCTTTAAATTAAATGAGAAAAACAGGTTCGCAACAGATTCTTCTTCTATTTACATTAACTAAATGGTATTTATTTATTAATAACAAATTTATCATTTTAATAATGTTTACGAGTATTTTATAAAAGCAAGAGCTCTTTACATTTACAATTTGTTATTTATTTCCTACAACCTGCTTGATACTTCTAGTTCAACTTCATTAACATTTTCACGAAAATTCTATGTCGTTCTTTTTCCGGAATCGTAGCAACATTCAGGAATAAAAAAGGAAAAGTGTTTCCAAGAGAATCGGACTTAAATCAATATTCCAAATGTTTCCGAGAACCTCTCTCCCAACGTTACATTTCTTTTTTCTCTTCCTATTCACCGAATATTTTTAAAGGTCTAGAGAATTCCTAGAAGCCGGTAAAAGAGTGGAAAAGAGGAAACACTTCCGAAACACTTTTCGAACATTAAAGGGAGCATTTTCCTCTCTTTCGGCACATTTCCCTCTCACTCAACACCATTCAAAAAGAATGTGAACCCTTCTCATTAGCATTAGAACACAAAAGTAACCTGTGCGGAGTGTCAGCGAATTTAAAGTTGGGGGAAGAAATCGATAAGCGTAAACGTGTGTCTCCCGCATTTCAGTCGGGCCATGTGTCTAGGACAATTTCCAGTTAGTGGGTAGGAACCAAATCTCTCCCCAAAATTGTCCTCCTTCTCCCAACACACTGCAAGACACGCGTGTCCATTCCGCTTGTTTTGAAAGAATAAATAACCTCATCATCCAACCAATCATAATTCAATATCAGGTGCCAGATAACTCAATAGAGGATTCCCCTTTTCTTTTCAACGATCTTTCCTAAGAGAAATCACCTCCTCCATCTCCACAGCACACTTCTCCCGCTTTTCCTTTTAGAAAGACGAATGGATCTCTATCGAATTTTCTCCTGCCTTTCTACCTTTCTATTTCTTCCAACAAATTGCTCCCACCTTTCAGGATGGGCAGAGCTTTTCGGAAGAGAGCAGTTCTCTTCTTCTTTATACGATTCATAATTTACTGCCGCTTTAAAACATCGAAAAGGCACATAAAAAATGCACCCTGTCACGAAGAGACGGGGTTATTTTTAGAAAGGAGGGACGCACAGGTGGATTTCCTTTTTATTATTATTTACTTATTTCCTCACTTTTTTGTGCTGAGTTTCGATTAATCTTTGTATGTTTTCGTCGTTTACATATGTCATGAAAATGCTTTGTATTGAACATGTTTAGTTCTTACCTTTTTATTTTATTATTTTGACGAGAGGGATTTTTTCCTTCTTTTTTTAGATAATGACATTTTATAATTTATTACAATTCTACTTCGATAAAATTGCTTGGAAAATTATTCTGTCATGTTGAACAGTTAATTATGAATAGGTAATGTTAAAAAATTGAAGTCATGTTAAATAACATAAGAAGATAAGCGGAAAATTTCAATATAATGAGAGATGAATGTATGCTATTAAATCATAGTTCAAATAAAATTTTTAATATGAATTATAATAGAATGTAATGATAAAAATATTTTTAAATTTTTCTTAATGCTATAAATAATAATTATAGTAATACTTTTAATATGGTATTGTTTAATAACATTTAGAGGGCAATTAGATGTGATACTTATAAAAAGTATTTAAAAAAATCTTTATACTCTCAAGTACATAAAATTTCGGAAAATAAGGAAAATGAAGGTAAACTACTAAACTAATATTTATTTATTAACACAATAATGATGTATTATAAAATATTACAAAGTCATTAGAGAATATTACATAATGATCAAATATTAGAGGAACTGTTTTTATTGCATTTTATATTTTATCTAAATTATTACCGTTTTTTTCAAACACCCAATTTTTAGTAAAATCAGTGCATTTTCTAGATATATATAGTGCGTGAGTATGTTTATCTTTAATTATAGCTTTTACATTAGAAAATTTTTATATATTCCTTCATAACTAATAGAATATCCAATTTTCTCAGTAGCATTTCTTTCTCTCCTTCTGTTTTTAAAATCAATAACTTGTTTTCTTTTAATTCATAAATCCCATCATTTTCTGTCCCCGTATTCTGCCCCTTAGATATTATTCATAGGAATTAGGCGGACTGTAAACATAAGGTAAAATATTAGCTCGTTTCGTAATAATCAATATTAAATAATTTAGTTACAATATATATTTAAATTCTTTTTCATTCTCTCCTTTCTGCAAACAATTTTGTATTACTAAAATTTTAATAGTAAATCGTTTAATGACCCTAATTCGACAACTTTATAACGTGTAAAATATAAAGAATTGAATAAGAGGGAACGATCAGTAATACAGAAAACTTAAATTATTTTTATTACCATCGATTTTTGTAAAGGTCACACACAAATTTCTAAATAAAACATTAATACAGTAATTTTTTAAAGAAAAAAAAATCAAATGTGTGAAAAGTGTTATAACATTTTTTTTGCAGCTTAAAAAACTAGCAGGATACTTTAAGCAGTTTTAAGACGCATTTTTATTCTATGTTTTAAATTTATTAATAACATTACTCGCACACTTAAGACCTTACCCCGGCTATTTTTATAAATTTTTTAAAGAAACATTGCAAAATATTCATTTTAAATTTTAAAATAAAGCTGTTTTTATAAAAAAAAACTTAACATAGTTTATTTTTCTCTTATTATACGTTTCTAAAATTAATAAATATATTAATTCACTATTTCAGACTGAAAAATGAATCCGTATAAAGTGAAGATTATTAAGTGCACTAAAAATAATAGTATTTTCTTTCATTGATTAATAACGGAATGTAAATTTCTTTGTCGCTCCTCAAGTTCTCATGAATGATATCTTATTAGGTTTTCAGTTTAACTTTGCAATCTCAATACATGCACAGTCTCAAAAATATTTATTTTTCATAATAATTCCTGCTTTATTTATTTATATTGTTGAATTCTTTCCAAATCCCGATGCAAAGCAAAAATGTAACTAAAATCAAAGTTACTTGTAGCTAATTAATATTCAGTCATAGTAATTAGTTGTTCGCATTTAAAGTAAATTATTCTAAAAATTATTCGAATCTTTGTTAATTTATATTTTAAAATAAATAGTTTGAAATGTTCCCTAAAAAGGGTTTAATTAAATTTCTTATACATATGCCCCACAATTTGATGCGATATATATATATATAATATTCTCGATATATATATATATATTTCTTAAATCAAAGGTAAAGCTATTTTAATAATACAATTTTGAATCATTGATGTACAAACGGTTTTTCAGATGAAAAATTCTTTATTAGCTTAGTTTGTTTTTAATTAACTTATGAATACTTTTGTCTGTATACTGCATTTCTAAAAAATTTTATGTAAAAATATAACGTGAAATAATACTAAATTATCTGGAATTTTAAATGGAGAACCAGAAACACTATTAAAACAAGCTTGTGAGAGTTTCTGGAATATTCGATTTTAATTCAGATAGTCTCAAACAAATGATTTATTTTTAAATTAAAATTCATTTTTTTTCAGGGAAAATATTCCTGCCAGCTGTAAATATTGCATTTTTATCAGGAAAAAAGAATAACCGCATTTCGATTCATTTGGGCTTATTCTTTGCTGTTTATTCTTCTTCTATGTTTTACAAAAAGACACGGCATTCCACTGCATGAAAAAATGTCAAAGAAAAATCAGAGTGTGAGAAGCAATTGGAAAGTGTTCGGAAAGAATTCTGGTTTGCTTTATTAAATTTTAGCTGCCATCTTCTTCAAAATAGTCGCCTTGGGAACGTATTCATCGATCCTTGAATTTTTTCCGCCTTAAAAGCGCCAGGGGAGCCATTTTTCTGAAAGCTGTCGATTACTACCTTCGATTTTATTCGGATCTCAGAAAAAGTTTCAAAGCGGCGTCTTTGGGTTTAATTTCATTTTGGGCAACAAAGCAAAATCCCCGGGGATTAGATTCAGTAAATGAGAAAGAAAAGAATGATTATTTTTCCTAGCTCCAACTTTTTTTGATGGAAGGGTTATCCAGATGCATCAACCAATTGTTACTGTTTCCGAACACGTGTTGACAATCTTGTCAAGATTGTACGAAACAGTTTTTCTAGAATTGAGATCATGAATTTTTTTATATTACATGGAAAAATTGCATTAAGATTGGTCATTCTGAACATTCTTGCATTCTGCAGACATTCACTTAGTTTGAAGCAAATATTTGATAAAACTCTGATGCTTCATTTTCAGAGGTTTACAGTGCTGTAGTAATGCATTTACTCAAGTACAACTTAATTTAATGGAAATATTTTGCTTTGCTTTATTTTAATTTGGCGACATGAAAATTATAGCGAACCTTTTTGTAAGAAAAGGAAACCACTTCGATGAGTAACACGAACGCAAATTGTGGTGTAAGGCAGAAAACAGGCAGAAAAACGTTAGAAATTTTCTACACTTGGGAAATTTTTTTTAACCAAGATCATTCAAGAAACTCTTAATGATTTACTCTTTTTTAATATTTGATTCGCTGTATTCAAACTTTTTTATACGGGAAAACATATAAAGCTTTGAGTTATTTAGGCAAGGATTTATTAGATTCTAAAATGCCTTAGAATTTGTTTAACGATAATTTAATAAGATTTCTTATTTTATGAAAAATGTGAGAATGTATTATTAAGGGTATTAATAGAAGATAAGGTTGAATAAATATAAAGTTAGATATCACAATTGCTTGGTTATAAATCAAGTGTGTTTGTTTCTTAGAATATATTAAGCATCCGATATTTCCAATTTTTTGTTTTTAGAAAAAGTTTCAGTGAATACAATGGAATTTTTTTTGTCTAAATCTATACAGTTATAGAAAAGTATTTCATCAATAATTTTTTTAAATAAAAATTAATCATTCATGCAATAAAAATCAACGAGGACAATTTCTCACAAAAAGTATAAATTTGTGAACAAAAAGTTAATCTAAATTTCGTATGTAGTAATATATTATTCTTATTTTAATTCAAGGTATATATCCTGTATTGAGCAAGATATTTCATTAATTATGTAATCTTTTAGTCTTTTTTGAGGTTCCTTCTGAATTTCAAGAAACACGAAGTTGTATTTCTTTTCTGATTTTTACCAGATAAATTAAACCATTGCCTCGTATTAAATAATTTATATTTGCTGAAAAAAATCTCACATAAATGTGTGTTTCTGGTATAAATTTCCAAATCCAAATTGAATTTGTATGTCTTATTCAATTTCGGAATAAAGTATTTACAAAGTTTTTCGTTTAATATTTTACGTTTTTTAGCTTTGATTTTACTTAATCGTAATTCTCAAACCTCTTAAAAGCAGGCTTACATCGTTAAATATCGATTATTCCTCAAGAAATGATTGTTATCTACCGTATCGAAAAATCGATCAGAAAGAAGAGACTTAATGACAAAAAGAAACTTTCTGCGATTGGAAATAATCACAAATGAATCGGAGTAAATTGTCTGTAGACAATTTGATTCAAAACTGTGTCTTTTCAGTATTGATTTCTGGAACGTACTTTTACCAGAGTAGCTAATTGTTCATTTAAAATATCAATTGCTTTCTCTACCTAATGTATACATTTTCGAAGTGATTCTTAAAATACTTTATGAATCTGCTTCTATTTTGGTAAATTTAAATAATAAAGCATAAAAAAAAAATCTCGTTCATGAAATCCATGATCTTGTTTCCTCATTTCACCAATAATTTCAATTAAACGTTTTAACTAAGGAGCATGAGATTAAAATTAAGTAGGCCAATGATTATTACTTTATGTCGTTAAAAGTACGTGTTCATTAAAAATTTAAATAACTGAAATAATGTTTCTCTTTTGAATCGTATAGTCATAACAGAAGTAGATTTAATTTCAAAGAACCAAGAATTTTTATATAGAATTCGAATGGAATTTATTTATTACACGAAATTATCTTTAATGATCTTTTTATGGATTGTAGGAATAATTATCAAAAATTTTATGTTTGATTAAAAGAAGAAAATGGTAGGAATTATCATTAATAGTTTTATATTTTAAAGACCCCTCTAACATTTTAGGTGAAACAACCTGTTTTTTAAACACAAAACCTCCATTTAAAATAGTGATTCTGAATGCCTCTCCATTTTTGAATTTTAAAGAAAAACAGTTATTCGTGATTCTTTTTGAAAATGCATCATTCAATTAAGAAAATGTTAACAGTCTTTCCAAAAGATAAGCAACGAATATTTTCACTCCAGAATGATCCATCGTACTAACCTTGTATATAGATTTCTTTATACTCAAATTATGGATGGCAGAGATTATACCTAACACATTGTCCTTGAAAAGCACTTTATAATTTAGTTAATTTGCTTAGAGGTAGATTGTGATTTATATCTTTCAAATATTAACACAAATTCATTAGGAAATGGAACCATAATAAGATGTTTATTACGGATTCCTTTGTTATTTTCCCTATTCATAGGCCCTGTTTACTTGATGTACTGTCTGTTTAACCTAAAATATATCATTTATACAAGTTGGATCCACAAGCACTTTTTAACGTATTTTGATAATCAGATAAATTTAAAATTAAAATTGAATTATTAACTTTTTTGCATGATTTGAATTTTTATATATACAAACATAAGAGAGTTCCTCTATATTAATTACATTAAAAAACAAACTAGTTGTATCAATGTATTGCAATAAACATAATGAAATTGAAATATTTCTCAAATAGGTTTGTTGTTCTATACTGGCCTTATTCGTGTTTCTCTCTCTCTTTTTTTATGATGATGCGATGAGATGAAGAGACGCTCTTATTATGACGTAGTTATGGGCAACTATTGACCTCCCGATAATATGTCTAAAATAAATAACCTTTGTATTATGATACAATTTTATAGGCTTCTACCGACCTTATGGCAATTTGTCAGCAGGATAATTTACTTGGGAAGTCCTGTTTCAGTAAGCAATAACGACAGGTCTACTACAGTGCAGAGGGCTAAAAAATAGGCAATACTCTTGTTCCAATGTCTTCAATAATTAATCTCTACATTCTTGTAAAGATTAAATATTTAAGAAATAAAAATAATATGTGTTATTTATATATATATATACATACGTGCATCTATTATTAGGGCATAATTTATTAAATATTATCTTTAATTAATAGTATGTGGATATTATAAATATTTCATAAGTTATTAACTTTTATTTTGAAATAATTGCTAACTCATAGTAAAATATCAAAGAAATTATTTAAATATGCATAAATTTACTACATTTTGGATAATTTGGTTTGTCATCCAGGTGGTGCTGCCAATTTTTAAAGAAATATTTTATTATGTTTTCGAAATATTCGTTTTTAATGTTATTTTCGCAATTTTGGAAAATGAATTTTTCGAATATTTTGATCATATTTTTAAAAAGTTTTTATTGAATAAATTGAAAAAGAGAAAAGAATCCCGCCGTATGAGAGTAAAATAAACAGCTAAAAATAAATCTAATGATAATCATCTAAAGGGGAAAAAAAACTACTTGCGTGATTAAAATTAAAAAACATTCAACAAGAACTGAATTTCTTAGCTATTTTCATCATTTATTTGTTTGGTATATTTTTCACAAACATTAAATGTTCGAATCAACGAGCAAATGGCTGTTTTAAAGTAAAACTATATATATACCATTTTAGGTAATTAGTTTTCCCCGTAATTTTCAAAATAAGTAAGATTTAACATTAACACGTAATTACCACCCAAAAAGTAAGGGAAAATAAGTACCGATATTAAAGAGGGATATTTGAGAAAGCGAGAAAATAGTTGAGGGAAAGGGGGAAAGAAATTGCGGAAGTAGCTGGATAAACGTCAAATACTGCTGTGTTTGCAAGGGAAAAAATCTTAAAGGCGCCCTATTAGCAGGAATTATCTTGGCGTTAGGGATGAATTCATCCGATAAAACCTGTTTTTGAAGCTCGCAGAAATTGAGCAATAGTGCAGGGTCTTAGTCAACTAATTTTGATCTTTTTTATCGGTTTATTTTTTTGCCTCCGCATGAAACGAATTTATCTTAAGCTGTCAGTTACGTCCTCTTTTCCACTGCAACATACTTAACGTTTCGTTAATCCAGCTATCAAATGACGTATTTCGTATCAAAGAGCCAACTTATCCTCCTGTTAACAGAAGGATTTGATGTAAGCAGATTAGAGTTGCAATATTTTCTTGGGTTCTATCTTTTTGCAAGGAATATTGCAAGTTTTGTAAGCAATATGTCATATGCCTGTCCAATAAAATAGACGAAAGATATTGGATTAAGAATGCTGTAATGCAATTATACGGAGAAAAAAATCATACTAGCAATTTCCTAGTAATTCTACTGAATTATTTGAAGTATTTGTCGAAATTTATTTTTATGTTCATCTCTTTTCAGTCTAACTTTTTTAAAAAAAAACTTATTCTAGTTTTTTAAAAAATTTTTCTAATTCACTTCTACTTTCTTATGTTAATATTTCATAAAAATATTTCCTCAGTCAATTTTGGACTAAATTTATATTTTTTTTGTCAAAGAAAGAAGAATGCTATTATTTAGCCAAATTTTCCGGCCCTTTAGCTTTATTTCTTATAGCTAATCACTATTTCTATGTTTTAGATTCTGTCAAAAAAAATCTTGATTATAAATTAAAGTATTTCTAGAGTAATGTGAGGGTTCTAAGCGATAGACTTGGCAATTGTCAGCCATACTCAAGTGCCGAAGACACTATTCTCCTAACTTTCCCACCATGTTAGAACTTTGAAGTTCCATTTAACGTACAGCAGACATATATTCCTCCTCAAAACATAATTTTATTGGAATCATAACTCGGACACATGAATCGACTTAAACATAACATCAAAGTTTCTGACCATAATCACTCAGCAACTTTGACCTCTAATTTTTTAAAAATGTTTATTTGTAACGTCCTTCCTTTTATTAGAAATATTTAACCTTGAATAAATACAGTCAACTAATATATATATATGATTCTGTGTATATTATAATAGATTTTGTTCGGGTAAAATGTCATACATTTTTATCATTATAAATTAATTTATTACGTGTTAAAAATTTTGAAGAAGTAAAATTCTTAAAGAAAATCATAAAGAACTTTTTCACTTTTTATATGTTTATAAATAATTTCTTTTTTATAAATATATCTTAGTTTTGTCTTTTCTAATATCTTATACTAATAGATAGATAAAGTAAAACTATATTATTGTTAAAATAATTATCTACAAGCACTATTCTGGTAAATTCTAAAAGGTTAGCTATATACATATTTCATATAAATTTTGTAATGTTTCAATAACTCTAATAAGTGGTAAGTAGATTTTTCTGATTTTTTATTTTTCAATTATTTTGATTTTGATTTTACACTTTTAAAATAGTTTTATATAAAAAAGGCTTTTAAGATAATACAAATACATTTATGCGAAAACTTTCCTTGATCCGAAATAAAGCTAGAATTATTTGAATTATATTTTTTCTGTAATAAATAATTTAACTTTCAACTTAAAAATAATTTAGAAACGCTTATGTCTCTTTTTCTCGGTTTTTTATAGTTTTCTCATGAATGTTTCTTTTTGTGATTGTACATAAATTCATTTATTGTTCATAAATTTCTTTCTAAAGCTTAATTAAGAATAAATAAAAAACTTGACGAAAGCTTGATTTTTATTTGACACAGGGAAAAAAGTACTAAAATACTAAGTTTTAAACGTATAAGTATTTTAATGATAAATAATGTATTAGTAGATTTTCAATTTCTTATGCAATTTTAATTATCAATTATTTTACAAATTGATTTTAAAAAGGTTAAATATTCATTTTATTGAATTCACTTATAAAATAATAATATAAAACAAATTCTTGTAAAATAATAATAAAAAAAAATTCTTGTAAAATAATAATAAAACAAATTCTTGTAAAATAATTCTATTGTACTGATGAGATATTTAAGAGTATAAGGTACTCGTAATTCTTAAGTTTTAACTTTTGCCTTATCATCATGAACTTCGGCATCATTTTTAACATATTTTTAAATCACTGACAAAATTTGGTTGCAAAATATTCATATATTTGGAGTTATTAAAATATTTCATCATTTTTTCATACATATTTGAATTATTTTATAATTTGAAATGCAATGTGCTTTTTTATAGAATTTTTACACATACCTAAATATAAAATAAGGAATTCTGTCACATAATATTTCTCAATTGAATCATTATTGTGAAAAATTATAGTTTGAAAAAAACTAAACAACACGCTTTTATACTGAATCGAACTAAAAAGTAAAAAAATAATTTTTAATAAAGAATAAAATGATTAACAAGAAAATGAATGTCATTGTGGTAAAAGCGTGGGGTACTTTGAACTACATTTTTACACTAATTCAGCTTTTCGGAATAGAAGTTAAAAATTATGACAATTCAAACATTTTTAGAACACCCCACGCTTTTACCTCAATGACATTCATTTTCTTGTTAATCATTTTATTCTTTATTAAAAATTATTTTTTTACTTTTTAGTTCGATTCAGTATAAAAGCGTGTTTTTTTAGTTTTTTTAAAACTATAATTTATTTTTCAATCTTTTAGTTCGAACTACAATAAAAGCGTGTTTTTCAGTTTTTTAAACTATCATTTATTTATTGTTAAATTTATCCTTGAGTTTGATATTTGAAGCTGGAATTACATCGGCTGTAGAATTAGTCTTGCTCTTCAATGGATATTAATTAACGGGTCTGAAGTGTATTTATTCTCTCTGTTTACGAGGCCTTGAATGAGTCCCATATCGTTATATTAGATTCCGTATCTTTTGAACAGGTCAAACAAATAAAACTGTGTAAAAAAGAAAAAGTTCGAATTAAATTTTTTTAAAAATTTACCATGTTTTTATATAACGGACTAAAAATTATAAAATTCCTCCTTTTCGTTTTTGTTTTCTCTTTTAACATTTTCATGCATTGTTATCCACTTCTCATCTATGGTCCAAATTTCAAGTCTCTAGCTCCTCGGGAAGTCACACAGTTTAAAATCAATTACAAAATTCCACCCGGACAGACATTAAAGAAAGCGAGTTAATAAAAGTATGGTAATATGAAGTGTCAATCATTTATTCACCTTTTAAACGTGTTCCTTTCATGTTAATTCGTATAATCACTTCTAAACGTTTTGCTGTATAAAAATAAAAAATATTTAGCACTTAGAACGCAAATTATTTTTTTTCCACATGCACGAGCCCTTTTTTATTTTATTTTCATTTTCAGAAAAATGTTTATATTATGCTTAGAAATTGCTAACACACACCCACCCTCCAATTTCTCAGATACAAAAAACTTTTTTGTTTGTTTTATTTCTATTAACCGCAAGTGTATTTTATACTTGCATAAAATTAGCTTTAAATTCAAAACAGTTGCTTTAGGGTTGCACCTTATTCTTTAGTAGCTAGATCTGAAATAAGTCGCTAAATCTGGAAATGATGTATGAAATTAGTCGCCATATCTGGAAATGGTACATGGAACAAGTCGCCAAATTTAAAAATGATATATGCAATAAATCGCCAAATCTGGACGTTTTATCTGGAATTGTCGCCAAATCTGATTATCCTTATTCCTGACGATCCTGAAAAGGACAATGGGACAAAATTAGGAAATTATTGTATTGTCATCTGTCCTTGACAAGTGTGCGAAATTTCGAATGAATCCGATCTTTTTAAGTGGGTAAAAATCGAGTTCTAAGATTCCGTTACATACAAGTGAAACTTATAAAAGCGTGTTAAAAATGAGAATTTTTGCGCTTTTAAGTGTAATTCTTTTTCTGAAAAAAAAAAAAAAGAACAGAAATAAGTTATCAAAATAATCTAAGATAACTCGTGACTCTTTTGAAGAAGTAATGAAAAAAATATATAATTTGAAAATATTATGATTTTTAAGTAAAGTTTGAGCCCCAAGGAGCATTTTGAAAGCAAAAGAAGTCATTTTAAGGAAAATAAATGCTGTCATAAAGAATAGCCATTGAAAAGTCTCATTACATAAAAATAGACACTAGAAAAGTAAAAACAATCTGAGACTTTTTTTAAAAAAAATATTTTTCTGTTAACTATTTAAAACTTTCTTTTTTTTAATAAAATAATTTTTTTCCTTATACATTTGACTTTTTTATATCTATGCCCCTTTAAACTCACGTCACTCATTAAAAATGCTTTGATGTAACAAGAATATAATAATAAAATAAGTTTAACGTTTTCCAATTATTATTTTATTACATTTTGAAAGAATATGGATAAGTTTAGTCAATGAAGAAAATTAGTTCAAACAGTAGCTACAATGTTCTCTTTCTGTTACTTTTGATTTTCTCTCGTTGATATTCGCATCAAAATCAAATGAACGTCAATGAATGCATAGTTTTATCGACACAAACGACTCTTCTTGAAGTATTTCAAAAACCTGTCAATCATAAAATTTGTCAGAACAAGGCCATAATTAGACGCCTAACTTTCTGGAAAACTTCATATAATACCGCAGAGAGGTTCACTCAAAGCGATAAATTTAAAACAACTTAACTTCCCTTAAGAATTTAATTCTCAGCTTAAAGATTAAGCAAAAATGATTAAGATCAATCCTTCAATCATCATCAATCATTCATATTAAGCAAAATAATCTCTAATATAGAGTGCATTTATTGAAGGGGGTGTATAGAAAATAAAAGGGTAGATAATAAAACAACTTTTCATTGTTAACACGCTAAACAGTTGTCCTGTGAGATCTCTAAAACAAGAAATCTATTTTCTAAAATTATTTCCATTAGATAGACTGCATCGAGCCATATTTTTGATACGTGTAACGCTTCCATTAATTTAATCCGTTGAGAAGTATTTGAAAACATGCTGCCATTCCGATAACTCTAACTTAGATTTAATCTATGTCCATTCCATCGTAACCTAGATACCAATCTAATGATTCTACCTAATTACCAAACTGATGATGACAAAATTCGTAAGCGAATTAGGGAAGAATACCCGAGTGAGAAGACCGGACTGGAGGTTGAGACAATTCTATTGATTAGAGTACTAAGTCTCATCCATAAAATAATACTTTATGGAGATTATTGATGATTTACTGTCAAAAATTTAAGATTTAATGAAACCTCTCTAATCCAGTCTCTTAAAAAATTTAACATAGAGTTAAAAGTACGTAGGAAAAAAAATGTCACCACGTTATTATAAATAAAATTAACGTAACAATATAAATAGGGTTATTATCATCGTAACTAAAAAATATATTCTTGAGTAGTAATTGGTACTTTATATCTTCAGTTTCGACGTAGATACTAGAACAGATATTATTCAAAATACGGATTATTGAAAAGTTGCAAAATATTATTTTTATTTATTGAGTTAAAATTTTGCTTTTTATAATGCATGCTTAAGCTTTTCGAGCAAGTTTCAAGCAATTCATAAAATACAATAATGCTCTTTCCTGTAATTTTATTGGAAACCTATAGGGTTAGGTATTGGGCATGAAAGTCTTCTCTTAAAAGTCAGTAAAGGAGTCTTATAATAATAAATTTCTATACTGAAAGAACAAATTAACAATCCCTCTGACTCAATCCAAAGATAAAAATCGCGTCAAGGTGATAATCTTTCCGTTATTATGACCGATGAAAGATTCCGTGCAAATCCAAGTGAACATCCATTAATTTACGTTCAATCACCAGTTCCTTAATGTCCCACTTTGGACATATTCCTAGGGATTTAGTGGGGTTCGAAGCACGTATTACACGGTCGAGTAGCGCACCTTTGCGAGACGTTGATCGGGCTGAATTTGTATACGGTGTCCAGCGAAGCAATCAGTTGGGATTTCTATATGGAGTTTCTTCGTCATTTCGTTTGACGTCTGTATTTATTCGGCATTTATAGTGGCAGGGAGAGAAAATTGGACGTTTACCACACGCCATTCCATCCCTGAGGATGGATAGCCGTGGAGGGTCTCCTAGCAACGGGGGGATTAATGTTGGACTGCATCACGTGACTACAGTCGACTTTTAGCAACACCCTCTGTTCGTCATTTCTCTTAGCTGAAAGCCAGAAACTCAGCTTTTCGACCGGGAAGAGAGAATATTGCCTGTTTGTCTCTGAGGGAGTATCACTTCTCACTTTAAGTGAGTTCCCCTGAGATGAAAGGAAGTGATTCCAGGTCTTTTATCCTCTATTAATTCACTCCCCCGGAGGGCGGTGCCTTCCCCTCCAATCTGAAAGGCCCGTTAAAGACAACGGATGAGTTCTTTTCTTCTCAGCCATCGACAAGGTACAGTTGTGGGGGTGGCAGGGAAGAGGGGATTCCATTTAAGTCACATACACGAAACTCAAGAAAGACTGGCGCGATTAGCGGACGATTATTGATGTTTTTTTCTTTTATTTTCTTCTTTACATTTTAATGAGATGGATGGTGGTTTGTGTGAATAAGTATCTGCAAAAAAGTAGGGGGGAAAAGGAAAGAAAGAAACGAATTATACGTGTTCGGTTTCTTTTTTCATATTTTTTTTTTTGTCACCCTGGGGAATAGGATTAGGAAAATGATAGTGCGGGTGAATTATTTCTTTGCAGCGCGTTTTTTTATGAAACATTATTTTTTTTTTTCGTTTTGAAATAAAAAAAGTAATTTTAAAACAAATGAAATCTTTTAAATACAGCATTAATGTTTTCTTTCTTTTTTTGTATAATTTATTTGTTTAAGTATATTGTTGATGCTTTTTCGAACGCCATTATTTATTTTTGGTGTTTACATTTATTTATTTTTTGCTCTATGAACCTTCCATTGCATTACATTGATAATGAAATGAATGCCCTTTTTATTTATCAAAAATATTTTTCATTAATATTTAAGGAAATTTTGTCATTAAAACTTCACTTAAGCGAAACATTTGGTAAAATATTGATTTATATAGGTAATTTTCTTGAGAGAGTTAGCGACAAAACTAATTATTTTATCAAAGGAATATACAAAACAAAAATATTTCGAGAAATATATCTCATTTCTTAGTGGAGAAAAGTTGAAATTGTTAATTAACAACATATATGAGTGATTAAAATAAACATATATTGAATAAATATATATAAAGGAAAGAAAGCAAGGAAATTAATAAATATTAGTTGGAAATCAGTAATGTGAATAAACTTCATAGATTTTAGGGTTTGTTTCCATATTTCAGTAATAATAAAAGAATAAAAGTATTTATTTTAGAACTTTAATGTAATTACATATGTTTCATAAATTCTAATTTTTTCTTCTGAAGCTTATAATTTAAGTTTTCAAAGTAGATTTTATACTTAATTATAAAACGAAGAAATGGTAAAAAAGAGCAATACTTTTGACGAATATACGTATTTTTTCGCAAGTAATTTCCGGATGTTTACTTCCGTTAAATAGGCAGAACTATGCATTTGAAAAAGAATTTTGCATTTAACACTACAACTTAAAAATTAAATAACTTGAATAAAATGAACTGATATATCTCAATGAATATGTTAACAAAATCTTTCTTTTTTTTTACAGCAGTTACAAAACAACAAATAAAAATGTTTTTCTAAAAAAAAACAAAAAAAACCATGAAAAGTAAAATTATTTTTAAAACTTTTTAAAAATTGTTAAATATTAAATAACTAACAAAAATTATTTTATAATGTAGTAAATGTATTAAAGCATGAGTATTATTTTTCAAATTTACAAAATGCGTTCCAAAGTATGCTTGCATTTATAACACTAAATGCTTAGATTCAAAAGCATACTAAGAGGATTTGATTTAAATTTATATGTTTTTAATGATATAAAAACATTCGTCTTAAATATTTTTTGTGGAACTCAATTTTCTCTATTTCTTAAAATATATAGCAGAAAGAAGTGTTGAAAGAATTTATATATATAATATATCAAATAAAAATAAACCAATTCAATCGAACTTTTAGAATATTACATTTTAGCTCTTGATTCTAAAGTTTTCTTATCTCCAATGGTCCTTACCACTAAGAAAATAAATCTACTCAATTATGCATGAATAATCTCCCCCCCCCCTCCCCGAAAAACTGCTTCCATAACACTCGAAATCTGATTCGACAAATGGTGCTTCTTGACAGAACCAAATAACTAAAGCCATTCTCTAGTTTTTCTCTTTTTTTGGATTAGCAGTCCTTATGTAGGCATTAAAATGTCGCGTAAGATATTTTGCTGCTGAGGTTCCAAAATTTGTTCTATTTTGTTCGAATGTTTTCACCTTTTTTTATTAGATTTTTTTTGAATTGATAAGAAGTATTGCTTGTCAAGAACAACCTTAAATACTTAGTCGATTATAGAATTTTTTGAATGCAATTTTCTGCTACAATATTTTTTTGTTAATGAAATATCTTGAAAAACTTTAACAGAACAATAATATGAATATTAACTATAGTAATAAAGGTAGAAAAGCAGCACGCACTTTTTTTTGAATTGTTCACTTAAAATTCCAGTTGTGGGGAAAGAAAGACGAGGGAAAGCAGAACAGATACATGAATAAGACATCTAATCCGGTCTAGGAAGTCTTTTGATAAGTGAATGTTGGAATACATCCAGGAGAGTTTAAAATTCAATCAGTGTGTGGGGGAGCTTGAAGATTGAAAATCATTCTCATGGAATTTAAAGTGTATTCACGGGAATAACAGTACATCATCATAGGGGGAGGAAGTCAGCTGCTCTGGAAAGAAAAATAAATGGTTTGCTGAACCCGGGGGAAAGGCTGGAAAGGAAAACATTTGAAAAAATAAAATAAATTTACCTCTGAAAGAAATATTTAAAGCATACAAAATACGATACATTGCATGAAGAAAATAGTTTTCTAGTTATGAAATTAAATTTGAATATTTAGTTAATAAAATATATTTTTTTCCCATTTGCTTGTTTTATTTTGAATCTAAAACAGTCTTCCGAATGGTCACATTAGTAAGAGATATATGTATAGAGGAATTACAAAACTTTAATAACATTAACCAAAATTTTCCAAAAATACATAATAAGTTTTGTTAATTTTTATATGATTAATTACATAAATAAGTGATAAAGAGAGGAAAATATGCCAGTTTTCAAAACATTATGCCCCCAAAAATGTAAGGCGAAGCTGTGACTCATATCACTAATATTATTTACGCAAATTTGCCTGCAATTTATAATTAATAAGCTGTATAAAAGATGAATTGTAGCAATAGAAATCCTTATCTAAAGCAATTATAGCTTTAGAGAATTAAAAAAAAAGCTTTATCTAAAAGCAACACATCAGAAAAAATGAAAAGTACCTTTCGTCACACACGGCAGATAATCAAATAAATCTCTTTGCTTAATTGAATATGTGAAATAATAATAAAAAGTCCTCTATCTCAATAAAATTCTAAGCTTTCATCTGAATCTTTAAAAGAAAAGGAGCAATAATCCCTTGATAATTAATCACTAAATTAATAGTTCAATTTTTTAATAGGAAAAAAGCACTACTAAAATTTCGAAGTTAATCTTCTTAAGTACACACATAATGTTTTTTTTACAGAATATCATTTCACTTTGATAAAAGTTGCATCATTAAATACAGTCAAATTTTAAAAAAAAATCTAAAGCAAAGTCATCTATTTACCGTATTAAAAAAACTTAAAACACCCAATTATTTTTTTCTATTATAAGTGAACTCAAATCAATAGGCTTTGATCTCTTTTTATAAATCCTGTAATTTTTCATTACTAAGTTAACATTAACCTTCTGAAAAATTCATCTTTCTCAAAACATTCTTTATTCCTGGTTACATATATTTTACAATCCGATCGCGCGGTATTTTTCATCATCGTTGTAACTGTATTTTACAAAACGATTGCATCTTGGAACGCGTGACTAAAGGAGTTAACCGTAGAACTTGTTTCTTTGCTTCAAGACATTATTGTGTGTGAAAGCAACATTTAGGGTTGGATTTGATTTTTCTTTCTACCATCGCACTTTGAATTGCAGCGAAACATGTAGTAAGAATTATCTTCGGAGAAAAAATCGCTTCTTTTATTTAATACTTGTATTATATGTAAAATAACTTATTATTTCCTTAAATTATTTAATATATTTCAATGCGTATAAGGGATTTTATTTCCATAAACTCATTAAAAATCTTATGAATACCAGGTTTAAATTTTTATTAATATTGTAATCTCTCTTCTGAAAATACGGTTTTCTCGATTCTTAAGTGATTTATTTGTTTACTTTTAAAGAAGGTAAAATATCATTTAAGTGATTCTTTGGAAACAGGTAAAAATTATGAAACAAATTTTAGAGTTCAAAATGCATCAATTGCTGATCAGACTTTGCGTTGACTATAAATCCGAACATCGAATACTAAAAAACTTTTTCCATCGCCATTTGTTACTCATATTATAAAAATATATTCTTCTTAAAATGTCCATGTATTACTAGTTTCAGGAACTTTGATCTCCACTTACAAAATCAATAATAAACAATGTAAATTTCGAAAAAAATTAACACGCTTCAAATTAATTTTAAACTTTGATTTTTTGAAAATATTTATTTAAAACTCACATTAATATTTCCTTGCTTGAAATGCTATAAACGCTTGATTTGAAACGAGAAATTACAATATACGGAATATAAATTTAAAAAGGAGTAACATAAATATACGATTATAATTTTTTTCAATATTCAAATTTCAGTTATAAAAGTAGTAAATGGAACTTCCTTTTGCATCTTTATTTGTATGATGTTTACAGTTCAAATTTAGGAAATTCATCTTTTGTTTAAAAGCGTATTTTCTTATGAATAATTTCGCTGTTTATTAAAAAAATCTGAAGTATTTTAAAGATGTGGAATTCTTTTTTGTTACCGTGATTTATCTTGACTGAATCTTAAGCCTATTCGGGCAAATCGAAAACGCTTCATATTAAATGCAGATGAGCTAAAAATGCAGCTTAAAAATATTTTCGTTTAATTTTCTCTAAAAATAATTAACACTGCGATTTGCTGAAATGTAAATGCATCTCTAGAACCAACCAGGAAGAGAGTTTATCTATCCCAGGTAATTCCCTTAATTATGTAAAAACTATTCATTGAGGAGAAGGAATGAGTTTCAAAAATACTCCGTAAATGATTCCTATCGTGATTTTTGTTTTATTTTTATGGGTCTCTTGAAGCCAAAATTCTAATAGAAAAAAATTAATAATCTTAATATACGTAATTAAAGAATATTTAAAATACAGCATAGCAGTAATATCGACACTTTTGAATATAATAAAATATGTGCCCAGCATGTCATGATCCAAACTTATTAATTAGGAATTGCCATGGAAACATGAACTAAATCTTTGTAGATTTCAACTGTACGCTACATTTAACTTCACTAGAAATTTATTTGGCTTAGCAATGTTTTTCCTTCTTTTCAGTCAAAGCATGCAATTCGAAGCGTGATCCTCATGGGAGGAAAACTACCCCTGTTCGTGATTATTCTATGGAGTATTCCGGTGAGTGGGATTTGGGCTGGAGTGCCTCCTCCTCCCCAGGCCCAATCCACAGCCCTACCCAACAAACTTGAAAGCTTCACTCCTGATGAAAAGGTCCGAATTCTGTCCGAACATGGAAACCCAGTTGCAGCTGTGTTGCAGTATATAGAGAATGTGGCCACCTCTCACCAAAATACTTCCTGTCGGAGAACCTCTCTGGATGAATTTGCCAGCAAGGGGTTTAATTGGCGCCAATCTACAAAACTCGCAAATTTTGAGAAGCAGATGAAAGCTGCTGTGAAAACTGCCAACGTCCTTAACCATTACTTTTTGAAAGCTCCAAATGATACTGAGGTAATTATAATTTGTTTCATTTTGCCGTACTTTACACACACACTACTTTTATAGATTTCATCTAAATTGTAACAGCTAGTTCAAGGAAAATTTGAAAATTTATAGATAATACTTCTGTTTTATTCTCTTCGATATATATATATGTAGGATATTATCTTTTTTGTAAAGAATAAGTATTTTAAGCCCAATATAATTTTATCCAGATTACCTTATTCTGATTCAGAGAAACAATCACACTGTGATTAATTGCTAGTTTCCTAGATATTCAAATACAATTAAAAGGTAGTTTAATAAGTACTAATATTTATGAGAAGAGAGACGATTTTAACCCCAATATTATTCATGTACTTCAGTGGGAAAATAATATACATTTATCAATCTTAAAAAAAATTACTGTAAATTGCATGCAACGTAACTGATGCCTAGTTTCACGTAATTCAGGAAAAATCAAAAACTATAAGAAGCTCATTAAATACTGCTTAAAAACAAAAATACTCAAAACATTTTATTAATAATTATCTGTATAAATATATCCTTATTTGTATTGATTGAATTATTATTTTAAAATTAATATGGTACTTTAATTAATAAATATATATAAGTATTCACAGTTCTGTGAATGATCGCTACATTTAAATACCTCTTTCTCAAATAAAATATGATGATACATTAAAATAATATATACCAAAATTTTTTCTTTACTAGCATATTGTTATTAGAGTATAACATTTTACAAAGATATTCTTAATGCGTAATTTCATTAAATAACAATGCCTTTCATAATACTTCGGTTATTATTATTTTTTTTAAAAAAATATTTATAAAAGAGGACTTATTCAATAAACATAATTATAAATACTCAAATATTCCTATATACTATTTAAAATATTATTGTTTGAATTCACGAGTATTGCTTCTTTTTATGCTTTAATACCCCAAGAAAAGTAAAATTTTAGATTTATACATTTTAAGAAAAATAACTTAAATTATTTTCAGGTACTCAACATCACAAAATGAAAAAAAAAAAAGAAATATTAATCAAAATTTAATTCAAACGAAGTGAGATACATAAAAACTACTTTTATGAATTCTACTTGTTGCCATTATGATTTTGAATTTTTTAATTTGAGAAATATCGAAAGAAACACTTAGAGCATCCATTCAATGAAAGTAGATATCAAATAAGAAAACTGAAAAATACACAATAAGATCTCTTGAAATATACAAATATCTATCGGTTTGTCTGTCTGTCTAACTATATATATTCTTGAAATTTTCATCAGTTTTATTAAGTGTTTATGCTATCAACATTCCACTGAACTTTTGTGAATGCTCTTCATAGCTCATTGCCTTAAAGGACACATTTTTTTGGTCCCAGTTAGTCAATAGTTCCTCAGCGGTCATCTTTTTTTATGCTTGGCTGTTTATTTCTTACTGTTGTTGATGATGTTGTAAGTACTTCACCACTGGTTATAGTCTAGATTTCTCGATTCAACTCTAAAGTGGTATTTCTTTTCTTTATCAGATCAATGCCCTTTTATTCTACTCTCTGGTGAAAGCCAACGTAGAAAGTGATTCTTCACTGTCAAGCAGCAGCATTGTCCTCGCTTCTGATTCGGGAGATTTCTTTGTACCCTTCACTCACAGAGGTACTGATGGAAGGGTCAGGTCAAGAAATTTGGGAAGTTGGTTATTGGATCGATGGCCCGGCAACGATTGGTTCTGGGCCCTAGAAGCGGGGAACTACTCCGAGCTTTTTGAACAAGATGTAAATGGCAGTGACCTAGTCATGACAATTGCAGACGGCTATTGGTCTGCACCCTATATTGATTGTAATCTCACAAACACGTGGCATGTCACGTTCGGCGTCCCATTCTTCACCAGAATCATGGATGAGCTTTATTTTAAGTAAGTATCTTCATGAATCGTAACATCCTACTGATGGGTAGTATCTTCATCTAGCCGGAAAAAAATTTAAGATTATTAGACACTCTATTTTATGTCTTTTGCATTGTTTTTAAATGAATAGACATATGTAGAGAATTTATTATAAATCATAATAAATCTGTAATTCGCAGCCTTTGTAATGTCCGAGACTTTCTCCAGATATTGAAAGTTTTCAATACTTAATGATAAAGACTCGAAGTATTACACAAAAGTTATACAACTGAATACTGTTCATATCAGGTAAATCTGTTAGTATGGGAAATATAAATATATTTAAAAATATTTTAAAATAATACACCGAGTGGGGATCTTGTCAGCTTAAAATACTTTTAATACAAGATTTACTACAACTCGTTGTTATATTAAATTCAAGCACATAACTATTGCAGTATCAAATAATATCTATAATTTGTACAACAATAACCATAATACTAATAATGAAAACCGGGATTGTTTCGCGCCACTAAAAATAATCTATTAAAAATATTGATTAAGCGTTGAAAGAATTTTTTGTCAAGCCGAAAAACAGAATTTTATCGGCTTAAAATGTTTTCAAGTGAAGATATACAATACCAAATTGTTCAGTTGTTAAAAACAATAACTCAATGTTTATGAACTTACTGGGACGGTGTATTTTCACATATTTTTGGTCTTTTGAGATACTAGTGTACTGCTTCAAGATGAAATTTTTGTCTGCAGCGTGGTACTTTTCGGGGAGATCAGATGAATCCATCCCCCAAACAACTGGTATAAAAATAGCTATTCGGGCATTCTTTTCCGTTGACAAGCACAGGAGACCATTGATTGCAGAAATTGGTATTTTTGGCAATATTCATCCTTTTATTTGGTTATTTTTGTATATAATTTTTACAATTTTAGTAATGACTTTCACGTTAATACATGGTGTAACTTTTATACGACGTCACTAGAAAGTAATAAACTGAAGAACTTTGGAAAAAGTTTTTGGATAATGACCTTCTCATTTTCAATCAGAAAATAAAAATACTAAAAAATCCAATTTTGACAATTTACTACTGTTCTATTTAGCAATTAAAAAATATCACAATCTGCTAACATAATTAATGAATCTTTTACGTTTGAAAAGTTCATAATTGTGGAATAAAATTTATTTTTGACGTATCTTATTTGTTTAACACTTTAAACAAAAACAATAGAAAACAATAAATTTAAATATTTAATTTTATATTCAGATTATAATCTGATTAGGATTATTTAAGTTTTTTTTTACATGATGATTAGAACATGACTTTCCTTATTTTTTTACATGTGAGAATTAAATTATAATAATTTTGTATTTTTTATGCATTTTTTAAATAAATATTGCATATTATACATGCATTTTAAGTAAAACACTTATTTATGTCCATCATGAAAATTTTAAAAATGGGAAATAGGTTGTAAAAAATTCTGTTTTGAAATATATAAAGGCGATAATAAAATAATGTTATCAAACAGACTGAAAAAAATTTCAGCTTTGAAGGAAGAAAAGACAACTTATCTTACATCGTTTTCAAAATATTTTATTTAAAATGTATGAAATATTACTCAAATTATGAATTAATTGCTGAACCTTTCTGGCATAAATGAAGTCTTACGTACAACAGTTGTTCATAAAAAATAGAATGCAATATACAATAAGAATGGTTTTTGAAATTATTAAAAATTTCCCCTAAAAAGATATTAAGTAATTACTACAAGTGTCTCTCCATTTTAAGAGTATTATATATATATAAATCATGTTACCTACAATAATATAAATTTAGATGTTACTTGAAATATAGTTGTAAGTTTGAGTTTAATACTAATGCGCTTTTTTTAAAAAAAATGAAAATATAGCCTTTGCTTGAAAACATAACTTAATGTATTTTTTTAAAAATTAAGAACGAATATAATTTTGTTTTCTACTACGCGAATATATTTTTAAAAAAAAGTTAATTGAGAAGAGAAAAACTGTAGACTAAATACTAACTTTAATTTATAGGACGCATATTAAAATTAAGTTTCTTAATAAAACTTATAACAAGTATCAAATTGATCAGACATAACCAGAGGTCTTAGAGAACAAGATTAACGAAAAAAAATTGAGTAATTATAATCTTTCTGATTAGCATTTAAGAAAATAGTTACACTTAGTTAGATTTAAAAAGAATGTGTGAAAAATAGAGTTAAGCTGCTTTAAGGTAAGTTAATACTCCTTCTTACAGTTTCAAGAGCCGAAAATTTTGTACTTGAGAGGTAAGAATATTAAAATGCATATGATTGAGATGAAAGTGGTTATTTTTCTAAAATTGTAAAAAATTGTTTTTATATGAAAGAAATGTTTCAAAATCATTTATGGTAAGTATAAACAAAATTGTTTCCAAACTATTTAATACTAATATAAATTTAAAAAAAAGGCCCTTTTTACAAAGAACTGGAAAAAGAATCTAACATGAAAATTAAACAAGATAATTAAAAAGGCAACTATAAATTCGCGCTTCATTTTTCTTCTATTTTAATAGTCACTAACATTTTCAGCCAATTAATTCTTTGCAGCTCTCCAAAGAAAATTTAATGATTCAACCATCAACATTTCTTATGCTTAAAATTATAGAAACAAAAAACCGATTAAATTCTTTTAATAAAATTTCACACTCCATTAAGACTAGTTCATATACAATGATTTTTTACAGCAAAAACACCGAAAATAATTTTTCACATTTAAGAATTTATTACAATCTTCTTCAAAACGTTCTTTTTGTTCAAATCAAAACCATATTTATTTACTAAAAAGAAAAGAAAAAAAAAAGATTTCTTTTGGCAGATGAGAATTTCCTATAAATGCATCTGCTCAATTTCAGAGAAAGAATTCCTAGTTTCATCAAATGTAGGGGGAAATAGTTTTTAGGCAGAAAAGCAGTGGAGGAGAAAGAAAAAAGGAAACCGAGCAAAATACTCAAAATTTTTATTTCAAGGAGCCGACCTAAAGCTGTAGACGTAAGATTGAAAGAAGCCGTAAAGAAAAACATGGACTCCTTGACCTGAATTTACTTTGTTTATTTTTGCAGGAAAAAAAAGGCACCAAGTTATTCAAAATCATTTTTTTTTTTTTTTTCCCCATTTGTTTTTCTACTTCAATGCCTTTCGAACCTGTACCATTTAATGTACCTTTTTGAATATATACTACTTAATACCTATATGACAGCAATTTAATACGTAATTATTTCCCACTGAATGATAATGATGCTATAAAAGAGACAATTTTGATAAATAGTGTAGTTATATATAGCTATAAATATATTACAATAAGCAAATATGAAATTCCTCGCTAGGAAATGATTTTAAGATTTTAAAATTGAAATTAATTTGCTGTTAATTTATTATAATGTTTTGAATATTCTACCGTTATTCGTTCAGTTTTATTTTAAATACAAAACACCATACTCTTTTAAGAAATAAGATAACCCTTTTTCTCGGAAATAAGTGATGCTTTCTTCTCAAAGGTATTTAAGGGAAGATCTCTAAGATATTAACAATTAAAAATATCTTAAACTAAGAAATTATTTTAAAATAAAAAAAAGTTTTCTTAATCAAAAGTGAAGTAGTTATTAGGTTCTTCTAATTCATATTGTTTTTGCCTGTAGAAAGACACCCTATTTGTAATCCATGCAATATAATTTCAACTAGGATTTCTGAAATGTTCTGAAAGGTTTAAACTTCAAACCCTGATATCCTTCGAGACAATTTAAATAAAAAATACTCTAATCTCTGTGACACTGTTTTTAAGCAATCTATTAACTGTTGTTTGGACTCTTAAATAAAGAAAGAAAAAAAGAGAAAAAGAAGAAAAAGAAGTTGGAAAATGTCGCTACAAACTGTGAAGGATATTAATAGTACTAATGAGTATAATACAGGTTTTATGGAATAAAAAACGGTGAAAAAGTCTTCATTCAATACAAACAATTATTTTACTTGATATTTTTCACAAAATGGTTATCTGAATCACAGTTAATCTGAAATTTTTTTAAACAAGTTCTCAGTTCTAATTTCATCACTAATTGCAATTAAGAAAATTATCATGTGAATTTAAAACACAAATGAAAAGTGTTAATTGTTTCCTTAGGTCATTTTATATTTTCCATGATTCCTGAGAAAGAATCATTGCTTAAAAATAAAATGTATATTTATACAATTCTTTTTCACTTTTTAACTGTAAAACATTTGACGAAAGCCAATTTAAATTTATCATACAAAATTCAATGGTTTTTATAAAGTATTATATTTAAAGTACTTTTATTTAATTTAAAAAAAAGAATTAATGCTGAAAAATTGAAAAGAGTTTCAAGAGGTTTTATAACATCATTTTCAACATATCCATACTGATATAAATTTTTTACTATTTTATAGCTAATAAATAGATTATTTTTCCTTTTATCAATCTTGACGAGAAATGTATTACTTTCTATCGACTGAATCTAAGTACTGATAGTAAGATAATATCTGAAATTATGGATAAAAGGCTATTTTACAAATGGAAAATACCTTGCAAAAATAGTAACAAAACAAACTGAAAATAAAGTCTGGAATCAAGTTTTTTGTTTCTATGAGAGTTTTTTTTTTTAAAAATTAATCATTCAATATTTCTCTTTATTGTTTTTCTCTCTTATTATTTGACCACGATGAACAAACGGTTGAATGAATTATTTGCAATTTTTCTTTTATAATACAAAAGTAATTTAGAAAATGAAAGAATAGATCTAACAAAACACATTTATACCAAATAGGAAAAACTACAAATGACAGCTTAAAAGTCTCATTAAAAAGGAAACAAATGACATAAATTCTATTTCTTTTATTCTTACTCTCTTATTAGTTCAAATTAGACAAATTTTAAAACAAAACGAACTTAATTTTACTTCATTGCTCTTTTATAGTAACAAAATAATACTGTGTGGAAGTTTTGGGTGAGGTGCTAGCTCAGGTGTCGTCCTCATCTCTCGCCAAAGAATTACGAGATCTGACATTAATTGCCATCGAGTAACTTCGTAGTCGACGTTAATACACAATAAATCAACCAATTCACAGTAAATAATATTATTTATAATAAAATTGAGCTTCAATATGAACAAAAGGATTTAATTTCTGTCTTTTATTTTGTTATTCCTTTTATATATGTCCACGGGGAAGAAACTGTGAGACAAAAGGAAAATTTCAGTTCACTGTTTCTTCATAGTTTCGTCTAACCTAATTTTCCGCTAAAGTGGACTAAGAAAAAGCAACTCAAGAATGACTATGTACATGCTAAGGCGATCTATAAAACTCAAGAGACAAAGTCACTCAAAAAAAATCCAAGTCAAGCCAAGGCAAAGACTGCTGAAGACGGATAAAAATACCTGAAAATTCTGGAGGTAGATTTGTCGTTCACTGAAAACTGCCTTTTATATGTTAAGTTTCGCTAGAAAGGATTTCGAAAAATCCCGAATTCGAATGAGATTTCCAATATTGAGCTGTCGGTTATGGCAAATTCTTTTAGTCACCTCTTATATCCTGGGAAAAGGCCGGGAAGAAGTTAAATGCCAAAAAAATGTGTTGGAGAGGTTATTTCTTTACTCTATCCAAGAAATTTCTAGGTATTCGCAAATATTCACATTTTTCTCGAAATGCCGTTGAAGTCAGCGGGGGTTTCTTTGCATATGAATCAGATGGAGCAAATAATATTGTTTAAACGCTAAAAGGAAACATATTGTTATTTAAATTTTCCATCCGTGGGATTTTGTACGACTTTTGGAATTTATTCGAGAAAATAATGTCAAACGTTTATTGACAAAGAGCAGTCGCAATACAATGCAATTTTTCCTACTTTTATTTTTCTGAGCTTTTTCTTAACGTCTATTTGAGAAAAAACATGACATATCCGCATTTGTTGTTTTTATTATTTAGAGTTCAAACATAAACCATGCAGCAATACCAATACTTAAACAGCAGAGGACGAAATAAGAGTTTCATACAATAGTCTCATTTTATAAATTTCAATAAGTGACTTAGACAGCAAAAGCAATTTTTTAAAGATATCTGGTACTTGATATCAAAGTTTATATTAAAGAAATTGCTTTTAGACATATTTTTTTTGTAGGATTTGGTAAACTTCAAATAAATCTTTATCCATTTCTTAAGACCATTATACAGTTAATGAAATAACTGTCGAATAAAATACAATAAATAATTTTGGACAAAGAGAAACTTCAATGACGTACACTTTGACACACACACACACACACACACATTTTCTTTTTTTAGAGAATCTAGGCATTACAGTGACAAAATTTTTTTTCTGAAAAGGAATTTGAATCATTCTGTGACTTTGAAATCGTATAAGAGGTAGTAAACAACTCTAAATTAATACAAGTTTCAAAGAGAAGTTGATACCCTATATTTTTTCTTAAAAGGAGAGAAATTTTGAAAAAAAAACACTCTGTAAAATATTTATTATTCCTCTTGCGCTTACTGTTATTAAAAACTGGGCTTCACTGGATGTTATTTTTTGAAGGAACGGAGAATCACTTATAAAAAAGTTCGCTCCTTTGAAATTTTTACAGAATTTTAAAAAAATGTATTGAATACTTGTTATCCATCTTATTTGATACTAGGTGTTAAAGAATTGTTTTCATTTCGAAGTAGCATTGGAAATTCTTTATTTCATTTTCATTTTACGGACCTTAGAATTTCTTATCTTTAGCATGAATATGGATTTTGCAAATAACAATGGAAAGGGAAGTTCTTAAGATATGAAAACTAAACGGAGTAGATTCGGAAAAAAGTAAAAAGTAAAAAAAATAAATAAAAAAAAAATTAACAAAAAATGGAATAAAAGAAATTCTACAAAGCTTATATATTTTTTCAGTAGTTAATTTAAGGCATATAATTTAGAAAAAAATTATTGAACTGATTTAAAAATTAATGTTTTCTCTCTCTCTCTCTCTCTCTCTCAATCACTCAAATATTTATAATTCGGAAAATAATTTTCTTAAAAACTCCTTGTACAAAATATCTCAACATTTAAGAGTGAATATAAACAAGTAATATTAAATTTTTTGAGGAATAATACAACAGTTAAAATAGACGAAACAAATTTTGATTTTATCTTTAGAAATACACTTATGAAAAGGATGTTTTTAAAAGTTTTATGCTGTCGTAGAATTATTAAAATAGTGTTATCATGCTTTTTTAATTTGTTTAAATTAAAAGTAGAATTCTCTGATGTTACTTTAAATTATTTAGTAATTACTATTAAATACTGATAATTATGGATGTTCATGTATATAATCATAGGTATTACTCGGAAATATTTCACTAAATAATCACACGCATTGTTAAAAATTTTGAAAAATTGCCATGTAAAATAAAAGAAAAATGGATATAATTTTTTGCGTTCTTCTTTATTTTCAATTAGAAAATGACTTATAAAAATTTCCGAAAATTCTACTAACTTCAGAATCAGGTTGATAAGTATTATTTGGTAAAGAGAGAGAGAGAGAGAAAATATTGTGTCTTATATACTCACCTAGATGATTGAAAAAAATTATTTTTATACTCATTTAAGTTACACTTTATTGTAATTTAAATAAAGTAATGGTTACAATGTATTCAGATTTTTACGTAAAACTTTCAAAAACTGTTAACATTTAAAAAAAAAATACGACTAAAAATAAATAAATTTCTATTCTAGTTTTGATTATTTCTATTCTTATTTCAAAAGATTTTCTGTAAGCACTTTTTAAATAAACAACAAAATTTCAAATAAAAAAAATCTGTGTTTGTCATATTTATATTTATTCTGAATATAAAATAACATATTTCTTCAATTAAAATTAACTCAAAAATATATTTAAAAAATAAATTATTAAGCTTTGTGTTAAAAAATAATCAAAATGAACTACAATTTAGTAATCAGTGATAATACAAATGAAAAACTATATTTTGATAATCAAATAAACACTGACCTTTTTTATATATAACTAGCCGTCATCAGCATGATTTTCTGTGTATTTCATGAAATTGTAAGGCTACACATTCTTTTTTAGGTTATTTAAGTTCAAATTTTAAACTTTAGATCGTATTGGAAAAATTTTCTTATAAATGTCTCCCCTTGATTTAAAAAGGACCGGACCAATTTCCAAAACAGTTTATGTATCATTTACACCCTTGTAGATTCCCTCGTAATTGATTTTCTTAAGCCCCATTTTTGTGGATCCCTACTCAACAAAAGAATCATACATGCCTAATTTCCTGTTTGCAAGTCTATGAATTTTCTTACCTTTAACGCCCCCGTAGCCCCTTAATCTAGATTTGGGAGTCGAATTTTCACGCAACCCGTATTTATTGGATATCTACTCAACAGAAGAAACATGTTTCCCGAATTCCATATCTATAGGTCTAATTGTTTAAGAATGGTATTTTTTTTGTATTTATAATGCTATTGAAAATCCCTTCAACCCTCTTGGTGATTGATTTCCGAGAAACCTGTTTTTAGTGGATCTCTATTCAACAGAAGAAACGTGTTTGACAAATTTCAAGTCTGTAGGTCTAATAACTCAAAAACTTATACTTTTTTTTATCTATAACGCTCCCGCAAAACCCTTTGGGAGCCTATTACGACAAAACTCAGCAGATCTCTATTCAACACAAGAAACAGGCTTACTAAATTTAAAATCTGTTGGTTTTATATTTCAAAAACGGATTTTTCTTAAAAATCTATAATACCCCTCCCCTTGGGTGTTGATATTCTCGAAACTCGCTCTTCGCGGATCTCAATTTATTTAAAGAAACATGCTTGTTAAATCTCAAATATTTGGGTGTATTAGCTCAAAAACGGATTTTTTTGTTCATAAAGTAAGCCCCCTTTGGTCAAAATTTCATAATACCGAATTTTCGCAAAACTCTTCCTTAGCAAATTTTTACTCAACAGGAGGAACATGCTTCTCAAATTTCAATTCTGTAGGTCAAATAATTCCGTTGATCTGGTGATGAGCGAATCACTCTTTATTCTCCTATATATGTAAATTATTTGTTTTCCTCAAAATATTTCAATTCCTTCCTTTAAAAAATTGAGATAAAACGTGTAGAAATTTTAAATGCAGTAATTCGAATGTCTTTGTATCTTAAATTGTATAATATTGTACTTGTAGAATATTAGATACTCTAAACTGGATAAGTTAACTCACTTTCCCAAAACATCTGCATATTTCCTCTAAGGTTATTGAATATTGTTTCTCTATAATATATTCAGATATAATTTGTAAGTTAGGTCACGATTAAATGACGCCATTCGATATGAATTATTTATTAAAGGCGAGGAAGTAATTAATGAAGCGAACCCTTAACGTAATAACATAAATCAACTTCTTCAAAGTTATAGTTCTCTTTGACATCATCGTGACGACTTCTCCATTATATATTTATAAAATGTTCTTAGGTAGCATTTGGAAATTCTCATGAGTGTAGGAAAAGCTATATATTTCGGAAAATATCAAACTCTTGTTAATTTTTAAAAAGGATGGACTACGTTTTACGATAACTTACTAGTTCAAAATATTTTAAGGTAACTGAATAAATAAATTCACGCAAAATATTTCTTAGTTATTTGGCTATATTCCAAATAATGTTCGAAATAATTGCCATAAGTGCAATGATAACTCAAAGTAATTTTCTTAATAGAATAGAAAATGCTGCTTTTGTATTTTGTATTTTTACTTCAATGCATGTAAAGCTGATAAATATGATATTTAAAGAAATTTTTTGTATGCATCTTTAAGTATATTCTTTTATTTTCGGATTTTTTGCTTAGAAATAGAGCTCTTCAAAGAAAGGGATGCTCTTCCTACAATTTTAGTTTAAAATTATTTTTTAACATTTTGTCTCCATGTAACTAGATGAAAGAGCTTAATTTATCTTTATATTAACAATGAAATAATTTATCGAAATTTCTTGGAAGTCGAAAACTACAGAGAATATTTTCTCTGAGAATCGACGCTATCAGCAAAAATTTATTTTTATGTGAATAACACTACGTATCACTCTAGGTTTTAAAAAGCTTGCAAGCCTCAAGAAGAGTAAATTAATTCATATAACAAACTATGCTTCCTGTCAAGTTATAAATAATATAAATTAAATTTACAATTTTCCTTTTTTATATAGATAAATATTACATACATAGTTATAACTGGTCTTTTTTGTTTTGCAACAACTTATCAGTCTGTTATTTTATGCGTAATAATTTTGAATGTTCATAAAAAGACACCAATAGAATTATAATTTTGCAATTAAAAAACCCCCTAAGACTTGTTTTATGCAAGTATTACAACTGTAATTGGTAGATTCCAAAAAAATAAATTTCTTTACGATGTTGAAAAAAATTTTGTATTCAAATATTTCAGGAAAAAGATTTTGTGAATTATTAATTCTTGTACAAAACGTAAAGTTACTCGTAAAAAAAACCTCATATTCACTAGAACCAAAAATCAATAAAAAAGAATGCAATTAAAGAGCATTTCAAATACTTGATCCCGAAAGAAAATCTCCTTCATTTAGGGGATCAAGGTATTTTCTTAAAGGAAATATCTTTACATTCAAATATTCGAATGCAATTTCCAATGTATCTGCTATTTCGCATTCTCCAAAAGCCTATTTTTAAAGTAAAATCCGAATGTGTTTTCTTTACCTGTGATCAAATAACTTTCGCATCCAGTTGAGCTAACGGCTTTCACACTCTTTCCATTGATTGAATATTTAAACAACAAGCATTCCCCCTTTGACGTTTTTTGAGATAAAAAGAAACATAACGGGGGCAATAATGTATTGGTTTAAAAGAGAAACTATTGCCCTCTTCAAAAAAGTTGATGTCTGTCATTTTAGGGGCGTCGTCGCCGTGAGTATGCCAATCACCGATGTTGACATCAACCAATGCGATGGGGAATCCTATATAGCTGCCTTCTCGTCTTCTCACCATTGTGATCTATCTTCAACACAGGTATGCATTGAAAAATGATTTATGCATCAATCTAGGGGAACTACTTTATTCTCTTGAATGGTGCATAGTTTATTTTTTTTACTTTCTTAGCTTTATTTATTAAATAAGATCGTGTGTTTAATTTATTAAAGTTGATGTTTTATTAAATTACGTATAGTAGTGTATTTGTATAGTATCCTTTTCCCTTTTTGCTTATTTTCGTTATTAACTTTGTTTTTTCTCTATTAATACGCTGAATAGGGGCGTAGCTACTGTCGTATCAGCCATATCAATAATACGGTGCCCCCCAAGTTTCAGGGCCCTCAAAATGTGTAAGCAAAAAATCGTAAAATGTTAAGGGGACCCAAAGGAGGGCATCCAAAAATTTAGATACAGTCCACTCAGGTTCAGGCCTAGCTACGCCAACGATGTTCACCTCCTTATTCTAAATATTATTTTTAAGTTTATCGTTATTCAGGTTAACTTTATTATCTTTTGTAGCTAAATTTCTTTAATATTTTAATGGATTGTGTGTTAATTATTTAATTTCTGTTGTTATGTGATGATATTGCTTAATCTTTGGGTAAAAAGTACTATAGAACTCCGATTTTAAAGTTTTTGTTGTTTTTCATTTATAAACCCCATGCACCACGCAATGTATAACACGGGGGCATACAACACAGACAGAAGAAAGGATTACAACACAAACATCCATGCCTTCTCCGGGATTCAAACCCAGTACCTACGGCACCGCAGTCAGCTTCACTGACCACTATACCGGATGGGCGGCGGTTATAAAGTTTGTGATTAAATTTGTTTAAAGCACAATCAAGTTTTTATTTTAGGAAATAAATATATATTTTTATGATGGGAATATAAAATCACTTTATAGTGATATTATAAATTCATTAGCTTCATTTTTTAAGCAAATTTTTCATCATTCTTTTTTAAAGAATGTAATTCAAATTCTCATTGAATGCCTCCTCTATAATATTTTTTAAAGGCATTATTCAGTTTCACTAAATAACTTTGTCAGTTCTCATTACTAATTATAATAAATCAAGCCCATTGCATTGAATATCTTTTATAAATATGATTCCAGTATTTAATAAATAACTAGTTAGAGCCTTTTTGCATATAAACTAGTTCACTGAAATTGAATATATATATTCATTCAAGAAGACTAGAGAGAAAAAGTTCAAATTGATAAAAATTCACATTTTTTAAGGTTAAAATAACACAATGAAAAACTTTTAATTCATGAAGAGTATGAACCCAAATCAACTGTGTTAATGCAATTGAAAACTTAAGCGTTGCTTAAACATTTGCTTCTAATCTTTCAACTTGGGCTTAATAACTGAGCTTCGTTCTATTTGAAGACATGTTTTTAATAATCATCATTAATAAAAGCCTTTTCACTAAACTATTTCTGATAGAGTCTGATACCTTTCTCAATAGTGTAAATATAATACGGGGGTTCTAAGGTGTAGAGACTTCGTCACGCTCAACTGTTGATAATTTAACCTTGACACGTGGGTGAACTTAAATCCCGCACAGGTGTGCTCATTATAAAACATGTGTATTTCCTTAATTACTCTTTCACGAAGCTATTTCTTTTGAGAATTTGTTTACTGGAAATGAGTAGAATGTTTCAATTTATTTCGATTTAATCCGTGACTTCACCCCTTTAAATCAACGAAATATTGTTGAATATGGTTACTACCTAAATATGGGACTTACTTCAAGTATCGAGATAGTTACTAATTCCCTAATTATCTTGCGAAGACGGTCTTAAAACAATACAGAAAAGGAGTCTAGAAATAAAAACTAGAAATGCTCCTCACTTTGAATTTCCCAAGTGATTCAATTATTTAAAATATTTTAGAAAAATATTTGACAAGTAAATTAATCTGTATTAAAATATATTCTTTTAAAAGATGATTGTTAAAAGAATAAACAATAATATTTTATTAAAAGATAAATCATTAGATGCTTATTAAAAAAACTAATTTGACAGTTTCCTAATTTGTAGGCAATTTCTATAAAAATTATCAACATTAGTATAAATGATATGAGAATCAATGAAAATTAGATTAAATAGTAAAATACCGGCTCTTACTGACATTAAAATGGAAGTATTATAAATATATAAAATTCATTATTTTCTTTCTTTGATGTAAAAAATGCAGTAAATAAAAAAAATCTAGTTTGAAAATTTTCGACTTTAATTACGATTAATCAAAAAGAGTTTCTTTCGTTTGATATAAGTTAACGTTAATAATAGTAAATAATATATATATATATATATATATATATATATATATATATATATATGAAAAGAAAGTTAAAAAAGAAAATTATCACAGAATGATTTTTTTAACAGTCTGACAAAAGGACGAAATATGATTTCAAATTTTCTTAAGTAATTCTGCTTTATTAACATTTAATAACATTACACAACGAATAATTTGCTCCAAGTAGTGACGTAACGTACACCCCCGCAACCCATACGTCATGGGGGGGGGGGATCTGGATCCTAAATACCCAAAACCAGACTGAAGCCAAGTACATAAGGTTTTGCAATCCTTTGTAAGATCCAACTTGGGACCCAAAACCTAACTGCAGGGGGGGGGCCCTAATATTCACCGTTACGCCACTGGCGTCAAGGATATATTACTAATATAACAGAGAGAGAGAGAGAGAGAGACTGAACATTAATAATATTCATTATTCTTATCAGTGCAGATAATGTGAATTTTGGGAAGAAAAAAGTTATGTCCCTGGGGAGGAAAAGGTTTCATAAGAAACCCAGTGTATTTCTTAGAGTTGTAACAAAGTTACGCTATAGAGAGACAAAATTTCCTCGTGCAATGCTTCTCATCTTATAAGAGAGAAGTATTAACTTATCCTACAAGTTAATGAGTTAGTTATTTGAACATATAAGGATATGATAAGATACAGCTTTATAGCGATTGATATTTGTCATTCACTGGCCCAATGGATGAAAACGGGAGAAGTTACCAAAGAAGACTCTCTAATTACTTCGATAGAGATTGATGAATCCACGACGAAGTTAAAGGTTCATTTTTGAGTCAACTATATTACTTATCTATTAACTTGAACACTATTCTATTAAAACTCTCAATGCGAATTGGAATATTCTATTCTGTCTCGCATGTCCATGAGGAACTAATCACTGAGAATATTAGTTAAATGGAACTCAAGGATATGTTCTTGATGGAAATTTAGGAAGTAAGATTTTTTAGTGTTCTTTCCATAAAATCAATGAGAAATAAAATTTCAATTGAGAGATATTTTTTTGCACAATTTTAGACAACCAAACGGCATTGGTAAACGGCCCATTGGGTATTAAGTAAATCAATAAAATTTCAAAGAAATTTGATAAATATATCAGAATGCATATTTCCATTTTCAGGGTGGACACTCCACATATAGCATTTTCTCTATCTACTTATTGTTACAAAATACTAAGTTAAAGGAACATTTCTAAAAAATTGCTTGGTCATACAATTATCAAATTTTCATATGCGTATTTATCGCATTATTAATATTATTTAAATGAGAGCATTTTTGAAAATTTTGTGTGTGTGTGAGTAGTCTTTATAAAAAAAATTAGTGGAGTAGCATGGGGAACGCTTCCAACGCTTTCTTTTTTGAATTTCTTTGACAAAATCTCTCATTAAAAATATATTTATGTAATATTAATATGTGTGAAAAAAATTCTAAGCTTAAAGATTATTAAAATTTTCAAAAATGTTATTTTTTCGTTGTATTTTATACTTTTTTTAAGAAAAAAAATCACGATTTTAAGCAACCACTTTTACCATTAAGTAATGTATACTAGCACCACAGTTTGGTTCATAAAATATTTCTAATACAGTTAAAGAAAAGAATAAAACAACATTAGAAGCAGACGGAGTCATACTTTATTTTCCAATAAAAATTGAATTATCAATTTTTTCACTGATTTTCATGAAGTGACCCAAATATATGGATTTCATCTTAATTTTGTCATGACCACCTTTGTTGCTCAACTTTGTACTAGAATGTTGTTTTTGTTAAAGTACAGTTTCAGCTATTAAATAAGTCAACCTTGTTCAAAGAATATTTTAGAAATTTTCAAAGAACTAATAATATTTAACGTATTTGAAGCATACCTTACAAAAGAGTCATTTTTCTTCCAGAACACAAATTACTATTTTCTACCAGAATGCGTGCCATTATTTTCCATCAGAATATATATCGCCATTTTGTACCTGAATACGTATTACCATTACCTACCAGATTGCATATTACAATTTTATACTAGAATCAATTTCTGACAAATTATTTCAAACCCCTTATTAAACACAAGTAAAGATACAGATAGAATGTAAGTTATGATGTTTATTTCTAGTGCATGTCAGTTGCCGACAAAGGTTTCCGACGGGGCGCTTACCGATGCTATTGCAAGCCCAATTTCTACCTGCCATCCGGTGAAGTGCATCGACGGAACAAAGATTATTTCGATGGGGAACTTATAGAGCGGGCCTATGTAGAAAGTGTACTTCATGGAGAAGACAAGTTTTTGAGCAACTTCCAGTGTTTGCCTTGCCGAGTCGGTTGCGATATGTGCGTTGGAGATCAACCGTGTTATGTCGAATATGGTTTATTGCTACGTAGTTTGGTGTTGTGCTTCCAGAGTTTTTGCAGCACCCTCGTCATCATTCTTATAGTAGTGGTTTTCGTTTTGAGGAAGAAAAGGGTAAGTGTCCATCATATTGATATTCAATAAGAATTCTTTTTTTATGATGTAAATATTAGAATTAAACGCTTTGTGTGTGGGGGAGGGGATAAATATTAAATTGCAAAGTTTGTAAAGGATTGTGAAATAAATATTCAAATTATCAAGATCTTGTTAATGGTATAGAGCAGTTTTTCCCAAACTTTTGACATATATGTACACCTTTTATAATTTTCGTAACGGTGAGTACCCCTTGTCAAAAAAAAAAAAATGAAAAAAAAAATGAATGTATTTTAATAACAATCAAAACATATTTTTTTGGGACATACACAAAATAATAAGAAAAGAGAAATCAAATTATTCACATAATAAAATATAAGTAAAAGTTATATTATTAAATGACATTTATTTGGAATAATGAGAAGAATGAAATTGTTTTGACTTTATTCATGAGAACGTAGAATCAGGTGCAGCTAAGCACGATGTAGTGCATATCCCAACCAAACTCTGGTGCAACGCGTACCTCCATCAAACTCTTCCAGTACCCCTGGGGGTACCCGTACCACACTTTGGGAAATACCAGTATAGAGGAATAAAATCTATGAGTTGTTTTTAAAAGTTTATCTCGAAATAGATCTTAATTCCTCTAAACAAATTATATTAGATACTGATCCTCTATACTGATTATATTAGATATTGATCCTCTATACTGATTCCTCCATACTAATGAATCAGGTTCCATGAATTAAAATCTTGTTTTTACAAATAATGCTGAATATATTCCAGTAAAGTTATAAAAATTTTAAAAAAAGTATTTATTTTTATGTAGAAGTTGTAGCAAAAGATAGTTTGAAGAACAACATAGTATGTAGTTTCTATGTAGTTTAAATTCTCTTTCAGGAATGTGTTGAAAAGTATTGAAACAGATGTCATAAAACTATTTAAAAGTTACTATCGTTATTATTAAATCGATTTTCAAGATAACATTTAATTTAAAATTATAAAAAAAATAATCGCTATTATTTAATGAAACATATAAAGCATTTAATTTACGCAAGAACGGAATCATTTTTTCGCTAAAGCAAAGCTAGAAAAGTATTTGTTATAAATAAGTAGAATTAAGATTAAGATGAAAATCGTATAATATATAGTGGGGCCTCTTTTTTTTATTTCAGAAAAGAATCTTCCCTTTCGTGGTATAGATATAATATTATAGATATTAAAACCTCATATTCCAAATTTTGATAGGTAAAAGTTTTAAAAATTAATCTTTTAACGATTTCTTTTCTTCTAAAAAAACTTTATTTTCAGATTTTTTCCAGTTCTATGTGGGTAATGCTCGAAACTATATTGATAGGAGCTCTATTCCTCTATCAAACGGTAAGTTCAAACTTCATAATACTCAGTAATAAATTAAATTTGCTAAAATTAATACGGTTGATTACGGTGTATCTGTGGGCGTCTGGACTGAAAATCAGTCCTCAATCCCATATCATGATAGTCTTAGATGTTGGAACGACGTTTGTGGGGTTTTTCATTCTGCGGAGAGGCTTGCTGGCTATTGGTTGATTGGAGGCGATCTGGAGGCGTGGCTATGCGTGGCGTCTTGACTGGGATAAAATTAATACACCATTAAATGTACAATTTAACTGTATGCACTATTATAGATGTTTTGTACGTTAACAGAGGATGCGCTGGAGATCAAATATTTATTTTTACGAGTTTGTCTCAAGCAAAATACTCTTGTGTCCCGTGGAATGCGAGACAGGTTTATTTACTATACTTAAGGAGATGTATTAATGTAAAATTTCTAATAAAAATTTCTGCAGTATTTTAATTTTATAGAAACGGTACATGAAAATAGAAATAAAATAAAGTTCTATCAGCTGGTTAATCTAAACCGAATTTCAAATATAATATGATTAAATTTTACTGAAATTTTGGTGCTTAATGTTTAGTGGTCATAAAAATAACATTAAAAATACTACACACCTAGTATTTTTAGTTATAGCTGATAGATAATTAAAAAAATGTTTTTTCACTTTGGTATACATGTTTCTATCAAACATATTCAGCTAAATGTTTTTGAAATTGAACAAAATTAATTTTTTCCTCAAAATGCTTTGTTTACGTAGAGAATATCTTGTTTACATAAAAACTAGCACGCTTAAAGTTCAATTTAGTCGAATTTAAAGTACAAGAATTTCCTTCTGTTTTTTGAGGTGCTCTTAATTTTAACTATAAATATTTATAAATACTGCTGCCTTTTTATTAAAAATCGAAAAATTACTGTATAATACAACAAAAGTACTATAGAGGAGAATCCAATAAAAACAGTTTTAAGAAAATAATAAAGAATAAACAAGTAAATCAAAGTGTGAATATTTCTGAGATATTATTATTACAACTTCAAAAAAGATTCGTATTTGTAAAATTTGTGCATAATAGTGTTTTTTAAAAAAATATTTTCTTAACGTTTAAGTAAAAAGTGGAATACGACAAGCAAAAATCTTAAACTTCAAATACGCATAAACATATACCCATGTGTATGTATAGTTTTTTCTTCAATTTTAATTTTTTTACTTATTAGTGTAAAATATCAGTCGTAAGAAGCTGTCAAAATTTCCTTTTTTAAGAAATCATATTACGCAGTGACAACTCCTATTAAGGGGGTCTTAGGTTACATTCAACCTTTTCGTACTTTCAATATGAAGTCTCGGCATTTTATGTTGCTTTTTGACATCGTTTAACGTAAAAAAGGGAGACAAGAATTTCTTAAGTCTTCTTAATCTTTTTCCACTTCACGAAAGCAAATGTTAAAAATAAAATAGAATCCTATTTCTCTCTGCCCTTATCTACTGCGACTTAATCTGATTACCTGATGCTTCCCATAGAAAAGTGGACGGAAAGAAATATCTCCAAAAAGAATTTCTTAAAAGAGTTTAGTGTTTCTGTAAGGGGATGTGGGGTGGAAGTAACAAATTGCGAAGTTGTGTTTCTTCGAATTAAAAAACTCCTTAATGATAGAGTCGAAACGATTTAATTCTCGAGCACTTTTTTTTAAAGAAAAAAACTAATGATTCCCGAAACCAAATGGCTTACTTTTATTTTTAGAGTTTTAGAAACGCATCCAGGCAGTTCAAAAGATTATAAATGTTTTCCCATTAAATTGAATAACGAATTATTGAAGTGTTTATAATTGGTCTCAACTCATTTTTAATTAAGTTCATGTACCGTCGATCTTGTAAAAAATTAAATAGGACTGAATTTTTTTTGTTGTAAAAACTAATTTTTTTATTCTTTTGAAGCATTGGTAATATATAAGAAAAAATAAATAATACATGCTTTTAAACTTTTAAAGGTTTTAAAGGCCATTGCTTTTAACAGAATAAGGAAGTCAAAGTATTTAATTGATTTATTAATATATTAGTATTCAAAATTATGTGTTTCGACTATGTAAAAATTTTATGAGCCATAAATTCTATTATTTTCTATTCATTAAAAAAAATCAGTTCTATATTATTAAAAAAAATTAAGTGTTAAGAAGTCAAGTGAAACAAAACGTCGGATCTTCTTTTAAGTTTAAGATCAGTAATTCTCAGCCATTGTCTCTTTTTAATGTGTAGTAAAACTCTTGAAGCATCCGCGAATCTAAATTTCGAAGGTAAACAGTGATAAAAGGTAAACTTTGTGTGTGTATCTATCTATGTAATCCTTTCTCCTATATAACCGAATAGAGAAACGTCACAAAATATATTAGTTGGAATGGTAAAAATTCAAACATCTCCAAACACTAATTTTTTCTAATTAGTTAAGAAAACATTATTTTAAATGTAATTAATTGTCATATATAATGATTGTATATTTTTTCACCGCCAAAATTCGGTCAAAATTCTTCTTTTTTTTATGCGAAATTTTGTGCCAGCATGCCACCAAATTTTAAAATTACAAAAAGTGTATCATGATGAGTGAGAATTACAACTTGAAATTTTAAAGTGGTTAAAGAGTTTGTATGTAGAAATAAAGATGATCACTTATAAATAAAAAAACAATTAATATTATTTATAAAAGTATTTTTTTTTTGCAGGTGATTATTCGTTATTTTGAACCAAGTGTTGTTACTTGTATGCTAGAGCCTTGGTTTAGAGGATTAGGCTTCGCAATCTGCTATGGGGCTATAACATTGAAGATATACAGGTAAATTTTTAACTGTTTCTTATTTATTGGAATTAATTTATATTTATTTTGAGAATTCTCTGCATATCTACTTTTAAATCTTTAGAAGACGAAAATATTTAGCTTGAGAGATTCTTAAATAACCATTCTGTGCTTTGGTTATCGTAATGAATTCTTAACTTCTAAGAATATTTGCATCTGATATAGTAATTGTAAATATTTTAACTAAAAACTTTTTTAACACACCCTATTAAAAAATTTAAAAGTTGGTTATTTTTTTGTTTTTAGAAAATGAACAGGGTTTAGAATCTTAAATTTATTTTTTCCTTACTCCTTTTCTGTCGAACACAGTCGAAAATTGTTTTTTGAAGGTTTAAAATAAATTTTAATATCCGAATGATTTTTGAAAATTTTCAAATCGTCTTATAACTAGAATATTATAGATCATTGGCCTTTTATCCTCAAACTTTAAAAACTTTCAACCCAATTTTCATGGTGCCTCATACAATAATAATGTATTGAATGCAATAAAAATGTATTTTGACGCTAAAAAAAGCTACAGTACGACTTTAATTATAAGCCATGAAAATTATCAAAATAAGTATTAAGTTTTGTATATGACAAGTCTATGAGAGGCACTAATAATTATTAAACTTGTTTTTAATTTAGTTCTGATAAATTAATAATCAAAACATTGTGCAGTACTGATACATGTATAAGTATATAATATCAGCGTAAATGTGTGTTTAACTTTTATTATGTTGGAATGTATTTTGTTTTGCTTCCTTTCAGTAAATAAAGAATTATTTTAAATCTTTTATTTACTACTTTTCAATATGCTCGCCCCCCTCAAGAATAGCATGCCCTCTAGGCGGCGTGACCCACAGTTTGAGAAACACTGATTTAAGCACATAAATTGTGTCCGCATAAGCAAAATGATATTTTTTCAATAATGTCTTTTTTTGGTGGGAGGGGCGGGGAGGGGTATTATATAAAATTCGAACGCCAGAAGAGCTAAGCATTGCGATTATGATACACAATTTAGCATCACAAAAACTTCATATTTGTTGGCAGTGAATTTCTTTGAATTTATGCCAAATCGTGTAGTTATTTGTCTTTGCAAAAAGATCGGCCGTGTTGTCTAAGAGTGATAAGATTTCTGATATTTTTGAATAGCAAACGGAATTCTCTTGTTTTTACAATAGAAAGAGGCGTAAGTTATTTTAGAATGATATTTTAAAAAATTTTTAAAAATTATTTTAGAAAGCGTTAAATTATTTTTTTAATCAAAATCAATTACATTTAACAAAAAATAAATTGTTACGACACAGAATGATAGTTTTAAATCAATTTATAAAAAATATTTTAGTTTTGGATCTTTAAGAATATTGTACATTATATATTTTAAAGTGAAAGAGAGATAGAGAAAAATATTTTTTTGTTACATAAAACATCGGTAGCATCGGTATCCCTACTGCAAGATAGCTTCATTGAGATTAGTTATCGCTTAACGACCAGATGGTCAAGAAACTAAGTGAATTCAATAAAAATATTTGGGAGAAAAGGAATTATTTTCTATACGTTAAATTCTTATAAATTATCTAACTTTATGAACTTTATTAACTTTATAACTTTTTTTAACTCTTATAAACTCTATTTATCTAACTACTTAAGCATAGTATTTGAAAATTTAAAGAAAGAAATTTTAGTTAAGTGTTAGTAAGTAGTAGTTATTCATAGTAAGTCATAGAGTTAAGATCTATCGCTACTAACATGTAGTATAAATCTAGAATGAAGTAAAAACAAAATTTTCAAAATCGATTTTATCTTGTTTTTTATAAGGTGAGTTAGTTACCTGAATAAAGTTGTATTGAGTTACGTGGGTATTGGCAGTTTTAAAACATCGATCTAATATAAGATTAATATTGATTCCAAACGAGGGCTTTCTCTCCCCTTTTTTCTTAGGATTTTAGCCGAGTTTCAAACAAGAAAAGCTCATAGAGTTTGTGTTCGAGACAAAGATTTGCTCAAATACCTAATGGGAATCATCACAGTTGTGATTGGGTATCTTCTTGCATGGACTGCTGTAATCATTGATAATATGAATGAAGGCTACAGCGTCGTCTCTCATGAGCAGACTCCCATGGGTCTAAAGTATGTCATCTGTCGAGCACTTTGGTGGGACTACGTTACCGAAGTGGGTGAGTTAATAAAGTCAAATATATAGCTTACTTTGATTTCACAACAACAACTTATTCTTTGAATAAAAAAACTAAACAAAATTGAAAGGACAATAATTAGGAATAATATTTACGTAATGCATAGTAAAGATAAATTAAAAATTTCGATCATTATAATATTTATCAAATCTGGTAGTAATATATATATAAATAAATATATGTAATAAAATAAATATTATATATATATAATATTTTAATGATTCAATGTTCCTTTCGACCTTTATAAATCTGAGTAGTCGTTGAAATAAATTACGGAATACTATTTTCTTTAGGATCAAAATTTAGAATTTTCTTCATATGAAAATGTAGTTGACTGCTGAAAGCAACGTTAGTACCAACAGACGGCTGTGCAAGTTTTTGAGCTTTAATTTGCAAATGAAGTTTTTTCAACTCGTAATCATAATTCCCTTTTCCTTGTAAAGTCTTTCCTCGATTATAGTTTTAAAGTAATCCCGGCAAAACTTTTCACCAAACTTATCAGATTTAATAATTAAATCTTCTATTTCAATTACATTTACGTCACCAGGCACATCAATTTCCATATCTCTCTGTTGCCGAATAAAGATATCAGATTTTTCCCTTACTCAAGAACGACATTTAAATAGCCAATTTAATGTCCAAAGATTAAGTTCACGTAAAATTATATTTTCTATTATATCAGTGATCATATTTTCAACTCATTTAGCCAGTATTGATGTTTAGTAGTCGCTAGAGGCACTTCTGTTGCTTGGGACAGTCAGTTTCAGAGATTTATGATAGAAATATCATAAATAACTGAAGTAAATATCAATGAAAAATACAGAGCAAAAAGTGTGATGGAAAAATTTTGCTTATAGATGTATTACGTTTTCAGTTCTATGTAAACATATTTAATGCAAATTCAAAATTCTTGTAAAATAGATTTAATATTAATAAGGTTTTACTTCTCCCCCCCCTTCATTTTAAATAGGTATATGAATTAAATACTTAAATACATATTCTATAATTAAATATCCTAAAACTTTTTACATTTTCTACTACGTTTTAATTTAAAAAAAACAATTATTTTCTTCGTAACTTTCAACTTAATAAAATATTCTTTCGTAGGTATAATTATTTTCATTACAAATTTCATCTTATTAGTAGAATAATTGCCTTATCTCGTATATTTTTACATTATTTTTTTCACTTTTCCAGTAATAGTACAGAATTTCTTTCACACTTTATGGAAACGATTTCGTAATTCATTTTCTTGTTTGAATTTTGAGATAAATCTTTGGAAACTTCAGAACAATCGTCTGTTAAAGTTTTCTTTTGATTGAAATGTAAAATAAAAGATTTATTTTAAAAATGGCACGAAGGTTACATAATTACACTTTCCAAGGAGAACTATTCGTATCAACAAACTAAAAAGCGGTGTAAAAATCTCGGTTACTGCATTTTAATTATAGGTATTTATAATATATTGAATTTGAAAGGGAAAACGCGTCTAGCAGAAAGTAAAAATGAAAACATGACCACGAAACTTCATCCTTAGATTGTTCAAACGCAGGCAACTATAAAGAAAATGAAGTCTCTGATCCTAAAAGAATATCCGCCGACTGAAACATTCATTGAGTCGGAACTAGGAATGTCTTCCGGAACTGTTACTAAAATAATTCATAAGGATTTAAAGGTGAAACAGATGTTTAACCCTAAAGTGTTCTTCTCCTTTTTTAAAACATATTGCTGAAAAATAAGCAAATTGTAGAAAATTATGTAAAAAACACCTGCTGAAAAACTAAAATTTGTGGGAACACTCGATGAGGTATGGGTATATTTAACTAAATGACCAATTTTCTATTGCTCAACTGACGGGAATGACTGTACGAAATGGTTTCGTCAGTATACAGTAAAGTTCCTCAAGGGATTCATGATAGTTGCAGGATTTTCTAACAACGGGAAATTAAAGATAAAAAAAGTCTCAAGTAAAGCCAAAATTAATTCTCTCTACTATCAGCAGAATATTTTAGAACCAATTTTTCAAGAAGAAGTTCCAACTTTATGTGGAAAGGACTTTGATAAAGTTGAACTTCATATGGACAAAGCTTCTAGTCACACGTCTAAGTGAACTGCCACTTAACTGGCAAAGAAAGAATCAGAAACAGAAATAAAGTGTATCCCATTTGATGAAAAAGGTGTTAAATCGCCCTACACTTCTAGAATGGGCTTTTATGCTTTTGGTTAATTAAAACGAGGCGAAGGAAAAGGGCATCCAAGAGCACTGAACGGAATGTTTGAGAGGAATGGAAGTACTAAGAAAAAGTTTACTTTCATGAAAAATTCGAGCTAGAGCTATTGTTAAGTCATGGAAGTAAATTTCTACAAAAAATACGGTATTTATTGATAAAAGTTAACTTTCAAAATCGTTTCCATAAGTGTGGACGACCTTCTGTAGATAAAGTATTTGTATAACTGAATGAAAAAATGACGGTTAAAATCGTTTTATTGATGTAAGCAATATTTATTTTACCTTGTTAGGTGAACTGCTCTTTTTGTTGTTTGGGGTGTTTCTTACTTACAAAATTCGCAATGCTCGTTCCGACTGCTTTCACGAGAAGGAAACATTAGCCTGGTCTATCTACGTTGAAGCTCTGGTCTCACTGCTTATGTATACAATAAGGTACGATTTTAAGTATCTAGTACAAGAGAGAGAGAGAGCTGATAATCATTACAAAAATAAAGTGTACTTAATTTGATGAATCAATGCACTATTACAGGCATGTTGTGTGGTCCAATCTACAACCTGACTACATCTACCTTTTGTATTTTCTTCGCTGCCAGTGCACTGTCACTATCATCCTGTTATTCATTTTCGCACCGAAAGTATGAAATTATTGTGTTCACTTTCTTTTTAATGAACTCGGCAATTAGATTTAAAGTATCCTTTATTAAAATATCGTATTAATAAAACAGTAGAATAAAATCACAACAATAAAAGTAAGATACATATAAGTTTAAAATTACTTAAATAAGATCTTCAACTAAGAAGAAAATGTCCAATTTACTGTATTTCAGGCAGTATATTTTTCAAAGCTAATTAAAATAATCTTTTTTCATAACAAAGCCGATTTAATTTTAAATGCTAAATTAATTTAATCACAACCCCCCCCCCTTTTTTTTCCGTTTCAGCTGATTCCAATTGTTTTTTAATTAGTACGCTTTTTAGATCATTTTCAGATTTTCTGCTTAAATAAACTAAAACATAAGCTCTTCTTAGTCTCATTAATATTTGAATTAGAAAGCCTTTTTTTTAATCCTTGAGATTTCAAACACCGGGAATTTTTAATCCTCTTTAACTGTCTTTTAGCCAGCTTGATCCTTTCAAACAGTGAAAAAATAGTTTTAATAACTGAGGGATTAATCACACACGGGAAGACATTTTCGTTATGAAATCTGAAACTTTTATTTATTTATTCACTGTGTGAATGCTTTTTTGTTGGATGCAATTTTTCTATAGCTGTGGTATCACGCCCGTCCCCCTGAGATCATGGATTATCAATCGGGGCGTCAACTGTCGTCTTGTGGAGATGTGCGAGATCACGTGCCGGAAGCGATGAAACTACACGAGGCTATCACGTCGAATGGAGATGTTGATTTTTCGGATATAAATCTTGGAGACATGGATCCTGAAGACATTCGAGTAAGTAAATCAGATATTCCGCCCACTTACAGACATTTTTCAAAGGAGAAGTACGCTTTCTTTCAGCTTACTCAGTGAGATAAATTTCGATAAGTTGAAGAGAAATTTGGAATTTCCATCTCTTTTTGCTCAGATAGTACCGTAAAATCAGGCGTATAACGCGCAGCTATGCTTTCAATCTGCAATTTTTAATTTTTTGGTATGTTCTCCGTATACCGCGCAACCCCTTTTTCAAGAAAAAATCTGAAATGTACGTGCGCAACACTCTTATGTTTTGAAGTCATTTATTTGAGGTATTATTCCAAGCTTTAGAAAAAAATTACATACTTCTAGGTCTATAACCCTTTAAGTTCATTAGCAATGTCATTTCTTTTAAATAAACAGTATTTCGATATATGTAGAAGTTTAATTTTTTTCTTTGCTCATCTCTTTTTTTTATTTTTTATTTTTAAGGCTCTCATTTTCATACCTGGCTTTTAACGCGCATCCGTAAATTTCGATCCTGTTTTTTGTGTTATATGTGCTCGTTATACGCCCGTTTTTACGGTAATTATTACTTACAGCCGCTGTTTCAATCATAATACCACGTTCTACGTTAGGAACCGTGATTTTGAAAAAGAGTATAATTAAATATTTTTTTTTTGATATTTAGTGTGTTAGTTGAATTATATAATATACATATAAATTATTTTAAAAATATTTTTACAAGAAAATATTATTTAAATGCAATTTTTTTGGCAAAAAATAAAGAAGGAATGACATATTACAAAAGCATTCTCCTTATAAAAAATGCTTCAATAATTATAATATTTTGTCGATATATAGAAGGAATTATCTACAGACATAATTTTTTGAAAAATTCAAATTGGTTTCAAAGTTTTGATCGATTGAAACAATAACCAGTGTTTCTTGTAAAAATTTCTATATTCTGACGTATTAAAATATGAGTAAGTACACTTTTAATTATATATTTCAGAAATTCTAGTTCAGGAATCGTATAAAAGTCTTAGCTATGTATAAGCAAACTATTATTATAGAAGCATTTTTCATCAAAGGAGAATGTTTTCAAAATATGTCCCTTTTTCTTCGTTTTTTGAAAAAAATTACGTTTAAATAATTTTTTGTTGTAATAATATTCTAAAATAGTTTATATGTATATTATGATTCAACTGACACTAAGTATCAAAAAGTTATTTATTTATACGCTTTTGCAAAAATCCTAGTTCCGAATGCAGTCAGTGGCTTTCAATTTGTTCTGAGAAGAGTTTGTTGAGTATTGGCTGCGTATTCACTTCTCAGATATCAGTCCTTATTTTTCGTTTTTAAATATTTATTATAACGACACACAAACAATTAAATATAAATTAAAAATTACTATTTTGTGGGTAGACACCTTCACCGATTTCGGGGTTCCATTATCGGCCAAAGTTGTTTACAGACTGGTTGAATCCTTCATCGGGTAGGGAAAGTTCACACATACTTCCCTTTAGGAGTTACTGAGAAGCAAGCCGCGACAAAGTTAGTTAACTGTGAGGTTTTTAATCAGTAGAAAATTCATGGGAAGAAATAAATTGCAAAAACTATATTTTAATATGTTTTCCAAGTTTTTTGGATAATTTTTTGTTTTAAACTTGGGAATGAAACAGATATAAAATTGTTTCTAAGTACAAAACTGGATAATTCTCATTTTTTCAATTTCCTTTCAAGGGACCAATATTTCTCATGTAACCGACAAATACAGAAAATTTGTATCAAAATTCTAAAACTCTTTCATATGCTCAAAGGTTTCGTCAATCTTGAAATATTCACTTGGGAATTTTTAGACATTTGCATCATAGTACCTGGTATCCATAATTAAACTTGAAATTTGCGAGCAGTCGGTATCAAAAACTACACAGCGGAATTACATGAAAATTGGGTAATGGCATTATGAAATGAACGGGATTTTATAGAGGGGAAAAACAAAGTTTCAAAAACCACCACTAAATGGCATTGTGCAATGTAAATTACTGGCATATGCAAATGTCGTAACCATAGTAATCCTGTTTGTGCGCAGAAACCCGCGGAATATAAAGATGCGAAATGCGAACCGCTTTCATACTCGCTTCTAAGTCAAGGAAGATGACGTTGTTTCTCCAGAAAGGTGCTTCACTGGTGAAATTGCTTTATCAAAACAGAGACTATGCTACCGAAGCTTTGCGGACATTTTGGTATTTGAAGTGTTACCTAAAGGTCCACTCGGTAGTTAAGGTATAACAAATACGATTAAGAAATTTGAGTCAACGTCCCCAAGGTGTCACCGCTCAACGATGCGCTTCATTGTTAGACCCATCTGTTGTTCCGGCCAGGCGATGTGATACAACCCCAGTGTTTCTACAGGATGATGCACACATCGCCCGAAACAAGTGCTCCACTGCCATTTCTGTGATGACAGAATCATCAGCTGACATTTTCCTACAGCTTGCGACTTTTGGCTGTGGAGATCCCTCAAGGCTCTATCTGATCTTAAAGAAAGCATGAGTGCTGCTTTCAACAGGCCATTTTATGCTTCCAGAGGCATATTAAGCATTTTTGGGTCAACTTTCGCAGATTATTTATATGTTCTTAATAAAGCTAGGATACGCCTCTTTGAAACTCATTCTTGTTTGGCCTTGATAAAATTCCCATACATTGATTCCGCCATTACCCAATTTTCATGCAATGCCGCTGTATAGTTTTTGTTAGAGACTGCTCACAAATTTCAAGTGGAATTAGGGACACCCGGTATATTCAACCTTTGAACTTTACTTCGCTTAGTAAATTTTTCATCTAAAAATTAATAACATTTACGTCCACTTGTTAAAGATTAGGTTAAAACTTTTATAATAGACCATACCTAGAATATTGGTATTAATATTTAAAATTTAACAACTAGTCAAAAAATAAATTTAAAAGTTTTTTTCAAATAATAGGGTGTTAAAATTAGTTTTGCTAGTATTAAACAAACAATATATACTGTCAAGAGCTGTAGTTGGTTTGAGGTAAATGTAGGGGGGATAAGAAACTGTGATAGACCATAAGAAGATGATGGGGCTTACAACAATATCGTGCAGCTTTTTAAAGTTGATAATATTTTTGGGTCATGTATTATATTAAAGAAAAACTAAAATATCGAATATTTTTTAAAGATTTTTATCGAAATTTAAAAAGCATAATATAGAGCTGCAAGCTATTTTCAAAATATTTTATTTTGTTTAAATTTTTATTTTGCTGAGAGAGAAAAAAAGCATTAAAAATAACTCCTATTTTTTATCAACTAAAATTTTTATATTGTTTATCAGTAGTATTGCCAGAAACATGAACGGTTATAAGTAAATATTTAAGTGTGAAAAGCAACAATATGTAAATAAATCCATAGAGTACATTTTCATTTGAGTCACTAGTAAATGAAATCGCTCAAAATTTAACTAGAGTAAAAATATAGAAAGCTTGTCCGAAATGTTACAAAATAAAATATTAAATAAAAATATTGTAAAAAATACGTTATTCTTTTAAAAAGAATTTTCTTATATATACACATCATGTTTTAGTAAGCACATTCTTTACAGATACCCTCAGGGTATTTAAAGCTTAAACTCAGGAACAACTTAGATCTTTAAATTTTTCAGTATTTCAGTATTTTCTTTTCCCCTTTGTATATTTTTCTGTCACAGCTTATACTTTTTATTCTTTTAAAATGTGATACATCTTCCATAATTGACCGTAAATTTCAAAAGCTAAGGTAGTCCTACAGCAAAGTTAATCTAACTAATACTATGTGATTCTTCACAGCATTCCCTTTCGTGCCGTTTCTAAAGCTGTGCTACATCAGTAGCTGCAATGCGTATTTCAATAGTTGCTAATAGCTGCGTTGATTATGGAGCTTGTCTTAGGTTTCTCATTTCCTGTAACTCGTCTCTTTTATCAATTTGATTGACTCTTACCACCAATCAAAGTAGGATGTCACTGCTACTTTTCTTTCCTTACTCTCAGGAAAAAGAAATAGCAGGACGAGAAGAGAGGAAAACAACTCACATTTTCCCTCTTACAGGGAATAATCTATATCTTAGGTCTCTTAATCACGCAAACATATTGATTACGTTTGATTAATCGTTATTTTTTTCATAAAAAAATCATTCTGTCTTTGATGGTTCCCTGAAATGTAGAAATACACTAGTAAGAAACTAAATATATTTTATTCTGATATTATGGGTATTACTGATTCTCAGTTACAAAAGAATTATAATATTCCATATATATATATATATATATATATATATATATATAGTAAAAAATATAAAACTAAAATTAAGTTTCAAGGTTGTTTTAGTTTTACTGAAACTTGTTTTTTAAAACTAGAATAATAATTTTTCTTATTATTAATTCGAGTTATTTGATTTTTACAAGTATAGTAAAAAAGAGTAGTATTTCTGAAAAATATGCATTTTATTCTCACATGTATAATGAGGTATGATACAAAGAAATTTATTATTAATTTATTACTGTCTTGAAAATTCACAATATAAAACTAAATTAATTTATACATTTTAAATGTAACAGATGAGATTCTAGTTATAACAATGGGATTAAAAGGCAATGAGTAAAAATTTTTTTAAAATCTTGTTGCAGAAATCAATGATTATTTTTAATATTCAGTTAGCTGTTTTACGAGAAGTGTATTTCTACAAGAAATCTTAATAATATAAAAATTATATTTTGAAAAGGTTTCTTAACAATTATTTAATTCTTTTTCTAATAAGTTATTTTTATTATAGCAATAAAGATTCTAAATATATTTAGAGTACATTCACCGAAATTTACTTAAAGCACAAATAAATCATTTCCTTTACATAATTATAGAAATAGATTCAATTAGAAAAGGGATAATTTCATTTCTAACAAAACATTGAGATAATCTGTGAAGAACAGATAAACCTTTAAAATTTAATATTAAGCTAAATAAACTACCACGGTTTTTAATTAATCCCATATTTCATCAGAAGTATGCTTTTATAAAATCATGTAAAAAAATCGAAAAGGCCAGTTCATCTAAAAAACAGGACAAAATTTTTTAGTACTCTATTATTAGCTACAAAATATCCATAAATTTTTTTATATCTAACCGTTATTTTATTAAAAATATCTTCTTAAAATGCATCTATAAAAATCTAAAAGAATATTTTACACTTGGAAAATAGAATAATTTGTAAAAAATATTCAACGACTACTCTTTCTTTGACTTTTAGCATTCAACTCTTCATTTCATTAGAGAATCAAGATTCTTCAGGAATATCTGTAAGAAATAAACCATTTCAAATAAGTTCTTTAACTTTGACACAATTATTCAGTCACTTCAAACGTCAAAGTGAAATCTATCAAATAATTAAGGAACACTCCCCGAAACTTTTTAAGCCAAAAGTAAACCTCCGTCGAAATAAAAATCACACACAACTCATTCCCTCTTCAAACAAGGCATGGGAAAGCTTAATACCCACCCCCATCAAAACGACCAGTTAGGCTGAAGGATAGGCAAACTTTCAGATCCAATAGCTTTCCTCCGGTTCCTTGGGACGTGGAATGCTCTCCAACTGCAATCAATTACAACCTGAACCTCTCCTTCAGCCGCTGTGAATAAATGAGAGCCTTTTTCCTTCTTTTCCAGTAGCCTTCCCTTCCTATTAACTCTGGTTCTCCTGCTCTCTGGCGATTTTTTTTATCCAGTTCGGTGTAATTAGAGGGCTCATTCATTTTGAGCTTAAAATTCCTACTTCTGAAGCAGCTTGTTAAAGTTCGTATTTCATTTAAAGTTAAGATAACTATTCATAAATTACGAGTTAAGTTTTTTCAAGCATAGGTCATATTTATAGAACACGAATGGATCAGTTGCTTGTGGAATTGGAAGGCATTTTGGTAAGTTACTTCAACTGAAGTTGATTATAATATATATAAAATTTTCAAATCTTGTCAAAATAAAATTATTTGATTTACGTGGCAAAGACTCTAATGCATTGATAGTATGTGTGGGAAAATTGCTTGAGCTTATATTATTTTAAAATGAAAACACACAAAAACTTAAAAAATCAGTTTAGGTATCCGAACACACGTTCGGAGTACTCTTTTTAAAAATAGCATACATTATAATTGCCTTTTTAGGAACCAATACCAATAAAAACTAACATTTAACTGACAATATTTTTAAAAATATTTCTTTCTATTCAATAAAATTTAAAAAACAACAACAACAAAATATGGGTTTTTACCTAATTTGGTCATTTTAACGTGCTTGGATACCTTAAAAAGTCTGTAAAATTTTTTTAAAAAAAACCACTTCAAAATATGAATAACATAGCAAGTTTTCCCCGATCAATTCCTTTCTTTATTTGAATATTAGATAACGTTATTATTTTCTGATATTGGAAACAACTTTTCAGATTGAAAAATATTCAATCATTCATATTACACATTTAAATTGATTTATGTATATAAGGTATCATGATTTAATACAATACTAATTTCTGTTCGAATGAATTTAATACCCCCCCCCCCCATAAACAATGTTTCATGTATTGCGTCAAATAGGTTTTTAACTTTAAATGATTAAATGAAAGAACTATCTACTTGTTGAATATTTCTAACTTTTATAAAAATATAATGCGCTAAACGAGAGAGAAAGTATGCATACAGCAATTATACAGTGACTTATATTAATATTGAGATATTTTTCGCTCTAAAAAAGTGATTAATGATTGGCTGTTTTATATTTATCTGACACCGTCTTAAAATATAACGTACAGACATTCTAGCAACATATTAGATATACGAATGAATTAAAATATATTCACGCTATATTATTAGGTATTTGAGCAAAAAATTAATAATTGGTACTCATTTTTATTTGCGAATTCATAATTATATACGATAACATTCCAATCATACGTGTAAGACTTAAAGAAAACAATGTGGTTCAATATTTAATAATTAAGTTCTTGAAAATTAAAAAGAATAACTTAAATACAGAGAATTAATTAGATGTCAATGACAGTATATTATTAATTGACATGTATGCTGTTTCATGTATTATTCAAGAAATTTGATTAAAAAATGTTGAATATATATTCATGTATAGCTCTTTCATCCAGCAATTAATTAATGTTTATAATATATTAATAGAGAGAGGAGCTAAATAAAAAATCTATGTAGATATTTTTTTATCTATGTTGTTTATTACACTTATTGTCTGGGAAACATAGCGGTGTTAACAGAACAGGCATGATAGTGAATTTTTAAGTAGTTTTTGATTAACCGATTTTCTTATTTACCGTAAGTTAGGTTATTGAGAAGAATACCAAACTCAATCGGACATTTCCATATTAAGCATATTTATATTAATACACTGGTGGGTAAAGTTCAGAATCAAACACATTTTGCGGAGTATCAAATTCTGCCTTACCAATTCAAATCAAATTTGATATGAAAATATTTAAAAGTATTATTAAAAAATATAAAAAAATCAATTATACTCGTTCGTGATAATGATTTATGCTCATAGATGTAGCAAGATGACTTGTAAAGGGTTTAATATGGGGTATAATTGACCCCAACAGCAATGCAGCTCTCGCAACGAACTCAAATACTGTTTACGAGATTATTTATGAGGCTTTGGGAGAATAAATCCCATTCCTCTACCACGGCACTCCTAAGCTCCGGGAATGTTCTGGGAGAGAGTTGATGAGCCACAATTGGTCTGTCAAGAGCATTTCAAACATGCTGTATGGAATTTGGGTCTGATGAGGTGGCTCATTAGAAACTTTGTTTTAAAAATTAAGGAAGTGTAAGGACATCATGAAATTAAAATCTGATCTTAAAATACTATTTTTTAAATTCATAAATTATATTAAATTTTACTTTATGAAATGATTATTTTTTATGCGAGAATTTCAGTTTCTTTAAATTAAATTTGAATCTAAATGTACATTTCCTATCAAATCAATTTTTAAAGGATTTTATGTTTCTGTTGTCATACAAGAATGAAATAAAAGTTTCCAAATTGGAACATATATGGGCTATTCGTTTTAATCGACCAGTTAGTCTCAATTATTCAAAAACTTTATCAGGTTAAAACAATTAATTAAAACTGAATATTTACTGTGTTTTAAAAATATATCTTTAAAAACTCATGTAAATATTTATAATTTGTTTTGTACGTAACCATTTTGTCTGTATTTCATTGATTCTGTTCGGATCACTTAATGAAATGCCAAAATTGTCTTAAATTTTAAGTTTATCATTTTGATTTCTGTTCTATCGGATATAAACTAATTTTTATTAATTAGTAATATTCACTAACCAACAAATTTACACAATTACATTGCTTTTCTACTTTGAGTCTCGGTTATTTATAGAATTCGATTCATTGATTTATCATCTATATGTCCATTTATCGGTATTCTATAACTCTTGGCACACACGAACAATTATCAGTGTTTAGGTTTACTATCAGGATTATCTTCTTTTTCTGGCATACAACCTATTAAGAAATTACTTCTACACGGTTTTATTGTAGTCACTATTTTCAGATTTAAGTCAAAGATAGCATCAAAAATATTTGTGACATTTACTTTACAGATTGAACTGCGCAGAGTCTATACTCAACTTCAGATCTTGCGCAATATCACCATGCGGAAAGGAAATCCACACATTTCAAGGCGCCGTGGAGGTCGAAAGGGAACTCATCGCAGATTTTCCTTGCAGACCTTTCATCATCGTCATAAGCACTATCATGATCATGAAGTGACTGAGGTTTCCAAGACACCAGAAGATTCAACAGCAAGTTTAGAAGGCGCCGTAGCTGCCGGTGGGGACAACACGTCCATAAAACAAAGCGAGGAGTCAACCATCTCTTTCAAAGAAGGTTCTAAATGATATGTGAAATAGAGCAAGGCCTATTTCATTCAAGATTTGTCCAATCTTTAACCTACCGTTTCAAAGATCTTCATCAGATCTTGACGCTAGGTGTCAAAAGTGGTTTGTATGTTCCATAACTCAGAAGCTCAATTATTCATTCACTATCCCTATAACAAATCAGAATTGAGTATTGATTAGTTGTTCGTAATTATGTATCCTAAATGCTTTATCAAACGCTTTAGAAGCGTTACTAAGTTTTTTGTTTTGTTTTATGAAGTATAGAACACATATGATACGGTGTTCTAATACTCAAGGTGTGATTTATAGGTATGTTTTAAGTAGAAGTTTAAATAGGTGTTCGTATGTAACTGAAAAATTTCTTGTTTTTCTGCAAATATGCGGTTTTTGTCTGATGGAAACTCGATGTACCCTGTTCTTACCTGTTTGCATATATTAATATAGATTGAATAGTAATATTAAGAATTTTTCAAAACACTTTGTGCTACAAGATTGGTGTTTTTCACATTTTTTTCCAGCTTTTAACCACAGACCATTCTGTAATGAATAGGATGAGTGGCTTAGTTTGTTCTAACTTTGGACGACATCAACCTTGAGTAGATGAACTATATATTTGTGCTGTTTGTACTTACCAGCATTTGACATTTTGTAAAAAAATCAAATATAATGTTGTTATAATATTTCAAAAAACTAATCATATGTCAAATTCTTTGAATTTGCAACTTTTAGCAACTCAAGACTAACCACTTTTATTTTAAGTTACTCTCGAAGGTGTGTAGATATTAATGAAACTGGAAACAATCCTATACGTGGGTAACGTTGGTGTTAAATGTAAACATAACTTAGGAAAGAATTTTAATATCATATGATTGAAATATATTTGTCTGCGTGTATCAAAGTTGTTATAAAACTGCTTTATATGTTTATAAATATCTTATCCGAGCTATTAATATCGATGTTGTTTTATGTAGGAATTGATAAATGTTTATATGTTGACAGTGTTCAGTCGTAGAGAAGAGAGAGATTTTTTTTGAACTCTATAAGATATATTTAACTGTTTATTCTAAACAGAAAATGTTTGTAAAAGTGCATGGATGTATTTTCATTGTTAACACTTATTTACCTTAAAACTCATGGAGATACAAGAGACATATTTCATTCTTATATAATTCCTATGATATTTACCCATACGCTACTTTCTTTAAGTGACAAATATTCATATTATAATATTTTATACCATGAATTCAGCAATTTATTTCTCTATTTCGCCGCATTATTTAAAAAATTCAATTCGTTTTTGAATCGTATTAAAGAAATTTTATAGCGTTTACAATTTTAACGGGGAATATGTACATTTGTTTAAGAGGTTTTTCTTCTCTTGCCTGTTTCTTTTGAAAGAACGTTTATGCATTAACCATTGATTCACTACTTCATTTCATTATTTTTAAATTGCTTTTTAAATGGTTTATACACACATAACCTTTTTAACATTGACTATCATGTGATTTTTATATCACTTGACTCCGGAGAAACATTTTGCTGTTGCGTTCTTAAATGTATTTATAATAAATGTAGCGTATGTGTACAGAGACATTTCTATTCAAGTTTCAAAGAAATGAAGGCGATTTGGAAATAAAAGGCAAGTTTTGAGTTATCAGTTTTACATGCAGAATATATTAATACTCATCTTTCTTGATAATAATTAGATATTATTATCAGTTAAAATTCTTTTACTTTATATTATCGAGTAAGAATATAATTCTATTTTACTTAAATTTATATATATATATTTTGTAATTTTATTTGAATAAAGCAGATAAAAATTATAATCATTGAATGTTAATTGATACTTTTCATGTATGAAAACAAATTTAGTAGTTCATGTTGTGCAGTTATATTCAAAAGTGGTTTCTTTTATTCTTATTCAATTCGCTTTACTTTTTTTAGACACGCAAAGATTATTACAAAAAATTATGTTAAGTATTATAAGTGAGAATTATTGCTTAGAAAAAATATATATAATAGTATAAAAACTATGATATACAATTTTTTGAGACAAAATTTATACATTCTTATCGAATATGTCTGACTGTATGTTAATTTTCATACACAATAGAGAGCATTTCTGTTTAATATTTTTCTGTTTTTCAGTTATTTCATCAATTTATTCAGATTGCCGTAGTCAGAATAAGAAACAAGTTAATTTCATAGGCATCAGTTAATGTGTATCTACCAACATAAAAGTGTGTGGGTAGTATTTTTAGAAATGTATTAAATACTGTATTGCAACGCACTTACACTAAACATTTCAGAAGTATAATTAAACGGTTGATGTTAGGTTTCATTATTAATTTCTTTTCGTAACCGATCTCATCACTGCATGCTTATTTTATGCTTAAAATTTCTACAGACAGATTGCAATGAAAGGATTCGATTAAAGTAATTCGACTGAAGTTCAGATGATGATTTGCTCAAAACAGGCAGTACCGCTTAGGATGTTCCAAGAAAATATCCATACACAGACAAATGCGTTGTGCTCAACATTTCCATTAAGGATGCATTTAAACATACGAATATGTTTCATAGTTTTTTTATTGACTTAAGATCTCATCAATAAAGTAGTCCATACCCTTTTCTGAAACTATTTGGATACGCCTATCTTCAGATTAGAGTTGCCTGTGCAAAGCACTCAAATGAAACATGCCAAACTATTACTACATACTAATATTTATCGTGAGTTTAATTTTACAGAAATTTCTATACATTTTTAAAACGTAGACTCATCAAGCGTAGATGATTTCCTTTTAATCTTTAGCTCGAAGCTTTTTCGATCTATTAAGCAGTTTCTTTTATTTTAGTACTTTTATCGACATATTTGAACGATGCAAGGGGAAAAATGTTTTAAAAGTTCTATTCTAAATCGCACATTTTTGAAATCATTGATTTATATATAGTGAGATGTATTTCGTATATTTTGATGATGGTGGTCTAGAACAGTGATTCTTAATCTGATTTGTATAAAAATAAGCCACAAACTCCCCTGTTGTGTTAAAACGAAGCACGGTAAATGAATAAAAAATTATTTCAAAACCTTAGATTCTTTTAAAAACTACGTTTTTCAAGTGAGCTAAATAATGCTAAATATCGCCACTCTTCATATACGATTAAAATTTCATATAGGCCTTGATAACACAATAAAATATTCACCCAGTCTTCTAAAATGATAAAATAATACATTTAATTTGGGAGAACTTATTTAATAATACAAGTATTATAGAGATTTCAGTTTCATACACACAGTCATTAAATTACTGCAAAAAATTTAACATTACTCTTTCCATTGCCGTAATTTTATTTAAAAAATGACGTAGTCCACATGATATTGTATTATGTTATTATGCAGTGAAATGTGAAGGAATAATCTTGAAATAAAAGGACACTTTTTCATTAAAAGATAGTTGAAACGTTAATCTTGACTTTTTTAGTATGCGTTCGTACGAGTTATTCAAGTGACTCCATTTGGTCAAAAGGGGACTTAGCCTGATTAAATGATTCCTTCCGTATTGTTCAGGGGGTTGCAGAGTAGAGATTCTTCTGAATCGAAAAGTATCGAGTAGAATAATTGGGCTATTGCACGTTATTTAACTGGGATTTCAAATCCTCGTTAGGAGCAGAATTGAAACTAAAATAGAGAGGGTTCAGTTTAATCCTTGAGTTCACTGACAATTTAAAACTACGACAGTCGTCATAGACAGACACTTATCATAATCCTAAAATAAAATGATATTCGCATAACTAAAACATCAAAATCTTTACTTCTCTTATATACATTCACATGAATTACTCCAGCAATTTCTCCTAACCAATAGGTCACAGTAGCCTAATGAAAGAGTTATGCCTTAGTAATTATGTAATCATTGGAGCGAGATTTTGTCCAATAAAGAATGCTGTATATGGATTAGGGTAAGCTGCTGCATATTAAATCTAAGTGGGCTTGAAAGCTCTTACTGATGGAAATTAAAATGGGCTATTATCGGTTCATACATCCCACTCGTCACTAAACAATTTAAGAACAATAAGAATCTGTAGTTTTGTCAGAGAATATGTGAGAGAACTGTTGTTTTATAAATTTTTTGGAACAATATTCAGAAGCAATTTATTTTGATTTGATACTTTTTAGATATGCTAGTTTGAATTTGAAATGAACATTTTTAAAGTAGTCATATTTTGTTAAAATTGTTTCTGGGCGTATTCAGGAGACAAGTGAGTCTGTAGTGATCCCCCCAAAGTCTGACTATCTATAGCTCCGAGGGTTCCGTACTCTCAAAATTGTGTCTCGAAACCAACATGATGCTAGGAGTAGTTGACATAACACAAAGCACTAAGAAATAATAACCAACACAAAACATTCTGTTAGCAATTTAATGATTACTAGACTAACTCGAGGTATGTGGAGAAGAACAATTGCCTAAAAACACTATAATTAAAATACTTTTATCTGTAAGCATCAAAAGATTTACAGACACTCTCAACCCTGAGTTTCCAGCAAATTGATGAAGCTCCACTCTGGAACCGACAAATCGAATCCTACGCTCACAGATGTTGGTCGGCTAATGTCTCATAATGATAATCACTTTAATAGTAGGTATACGCTGGAGTTCAAGTGCCGCTTGAATTGTTAACTAGCTGATTGAATCAGTGAAAGCTCACTCTGATAAATTTCCACTAACTTGCTTTATATAGACAAAAACCCTCCCTTTGTATACTAAAAATAATCTGCATATTTCGTTTTCATTGTAAAAAAAGTGGAAGAGATTCAAATTTTTATCAAAACCAAACAAAATAACCCCACATTACTTTTGAGAACGAAACCTCGCGAGGTAGCCCACTGTCAAAAAACCTTATAAAAGTTATTTTTAAATAAAATAAAAAAAAAAACTGAAATTTCTGACTTTTTGAAAAATTGTATTTTACAAATCATTTTGATGATTATTTTTAAATTGGAGAGTTTTTTTTAGGCTTTGTTAGATCAAGAATCCTTTATTTTTTTCCATTTAGTTTCTAATGTGCAGCAAAGGTAATTTTAGCTAAAAAATATCTTCCTTTTTGCTTTGGAACTGTAGTTACTTTACCGAGGAATAAACATTATCGCAAAAAAATAAGGACCAAAGGCCTTTAACTACTGCTAAGAAGTGTTGAATCAAAATTAAGAATCATTGTCCTAGAACTTTTTTCAGACAATAGAGAAAGTGAACCATGAAAAGCAATGTTAGTTTATATTTATTTATTTATAAGTAAATAAAATGTTTCTTCTTCAGAAAGAGTTTACTAAATTGTATTTACGCGAACAAATTCTTTCTAAAACGAACAAAAAATCTGATTTTCAAGTTTTGTGCAAAACCTTTAGAAACATCAATATTTTATTTATCACTAGTAAACTGGATATATTAATGACATAGTTTATAATATACTGACAATGTATTTACTAGTATGCTCAATATGTCGCTTTATAATGAAGTGTGTGGAAACATAAAAAATAAATATATCTTACTATGCTTATTTTATCTTTGAAATTCAAATCACTCGTTATTTATCATCTGTAAATAATGCATGGTTTTTCTTTGGAATTTCATATCAAAATAATCATTTTTGTGAATTATTTTGTTCAGTGTTTGAACACTTTAATGTCATTAGTTTGAGTTGATGAACATGAATATTTGTCATTATACTTGACAGCTATTCATATAAATAAGTTTACACCGCATTGTTCATTCACTGGACTATTTAAATATATGGATTAATGGATGTTATATAATAAATATTGCATAATATTATTGCTTGAATATCTGTTGTGAAAATCACAATAAATGTATGTGTCATTGATTGTTCCTTTAAACTTAATATTGATTTATTTTAAATTTGCCAGATAAATATGTAAATATGTGTCAAGAAAAGATAATTTTTGTTTCTTCAATATATAGTTATATGATTTGATACGATTTAGTTTTTCGTTGGCTTTCAATCAAAAAAATAATTTGGATGACATGATACTGAATGCAGTTGACTGATATTAAATAAAATACTTAGTTTTAGAGAGAGCGAAGAGCCCAGAATGTATTTGATGCAAACTTCTCTCATTTTTCTTCTTATTTTATATTTTTTCTTTGATTTTTCTTAATTCTTTTGTAACTAACAAAATTAGAATGTATTCATTAAGAAAGTTTAAGTAGTTATATCAATGTATCGAATTAAATATGCCATGGAAGAATTTTATTACCTTAATTTGAATTATTTTTTTATTTATTCAAATTTTGAATAAATTCAGTATTTTAGTTTTATTTGTTGTTTTTATGTTTAATTATGTGGGAAATTTATCATTCTGAGGTAAGTTACTGTCTCATAATATTACAAAGGACATTTGTTACTGATGTAACGAATATTATAAATAACGAAATATAAAAACATATAATAGTTAAACAAATTTAATGCTGGATGGAATCTGATAAAAATATTCTGTCGTAGTATTATTTTTAAATCCTTTTTAATAAACACTAAACTTTAAGAAAAGTACTTGGAAAACGTTAAGCCTTATTCAGATAAAAATTGAAATTTTCCTCATAATTATTATTTACTATTGTAAATTTTAAAACTGATTAGGATTCTTGTAAGTTTAAATCTTCAAAAGCTGCCGGTTTTTTTCCACCTCCAAATCTTGCGTGTTTAATTTATAATTATTTTGCATCTAAGCCTGTTGGCTGTGTACTAAAATGATACTTTAAGGTATTAACTACATTAAGATATTATATGAAAAAAATATAAATTTAAGATTATTTTATATTGAAGATAATCCCATAGTTTTTTCTAAAATAAAATTCTACTTAAAAGAGTTTTTATTTTTATGTAGAAGACAAATAACAAGTAAAGATAGTTTAAAATCAACTTCCTCTGATTCAAAACTCCTCTAGTTTTTCTAATTCAATTTAATTTTCAGAAATATATATCCAAGCATATGTACTGTATGTCAAATTATTTGATTCCTCAAAAGTCGTTTTTTCATTTTTTTCGTAATATGAAACATTTATGTATTATACAGGTAATTTTTTTTTTACATATACAAAAAGTGAAAGCGCGACTGGATATATATCTGTTTCCTTATTCATGTATAGATTCCTATATGTTTGCTCAGTTATTACAGAAGCGTCAAAGGTAAGCGAACATGTTACTTCCTATTTATGTGGAAAAGAAGAGAAAAAGATGCCTGTAGAAGTAAGTTACTTGAATATTTTGAATGGGTTCCTCAAAAATGAAATATTTTTTTAAAACATGTTCATGTTTCTTTTGAGAACAAGTTTCATCGAATACAAAAAAATTCAATTGAGACGTAAGAAATCTTTATTATTTTTCTTTCCAAAAATAAATAAATAAATAAATTATACCCAAAATTAAGGAGAAAAAATTTGCATAAAGCTGTTTGTCATCATCAGAAATATGAAATGATATTTACTATTTGTCTACTTCAAAAAGAAATTCCAATGCGACATGATTTCTCAGGGTATAGATAGAATTCAATGTATATAGAATTTCTCTCTGATTTTCTATTGGAAAACACCTATTATGAATGTTGGTACAAGAGAAGCTGATGGGCTTAAATCACTTGTTTACAAAGTTATTCTGAGGCACTGATTAGCAATTTGTGCATTTATTTTACTCAACCATACGGTGTTGAACTGACACAGGTTGAACTACTTTTAACCCTGTGATATTGGAAATAAATTTGACACTAAAACAAATAGTTAAGAATTGTAAAGCCATAATATATGCTTTGTATTTGTATCATAATTCGTTTTTTTATGTTATATCTCATGATGAAATTGGAGATATCATTGATATTTTTAATATAACATTATTAATATTTTCTCTTTTAAAATTCTTCTGTATACTATGTGTGTTATGTACTTATTAATTATGATTAAACCATCAATGACTCTTATCTTTGGAATAAAAAATATACAAAAAGGCATGTATGTTGTTTTTCATTATTTAATATAGTTTGAATTTTCATTATTTAGTATTGCGGTGTGTTTCAAAAATTGTTCTACTGCATTTTTATTTTTTGATCATTTAAAAAAAATTACAACACAAATTTTTATGGAGTTTTATTTACATGTCTAGAGTTATATGTAGAGTTTTAAATCACACATTAATCATTATTGACCATTATTCTTAAAATTAATTTTTTTCATTATTTTTTTTCCATTATTTTTCCAAGCAAATATGAAAATAATTTATAATTTATACGAAATTAAAAAAAGAGAAGTTTATTTGACGGTGTTATTTATTTATTTACTGAGGTATTTATTTATACTTATTAAGAAGCTTGTATATATAATATAACATTATTTTATTAAATTCATAAGTTAAAACGAAAATGATTTTTAAAAATTCAAATGTATCAAATAGAAATAAAATAATATACTCTGAGAAAGATCTACGCAGTTAATATAATAGTAAATGCTTATTACTTAATATTTTCAATTATCTCAAACTTTTAAATCTGGGAAGATAATCTTAAGAGCTCTTGCTTTGAGAACACATTTCAATGCTAGCTTTTGGGCTACATTTCAATTCTCGGCATAAAACAGTAATAGATTTGATAATCTTTTGGGTAATTTTTAAAGGTTACTAAAAAGGTTCATACTTTTTTTTAAAGGTTAGTACTTTTTAAAGGTTCCTGATAATACTAGTTGATATAAAATATAAAAAAAAATTTGAATACGCACAACAGCATAAATTGAATGTTTTGCTTGACAAAAAAATTTATACATAATCTTAAGCATTTGAAAATATAACTGTTATAATTTTAATAATATAATCAGCATCATAACACATTTTTCTGGTACATATAAAATTTAAATGTATGCGTGGAAATTAGGATTGATATTTTTTTAAAGTTTCCTTTTTATGTTATATACGAATAAGTATAACTCTGTTGATTCAATGTTTGTTCTGAAACAGGATATTGAAAAATAATGTCAAAATGTTTGCTTAGCAATGATTTGTATAATTTGATGCAAAACTTAAGTAACTTTAAAGAATAATATAACTTATTTTTTTCATACCAGTCGAATCTTCTTTTTCGTACCATATCCTTTCCCAAGTTTCTTTCCACTCCTAATTGTTTGTGTGGTTCTCCGGGGACAAAGTTTTTCATTGTCGCCATACTAGAAAATTTAATCTAGTAAAACCCACTCGGAAAGCAATTCCTTCCCGATATATTCTATTTTTTACAATAATATGATTCCTATTTAGTTTCCTGTTTCTTTATTTCACAACCTATCTCTGACAAACTGATGTAATTTTGTCTCCCCGCCTCTGCTGTTTTTGTACAAGGGGATTTTTTTGTTGTATTATTATATTTTCTTGTTTCTGCATTTTTTCTGTATTGTTTCCTGTCAGTTTCGGAGAACCGGTTGGTAACTTTAAACCATCTTAGTGAGTTCGAACACTCTGAATAGATGAATAAATAAATAGTGTAATCTGAGCTTTATATATTATGAAGAAAAAAAAACATGCCAAGAAATGCCAAAGGCCTTCAATTTTTTCCTTGTTGGTGTTTCTTTTCCTTTTTTTGAATGAAAAAAGTATATTAGTAAATTTTAATTTGTTGAAAATTGGTAAACTCTTAAAGATAATTAAATTTCGTGTTATTTTTGGGAAAATAACAGCATAAAAGAAACAAGTTATGGATAAAGGTTTGGCTGAAAATTTTTTTAGTAATTATTATAGAAATTCAAAAATATATATGCTTGAAAATTAGAAATTTGCTGAGTAAATCAGAAGGAACTGAATCAAGAATTGAAGCTCAGGATAACTCTTTTTTTTATACATTTTTCTTTCACTTTTTTTTTTTTTTGGAGAAAATGTTTAAGAAGTAGTAGCGTAATTTAAACAAAAAAATCCCCACTTCTAAAATTTCATTAGTAAAACAAAACTGCAGATATCGATTAAAAATATTTGAGACTTTTTCCAGATTCGTAAAGAACAAAGCATTACGTTAATGACGAAAAAAGCAATTTTTTCTTTATGTATTTGAAATAAGAACTGTATCATTACTGTATTTATTCTTATTTCTTTCATTAATAAACCACAAATAATTGGAAGAATTTTAATTTGAATAGGTTTGTTATGAGTTTTTTCCCCTCTTAACAATGTCAAGAAGTCGATTTCCTATCGAGTATTGAATAAATGCCAAGTTTTATTAATGAATGCAATCTTTTTTATTTTCCTTTTCAATAACCTAAGAAATGTTTTTTAAACAATTAATTGAAAGCTCTCCTTTGTTCATTTATATATAATTCATAATATATAAAAATAATATGCACTATAAAAGTAACTGTATACAGATTATTACTTTACAATCAATGTGTTTTTACACTTCTTATTATTTGAAAACATTTTATTACCATAAAATTCAATTAATATGTTATAATGTAACCTATAATAAAAAATAATTAACCGTTTTTACTAAACGCATTAGTTAATTCAGTTAAGCCTTGATCACAGCTGGAAAATAGTGAAACCTAGTGAATTATAGAAAGGTATTCATTTTATACTAAAAAGAAATAAAATGTTTTTTTCACTCATAAAATCCATGTTTGAAGTTAAAGTACAACGTCAGGTATGTAAAATAAGCAAATAAATAATGATGTTGATCCAAATAAATTTATCTTGTTGTGAATAAAGTTTACCAAAGTAAATATATATGCCCCGGATATAATACCCCACACACAATAATTTAAAATTCACATTTGCGATTCTTCTGAAACTAAATACTATTGATTTTATTACAATAGTCTACACTATCCTCTTACCATCATCTTAAAGTTTAGTACTTTATAAATAATTGCACTCATTCAATTTCCTAAGCAAAATCTATCTAAAATTTTTAATACTTTGTGAAATAAACGTACAATTGTAAGATAAGATTTGTTGCGCTGATTTCATGTAATAACGCGTTCAACTGCATTGATATTTTTACAATTGAGAAACATTTGTTTTTTTAAATATTCTCTTAAAGACTCCTTGTTATACAAGATATTCCTCTTACTATATATATACAGTTTATTACACAGTAAATAAACTATCTAAGAGAGAATGATCTAATAATTTTGTCATTAAAGATCGTGTTAAATGAAAAAGAAATCATTGGTTACAGAGAAATAGGATGTTAAAAATGTGTTTGTAATTTTATGAATGGTTCATTAACATAAATCTCCTAAAGTTTAAAGTTTTTTTGAACTGCAAGCTGTCCACGTGTTGGGAAAGCCTGGTAAAATATATGAACGAATTCTATTTAGAATCTACATAGATAAAAGTTAATAAGATGATTTATATATTCGAAGAAAAAAAAAGGATATCGAATACTTTCTTCCTTTCTTTAAAAGAGAGAATTATAATTTTTAATATAATATTTTTCTTACAAACCTTTCTTGACAAATAACAGTTATAAATGTAATAATTGTTACGGATTTAATACATTAAAATAAGTATAACAATTGATATAGGTCCCCCAATAAAGACTAAGCGGTAAAGAAATGTCACAGGTACAATATGTATTACTATCAGGTAGATAAAAAATCATTAATTTTTAACAAAAATAAGTTACAAAACAAATGTTTTTTTCCCTAGAGAACTCGCCAGTTTTTTTCTCTCTTAATAAGAGAAACAGGAAATAAATGATTGAAAATATATGTCTCTGTAAGTCTTTTGATCTATACATAACGTCCCAAATAACGATAAAGCGAATGAAAGGGATTGATTGTTAAAGTAAATATTTATGGGATGAACAATATTTAATATTAAACGATAGCATTCCGCATTTGTGAACTGGGCTAATTTGATTCATTTTATTACACCGAATGTATTCATCCCATTCTACGATAAAAATATCCAATTTACGACATTTGTCGTTATATTCTTACTTCTGGGATTAGGATAAAAAGTTCTGGAATGGGGCCATATTTTCGATAAGTCTATTTGGATTGAAGCCTAGAAGTGCATCAGATAAGGGTCCGTCAACTTTTATTTGTAGAACATTCTCATATACAGCTTGATTTTCAAGGACTAGAAGCGCTTGTAATATCTACAAGGCTGGTAGATTCTCTAGGAATTAATAAAATCTTATATATATATATATATATATATATATATATATATATATATATATATATACTGCTGTTTGTAAAAGAAGGCAACACCATGAAGGAATCATCAGAATTAAAGAAAATTTAATGCACAAACGACTTGTATTAGTACAAACAAATGACGAAATTTTCAAAGAAAAAAAAACAATATTAAGTGTCCTAAATCAGTATTTGGTGTAGCCACCAAGCGCTGCAATAAGTGCTGCTATACGACGTGGCATGAAGTCAAACAGATTTTGGATGTCTGCTTGTGGAAGAGAATTCCATATTGCTAGTATGCGCAGCAAAAGTTTGTCTTTTGAAGCTGCAGGACACGGATCATGAGCGAGACGCCGACCAACCAAATACCTCACGTGCTCAATAGGCGACATATCCGGTGAATAAGCAGGCCAAAAAAGAAGTTGCATGTGTTGGGCTGAATAGAAGTCTCGAACAATCTTTTAAACATGTGGGCGTGCATTATCCTGCTGAAAGGTAGCTCCAGGAATGCCTTGAAGGAAGGGAACGATTTCGGGCTGTAACACTTAACGGACGTACCTGTTGCTATTAAGATTACTCTCAATTCGTAGCAAATTGGATCGTCCATGGTATGAAATCGCACCCCAAACCATAACTCCAGGTGTTAGGCCACTATGTCGATCGATAACGTACTCTGGAAGGCAGCGTTCACCGGCATAACGTCTAACAAGAATGCGCCCATCATGGTCCCACAAACTGAAGCGTGATTCATCTGAAAAAAAAACTTGGTGCCAATCAGCTTGCCAGGCTCTGTGCTCATGTACCCATTGCAGACACAGCCATCGATGGTTTGCCGTGAGGAGGATTCTGTATAAAGGCATCCTTGCACGCAATCCACGGTGCAGCAGACGTCGACGGATTGTTGAAGCCGATATTAGTACACCTGTAGCAGTAGACCAACGTCTGCCAACTGCCTGGAGAAAGCTGTACGGCCATTCACCGCCATGCGAAACAGGTGTCGATCGTCGCACACTGACGTCATCTTCCGTCGACCACTGCCAGTTTTTCGAGTTGTTCGGTGCTCGTTGGTCCACTGATTCCAAACTCGCATCACTGTGGAATTTTTCCACTGCACATGCAATTGGTTCCACTGCATGGAGTTCCACTGCACATGAGCTCCTATTGCGCGATAAGAGAATCCTCCTTCTCGAAGGCCGATAATCACCCCCGTTCAAACTCCGTAAGTTGTTGGAATTTCTCCTCATTTCGTTGTGGAGGCATACTTAGGTCTCACTAAACTTTCGCCACTAACAAATAATCATTAACTATTTTCAACGTCCCACTACAGTCCTCTATTTATATGCTTTCAGCATTAGTTCAGAGGGTGCTGCGCACGCCAGGCATGCGCGGTGGCTCTGAAACTGTACTATTTTAAGTAACATCCTATAAATGATATTTGATGCAAAGTTCATTTAATTCTGATGATTTTTTCATGGTGTTGCATTTTTTACAAACAGCAGTGTATATATATATATATAATGAGAGATTTGAGCATATTTTTCAGGAGATTCTACGTTTTTTAAAGCACTTTACCACTAATAAGTTCAAAAAAAAATTATGCATAAGTGAGAGTAAAACCCCAAATCATATAAAAAGATATTTAAAAAAAAGTATTTACTGCATAAAATAAATGAAAATAATTCAAGTTTTTCAGAAGAAAACATTTATTATCAAAAATGCAATTTTATACCTAATAAGCTTCTGTTTATTTACTTTATCCTATTTTATTGAGAAATTCTGAATTTAATCTCTATATTCATTCATAAATTTTACGTGAAATTTGAGAATTCTTTCAACGATTATCTTCAGTTTATCCATCTGAGGTAGGAACGTCAATCTATATAAACACGTAAGGAAATGTTAATCATTAGGATAAATGAAAAATGTTTCTAGGAGCGTTATGCAATTTTAAAAATATAATAAATACCTAAAATGATATGTTTGAGGCCTCTGACCAAATAAGCAACCTGGTATGATGCAAACTCCACAGTCCAAAAGCATTTCGAGAGCATAGAATTCATCGGGTCTTAGATTTAACTCCTTTATGATGCATAAAAAAAAGAAATATGAAAATGCTTCAATAATAGTCATGTTAAAAAAAATACGTTTTTTATATAAAAATTTTGAATTTTTTTTGTCAATCACATCCTTATTTGTACGACATTTTTCTTGTAATTGAAGACTTTTCTTTTTATATCTTTTAAATTTTATATATTCATTAATTCATCTAAGTGATACCCCTTATACTTTAAAATTGATAATAGCTAAGAATTTGCAAAACTCTGCGTGAGCATTAAGTACAAAAAGAATTCCATAGATGGCGCTACTAGCTAAGTTCAATAACCTTTTACATAAAATGTACACATGCTAAGTGTAATACAAAAACAATAAAATTTGCCCTGCAATTCAACGTCATGAAAGAAAACATCTCATTAACAACTTGTTATTTTTTCCATGATACGCAATTTTTTTATTAATAGTAAAAATATTTCATTTCTTCATACTATAATACTGATATATCGCTGCTAACAGCTATTATTGAAATGATTTAATAGATAGATAAAGCAAATTTGGGTGAAGCTGTTTATATCTTCAAAATTAACAATTAAAATGTAATTTTCTTTTATTTCACAGAATTTTTTCGAAACTAAGCACTTACACAGAAGCTTGAAATTGATCGGGGAAATGAAAAAATAAATAAATAAATACATCAAGGGCCATTCGGAAAATGATTAACGACCAATATAATTAAACTTGTCCCTCACATAAAAGTTTAACAGTAAAAAAATGAGCGACACATTTGTCTCTTAGTCGAAACATAAGTGGAACTTCTGCAATAGAATAGCGGTTAAGAGATTTCCCACCATTCACAAAGAAGGGAGCATCCGTTTCTGTTTGTGTTTTCTTATTCTAAAATGATGTTAATCTTTAACATAAAAGTAAATAAATAATTAAAATGTCAATCTTCTGATTCTTTCCCTTTGTTTTTGGAATTCATAAATTTTTAGTAGTGAAACACCAGAGTTAATAAAATACAAGTATCTGGATGGTTTGAAATACATAAAATAATTTGATTATCACTTACAGAAGCTTTTTTCAGGGTTTTTTGAGAGAGATGAATCCTTGGATAGACATACATAGCTCCAACTACTTTATTACAAGAAAGACCTTCGACACTGTTGAACTTTTTATAGCAGAACTCAGCTCTTTCTTTTAAAGACTGAATAATACTATTTTTTTCCTAAACATTTTTAATGGAAGAAAAGTTGATGTTAAGAAGCAACTTGTAAACTATATAATTTACCGATTTTTTTAAAAAAAAGTTCTAAAAATGTTGTGTTTATAATATTAGGAAAAATTTGAATATATTACTAGTGATTTTTGCTTATAGAGATTTAGATAGTAAAGTGATTATAATTTTATTATAGGGTATTTTAATCCTATTCAACCATATTTTTTTTATTTATCCGTATCCATTACACAGCAAAAACAGTTCAGTGAAAACCTATAACGAACATACTAAAACTTCAATGTACGTTTATGAAAAGTATGTTTGTAGGGGATAATCTTTTGTTAATAGTATTTCTGTAAGTATATATGCAGGAAATTTTTAAAAAATATTTGCATTTTTATTGAGTTACAAGCTGTTTGCGTGTAGAAGTTATTATTATTATTATTTTTTTATTTATTTTTTTTGCTGCTAAAAATTGATACCTTTTTTTTAATTTAAAGCAGATGCATTTTAAGCCATTACTTGATAAATTCTCATTTAATTTTATACTTATACACATATTTATTTATTTTAAGAAATCAACTCACAGTTATAGATAATACTTTACATTGATAAAAAAAACCACCGTACAATCAAAACCAGGGGCTTTATTACAAAGTTAAATTTGAAATTTGTACTTAAATAAATTTTTCGACCGCTCAGATTTTACGTTAAGAAATTAATTACGAGTGAACTATCATGTTTTAGAATTCTTCTTTGCAAAATGAATCAAATCTTATTTCATTATATATAGAAGGAAAAGGGGAAAGGTTTTATTAGTTACAAATGATTTTATCAGAAGAAAATCTTTTTATTAATATTATTATGCTCTTCATTTCTTTAATTATTTTTACAAAGTCAATGCAAAATATACCTAAAAACATTAATAATATCTTAGAAAGCTTCCACTATTGTAATTTAAAATATAGCTTATCATTACATATAAACACATAATTTTAAATTTTCTATTTACCTTTTCAAAAAGTTCGTAGGAAGGTTCATCGCTTTGTGGTGGATTAGTAATACAATACATTATAATCTAAAAGTAAAGAAAAATTAATGACAGGTAATGTTTTGTAATATTGTTTTAAATTAATGTGGATGAGAGAGTACATAGAATGATTTTCTTCCCCCTTTCTAATTTAAAAAAATTAAAAAACTATATTGTGCATCTAAAAAACTATTATTTTTCTGCCAATCATAAATATTATTCATACTCCTCTAAAAATTATCCTGAAGTAAAAATACAATTGGACCCCGATTTAACGAGCCCCTATTTAACGAATTTCGCGATATAACGAATTTTTTTCTATCCCGATTAAAATGAAGGCAAAAACCCCTATTTAATGAATAATAAACCAAGAATTAACGAATTACTTCAACAGTTGAAAAAAATTTATTAGTTTGTGTTATATAAAAAAATTGGATTTTTTTTCAAATAACATCCTTTTTGTGTCTCGAACAGAAAAAAGATTATTCCTATAAGTAGCAACCTTCGAAGACAAAGGGTACAGAGTGTTATGATACTTAACAAGAGCAGCTGGGTCATGAAAGTAACCTACCGTGTTAGTTTTGAATAGGACAGGAAATTCCTTTCTTATCTCATTCACTCCATAACACAGGAAATATTTTAAGATTTTAACGATTATGTTAGATTTGATGAAGGACCTTCTAACTGCGCAACTGAAATTCAGGAAGCCGTTGATTCATCGGAGCGAATGAATAGCGATTCTGATACAGAGAGAATGAGTGAGTGAGTGCTGGGGTTTATGGCACAAGAGCCGGATTCACAGACAAACTCCGTCAAACAATTATTTAAAATTAAAACCATTATAAAATATCTAAAAATGTTGACGAGAACACTGTTTCAGTGGTACAAGGTAAAGTGACAAATAAAATATGAATTGAATTTTTATATGATAAAAACACTTAAATTTTGGTGGTGGAAGCCAGATAAGGCTAAAACAGATCACTGAAACAAGACATTTAATATAGATTTAAAACTCTTAAATAGCCATCAGCAATTTTTAGAGTAATATAAATTGTGAAAGTAATAGAAACACAATTACTTCCTGCTATTTCAAAGTCGTGTGGGTGTTATTATGTGCGAATATTCAAAACCATATGGAAGATCTGGTAAAATAAATTCATACTCATTATACTCAATCATTTCCTCGTCTGAGTAATCCTGTTGAGGTGTACTTTTCCGTAGTTTGTGCGGTGCCATTTTCATTTCATTTTTTTTTAATAATTTTTTTTCTTGCACGAGTTTTTGAATTTTGTTTCAAATCTTGTATTGTAACGGATGCAGTAGGGGGTTGAATACCTTAGTTGGATGGGGAAGTGGATATATGACTGATGAAGATTCAATAGGTGTAAAAATAGAATTGGGGGGAAATAGGGCATTAGACATAGGAATAGGTGGCTGTAGCTTTGACACCGTAGCTGCTAGCAAGAGGTGCGCTTGAGTTGAAGATGATGATGTGGAAACAGCAGGAATAGATAGGGATATATTTGGTTTCGGGAGAGATGAAAGTAGTGTTGAAGAGTAAATTTAAAGGTGAACATTTTATTTTTGTTATATTTTCATCTGTTTTTGTAAAATTGTTTATAGTAGAGGATTTAGTAGCATGAGCGTAAGTTTAAAATTACCGTGGAACTATTAATTTTCTGGCTTTTAAGTATGATATATTTCTATTAGTTTTAATTTCCTGTATTTATTTTTAAGTTTTCCACTTCGGACATAAATTTGAATCGGATGTATGAGGCAGTGAACAGTTGATACATTTCGGTTCCAGGCTGCAATCTGTAGAAGAATGCCCTACAGATGCACACCTAGAGCATGTTAGTTGGCCGCGACGGGAAGTTTATGAATGTCCGAAACTCAGACACTTGAAACAGCGCAGAGGATTCGGAATGTATAGACGTATTTTGAAATTTAAATATCCAGCTTTTATTGTAGTCGGTAGTTTCCGACTATTGAAAGTTAAAATTAAATGTTCGGTTGGAATAATAATTGCATCTTTTTTTTTACTGTGATTCTTCTGATCTGAATAACACCGTGATTGGAGAAACTATCGAAAAGGGGTTTCAGCTTCAGGGGTGGTCAACAGATCAGATTCAGAAATAACACCACGGCAGGAATTTAAGGTTTTGTGTGGACTTATCGTTACAGGACTATTTAGAAAAGATTTTGCAAGAGGAAATGACTTAGTTTTAACAGCAGAATTTGTTTCAACAAGTCCCCGAAACGCAGTCGTTTTATGGATTTCGGTTCACCACATATTCCTATTAAGGCTTTATGAATTGCAAATGGCGATTGTTTTGACATTTCATTGTTTTGTAGTTTCTCCAATGAGCTGCAACTTGATTTACGGTGAAAGTGGGTAAAACAAGATCTTTACCCCGGAACAACTGACTTGGATCCATAAGCGCTAAGAAAACTTCATCTGACCGAGCCTCCACCCACCACAGAATCCAACAAGGGAGGCAATGTACCGGTCATTCGTCAAAAACCAGGCACGGTGCTTACCTGGAGTACACCCAGAATATAGTGCTACAGCATCAGGGTGAGGATCCAACGGGTAAGCCCGCCACCCCTTATCTGCAGCACTAACCCTACAGCAATGTCTCTCCGGGGACACCGGAGAGTGGTATCACCGCTCTCTCCTGCTCTCTCCTGCACTAGCCCTACAGCAATGTCTCTCCGGAGACACCGAAGAGATTTATCAACTGCCGATTGACAGGAGCAGGCTCACTCCTGCTTCCCGTCTACAGCGAAGCGTGGGTCAAAGGGAACGCGAAGGTATTATCCCCAGGACACTGTTTTCCACACGGCAAACATGCGGGTTGGGAAACAAGCGGTGTTAATAAAACACAATACGAATTATGAAATTAGAGAAAATGAAATTAAATAGCAAAATGAAACCAAAGCAACGCATTGCAAAATGAAAATGAAACTGTGTTAATAACAATGAATAATATAATCCAATCAAAATAAAAAAAAATTATAAATCTAATTGTGTATGTTTAAAAAATGTTGATCTGTGGTCTAGACGGGGGGGGGGAAAGGATGAATCTAATGGCAAGTAGAAGGGTCGAAAATAGAGAAGGATCACTGTGGTACCCTGAGGTCGTGACCTCCGTGTTTACCATAGACAGTAAATCCCTTGGGAGAAGAAGATCCCTAGGGCACCTCGGAATTGTGACACCCGTACTCATCTAAAGAAGATGACCCCCCCCCCCTGAAGGGGATTCTAATTCAGAAATTCATAATGAAACTCTTATCAAAACTTTTTACATTTTCTAAAGCTTTTCATTGTTTGGAAACTGTTAATACATACCTTATGCAGCAAGATATAAATGACACGGTATTTTCTTCTCAATATAAATTCCAAAAAAGAACTCTTTCAAAAAGATTTTCAAGCATCTATATATCAGTCAATATTTTAAAATTTCTAATTAACTGGTGCTTAATAATTCATTAGCAGCTGTTGAATAAAAAGTGTAAAATTCCTGACTATGAATATTTTTTAGGTAGTTGCTTATTGTAGAACTTCCAAAAGGTAAATGCAAAATTTTTTTATTTTGTTTGGACCCTGATATAACGAATAACCCCAATTTAACGAATATAAGGTTCGGTTCCAATGAATTCATTAAATCGGGGTCCGACTGTATATAGACATAGAAAAGATATAAATTAAATATTTTAACATGTTTACTAGAATTCTTTTGCATTTTTTCGGGACTAGAACAACGGTATTTGTGACTAAAAAGTTTCTCGGAAAATTCCTCAAAAAATAAGTTTTGTTTTCAAATTAGCTATTATGTAAATCATTACTACTATGAGCATTCAAATTTGATAAAAATAGAGGGATTTTACTCTTAGATATTAAATTAGATCACACTCAATATTTTGTCTCTCTTTTCCTTCATTTAATAGAAAACATGTTTAATTTTTAAAAAGAAAAAACGTTGAATTTAGAAGAATATGAAAGAGTTATCTTTATTTTATTCATATATACTTTAAATGTTTCAATTTTCAACATCAATATTTTTTATTAAAATTCCAAAAAAATATTAATTTTTAATACGTTATAGAAAGCTTAAGGTATCCTACTTGCGACAACTTTTTTAAAATAAAGAATGAAGATATCGGGATTTTTTTTGTGGTTTTTAGATTTGTTTAGTACATTTTAAGAAAAATGTGCAAAAAGTAAGGATAGAAAAAGGAATTATTATTACTAAAATGGGTAAAATTTTTCAAAAAATAATATGAACGGGGCCCATTTTGTACCAAAAGTTTATGAACAAATTTTCAATTTTTCAATTCTGATGTGTTGCTATGTTATTCATTTTTGAAACGACCTTCAGGATAAGAGCTATTTTAATTTTTACAAAAACTAGAGCACTTTATCTCAGTTATTATAAGAAATTGCTTAAAATAACAGTAATTATATTAACATAAGGGACTCTATATTTTGTAATAAAACAGTGATTGATAAATCTGAAGGTTAAAACAGTTCTATTTTATACCGAACTTACACAAAAAATTTCAGTGAATTATTTTCAAAACTTTTTGAGTAATCGCTGTCCCCGTGTGAGCATTTTCAAAAAAAAAAAAAAAATACATTCGAGTAAAACGCGCTTTAAAGTATGACATCTTGCTTAAATTAACGCAATGTGCTTTTACTAAAACACTTGTACTTTTTGTTCTAGTGAAAGGAAAATAATAAACTTGGTATTTTTATAAAGTTAATAAAATGGTCTATAAAATAAAATCATAAAAAATTTGTCAATTTTTGGCTAAATCAACAATTTTAGGGTAGTCGGATACTTTAAAAACATTGCTCTTCAACATTCGATATAGATGTATTTTCATAAATTTCTATGTCTATTAGAAATAAAAAATAATACTACATAATGAACTTTGAAGTACTATTTATAAATTAGAAAGAAATTCACTTAATATGAGAAAAAAGCTTAATAGTTTTTGATGAATGTAAAAAGAGCAAAAGCCCTCTTACTGGATGAATTAATAAACATATAAAAACAATTTTTTACGAATGATGTACTTCTTCAATTCTGATATCTCCCAGGAGATCCCTTTTCTGCCATAATTAATCTAAAATATAAAAGAAATTTCCAGCTAAAACAGTTTTGAGATGTTCAAAGAATGCGAAAAGATCTTTGACAATTGTTTTCGTCATCTTGATTGGAATAGAATCTATAAATGAGTTTATATCATATTTTTATTTTTTTCTTCGCTTAGTTTAAATAACTTCTTTTATTTCTCAATTTAATAGCATAGTATAGCAAAAGTACACAGGCCGTGGTAGCCACGTAGTAATGGGCGCAAACTCGTGGCCGACATTATCGAGTCATGGATTCAGAACTTAGTACCACTGAAAACTCATCCTGCAGAGGATGATGCAAGTTAATTCAGTCGAGACTCAAAGTTCTGCTGATGGCGTTGTGAGGAAGTTTAGAGATAGGGTGCTATACTCAGCTCAGGTGTCGTCCTCGTCACTTGAAAGCGGGTCAGATTTACGAAGTCCATTATCAAAAACACTCGAGCTGCTTCAGAGTGCAGAGTAAATCAGAATTAAATCCTCGAATAACAAAAGTACGTAACAGAATTAATTATTTTGATGCTTAAAATTGTTAGAAGAATACCTCTGACACGAAGCCTACTATTAAGGTAGTAATCCGGTGTGACGGTTTAAAAAATCAATTTTTTTTAATTTTACATTTTTCGGAAGAAAAACAACTTTAAAATATACATCAAAATTTTCAGACCGAAATTTTTAATATTTTCAAACCTATAGCCAAAAGAAGAGAGCGCACCGTAGTGTGTATGAAAGTGTATTGACGCGCCAGAGGCAGCTGCTCTCTGACCGTTCCCTCTTTTATTTTCCTTCCGTCCCTATTGTTCTAGGATATGAAAGTATGCATGTTATAGCAAACCTTTTCGATTGACAGATGAAAATAAGAATTTTGTACAGAATACAAAACCCTCAGCATTTTTACTGCCCTGATTCTTGGTACAAATATCAACAAATGAAAGCGGAAAATCAAGAGAGCCCTTATGAACGCCCAGTAACGCTTGATGAGCAATTTATAAATCTTATGAAACCAGTGTACGAGAATTTAGAATCTGACAATTTTTAAAAATTTTTTTTTTTGGGAGAAACCCCCAAATAATAACGAAAGTTTCAATTAATGTGTATGGAATTTCGTTCCGAAGCATACTTTTACAGGGGAAAATGTTTCGGAAATTGCTACCTATACAGCATGTTTAATGAAAGATTTTTAAAGTTCTGAAGGCTTCACAATAGGTCCAACAGCTACGCAATGCACGAATTTTGAGAGCAGAGAAACTGCATCTGTACAAAAGGCCAGAACATTCTGCACGGAAGCCACTAAAAAGGAGAATTTGGGGGAAACGCACCAGGCATAGCTGATTAATGTAGGGATTGTCAAAACTGATGACGCGTTTGTCTCGAAACCATCATTTGGGGGACTCAAAACTATTCAATCGATTGGGCTAAACATTTCACCTGTGTTTCGAAACACACATAGCTAAAGACATAACCTTTAAAACATTCAATTTTTTAATAGTAAATTAATTTTTTTAAACAATTTATCAAAGAAAAAATTACATCTTGAGAATTTTTTTTCACAAGTCTGCCACTTTTTTATTGTTATTTTTAATATACATATTTTGGGTTGGCTCATTAGAATAAAGTTCACAGAACAATATTATCTTTGATTTTTTTTTATTTCAGATGACTGTGGAAGTCTGTGTGCTTCCACAAAACAGCTCACCTCTTTTTCGAGGACTCCACTTTGATATAAAAAACTATAAGCAAATAAACGTAAAATTAAGTCAAATTTTTTGTACACTTTAAATACTACTAAAAACATGTAAAATTTGCAAAACGATCCCATTTTATTTTCTTGTTAAAAAAAATGCACGAAAAGACGTCAAAATTTCGGCCGTCACACCGGACTACTACCTTAAAGTATTGTTTTCGAAGTGTTTTATAAAAGATTAATAAAAAATTATCGTAAATAAAAATATGTATAAAATATAGAATGTAGTAAAGTAATAAATGAACATATGTATACATAAAAAATATAATTTGCTCTCTTTCATTTCATATGATTGTAAGCAAAAAGTACTTGTCCCTCTAAAATATTCTCTATTGCTCTGAGATAAGCGATGTTTTTAAAGTTAAAATTAACCTATATTTCATACTTTCGTTAAAAACTTATCTTAGTTAACGTATTATTTTTTTTAAAAAATCCGAATTTTGAAAGTCCTTTAAATTTAGAATTCCACATAAAGTTAGTTTCAAAAAAAGAAAGTTATCGTGCAAACAAATTCACATTATCTTACTAAATATTAGTCTTTCAAAATAGGAATGATAAATTAAATATCACAAGATTTTGTAACCGACAAATACATAAATAAAAGCTTTTCTATATTGTACCTGTCCTAATAAAGAGGGGCACATTCTTCCTGATAGCAATTTTACCAACATTTCCTTAACTTGACTATCGAGATTTACAATTTCACAGTAACCACTTCGTGCACCACACCTACGGGAGAGAATGGAATAAAATACCAAAAAAAAAAAGTTTGTGAAAGCATATTATATCGTTTGAAGGACTCGGTTTTTTAAAAAGTTTTACAGCATCAAATGTTCATGCAAATTTGCAATACATTATCATTATTTTATTAATTTTTATTAAATAGGATTGTGAATATTGAAACACCCTACTTATATATATATATATATACTTTGAAACATTGGTCACTTAAGTTCAGAAGAGAGTTCACTCGAGATTAGAATCTGTTTGTGCGTTGACTGGGAGAGAGTGAGACATCTGTCTGAATTTCTGTTAGTGGAAATGTTCAAGAAAACCGTTTCTGGAACTTTGTAAAGCTAGTTTATAACAAGTACATTAGGCGCTATTGTAAATAATCTGTTATAATATTTCTTTGTGTATATATGTCGATTTGTCTTTGTATCTGTTCGTCCTTTATCCATTAATCAATCTGTTATTATTGAAATAATTGGAGTCGTCTTTTTCGCCCACGCAGATTTGCAAAAACATTATGTTTGTTATATCTTGATTGTTGAAAGATATTCATAAATAATGTATTTCAAAACAAATTTTTTAATGGGTTTGTTAATGTGACTTACTTTCTGGAGATTACGTGTGAGTAAAGATTGAACAGCTGTCTATTTTACAAATAATTGTTTGGTTGCGATTCAATTGAAATTTTAGGGTTAGAAATATTTAAGCTAACTTAGCTGTAATTTATAATTACGAAATTACATTTCCTTAAAAATGATTTAAATAAATCTGAAGTAAATAAAATGATCACTGAAATTATAAGGTTTGAGGATCTGATGATAATATTTGATATAAAGTAAGTATAAATAATTTAAATCAGAAGAGTTTTTGGTGTGTTAAAAGATCAAGAGTCATAATAATTTATAGCAAAATTTCAAAGTTATAAAAATATTATGTCTATTTTATATTTAAGTATATTTATCATTGGTACTGTAACAGAAAAATTAAAAAATCATCAATAACTGAATCCGACGCACGAAATGAAGGGACCAAACAGTACAACTACAGTAATAATGTGTGTGTTTAGCTTCTTTTTTGAAGGTAGACGAGATGTAAATTTGTTTAAAGGGTCATTAGTTCTTTGTTTATATTTTTATGTTTTAATTAATGGCGTCATCTGTTATTTTTTAATTAAGTTTTCTTTAAAAAATTACATACCGTGTAAATAATTAATGTTATATATAATGAGGAGGCTTATGTGAAAATTAATAGTTGTGGACCAAACGTTTATGCATTCCTATATTAAATAGCAGTTTAGATGGACAGTACATAAGTTATATAAACTAACAGATTCAATTCAATTTAGTTAAGAATATTGAACGTTCTTTCTCTTTAATAATTTCTAAGAGGGGATATTACAGCATATCTATATGCAAGGATAAAATAGCAAGAAAAGAAATCAAGAGGTACCATTTTTACTCATTTTCTAATTGTCATTTGGAAAATTAGCACAAAAAAAAAAAAAAAAAGGCTGACTTTTTCCCCAGTAATGGCTTTGTTCTCTGAGGATGAAAAAACAGATAATAATGGATTGTTTAATTGTTTCGAAATTCGCTGCTGCAATGCATTAGAAGCATACATAAATTTTAATTGGATTACTTAATATTAAAAATCCTGCCAGTTGATGACTTCTTTCCCTCTGTATAGCCAAAGAAAAAAAATAGCAGAAATGATTGTGGTCACCATATATTTTTAAAGTATTTTCATCAAATTGTAAGGAGTAATTCAACCAAAGATTACAATAACAGTTAAATCGAAAGTAATTTTTTAAATCTTTGTTGTTCATAAATAAAGCTAAAATTACATAATAGTTCAGTTTCTTTTATATGCATACGTAGATTATAAATACTTACTCGCCCATGTATCCTTTTGATGCAGACATAAAAGATGATAGCTCCATCGTGCTATATGGGGGTCCCATTTCTGTCATAATCTTTTTAAAAGAGTAAAATTTCAGATCTGGATCGTATACGTTGTATTGGTAAACCTAAGCAGAGAGAACTTTCTCAAAGAATGTTCTTTTTTAAACTAAAAAGACATTCAGAAATTTTGGATAATATTGAAGGATAGATGAATAAAAACAATGAACGGAAAAATTGTACTTACTCATTGGCTTAACACTTATAAATAAAGCTACTTTGAAACATTAATAGCGATTATCAGAAGTGTAATTATATTTTTCAAAGATCTCTCTTCCATGGTAATTATAGACATACTGTAAACAAGCAAGTATTGCAAATAATTATTTTAATAGTAGTTTTACTGAGAAAATTATTATGTGTGCGATTCCCAGCAGAAAAAGGCACAAAATACAATGAATTGCTTATCAGCTAATTATTATTGTTTTTCATTAAAGATGTGTAAAATATATGTAATTGAAACTGACAATTTTAAAAAGGATATGTACTACAATCGGTTTATTAATTATTTCATTCTATAACCTTTCTGGAAGTTAGGTGCTGGCACTGCACATAAATGAGAAAGATACTCATCGACAAATTACTCGTACAGTAGAGCATCGTTTACCCGAATCAATTGGGACCGAACACCATTCGGATACGCGATTTTTCGAATAACCGAAAACCGAATGCGATCCATGCAGTGTATGAAACCGGACACTATACGAATGTTGAAAATCATCATATGCGGGGAACGTGGTTGAAGAAAAAGCAAAATAGGTGCAAACTGTCGCAATTTTACCCTTGATTGTGGAAAATAATCACTTATTTTTCGCTGTGGTATTGTACACCTTCATTTTTTCGCTGTAAAGTCTCTGATTCTCTTGAGCAGAAGTGGACAATCTGATTCTCTTGATTGAGTGGGACAGAACTCTGATTATTGTTCGTACCACTCCATAGCTGACTCTAACGCAAAAAATGTGTCAGAATTTGATGAACCCTTGTTACTTCCTTTGTTGTTGTTGTAGTTCTCGTCTTCATCCGTTTCATCATCGACAGGGTTGGCAAAGTTTAAAATGGTTTCTCGGCTTTTTTTATGTCAGAAATTGTTGACTTTCCAACATTATAAAACTATGCTAGAGACGCTCCACTTTCTCCCTTCGCGAGACTGTTTAATATTTCAAGTTTTATCTCATGTTCAAGACGTTGCGTTTCCGTTTTGAATTTGAAGCCCTAGCAGTTCACAACTTAACAAAAGAGCACGTATACACCCCTTCACTTTTAAACAAATAGACCTAATATTCCGCGCCGATGTTTACCAAATCACACAACTGAAATTCCCCAAATATCCCTTACCTTGGGTTTTCTCGTCAATTTTGGCCTCACGCGAAACAACTGTTGAGCATTTCACTGTTCGAAAACGTAACCGGACTAAGTCCGGATATTTGACGCTCCGGATAATAAACGTTAGATAAACGACGTTATACTGTATAGGAATAATCCAAACTGAAAAAAATGTGATAGTCTTGTTTCTGTTTCATTTAAGAACACATTAACTAACATAGAAGAGGTTATAATTTCATAAGGATCAAGTACAACCATGGGAGAGGATGCATTAATTTTAAGAAGTGAAGTAGTTATTGTATAGTGTTGAACTTACTTCATCTGCTAAAATGAAAAGCTTTTCTTCATAGGCAAATTTGATAATGTTTTCAATATCATCTCGTGACATTACAAATCCTGAAATAACAAAAGAAAGAAGAAGATTTGATCTTAAGAAAAAAGTAATTTTAAATACTTTTTTTTTTTAAAAAAAAAGCAGATTTTCATTATTATTTTTTTTCAAATGCGATAATTCTCTGAGAAAAGTATTATTTCTGGGACTTCATGATTTTGAATCTCAAGTGACGAGGATGACACCTAAGATGAACTTTTCTTTCCTAATTGGTATGAGTTTTGGGGTTTCCTCATTTTAACAACTTTTTCTAAAGCAGAAACGGGGCTACAGTTATATAAATTAGCCACGTACTTGATAAATATATTAAATATATATTATTATTACTGTTGCTTCAGAAGAGGAGTCAAACTTTCTTATTTTCCAAGATTTTTATTATTTATTATTTAAATTTAAAAAAATTATTTTCATTCTGAAAAAATGTACCACGGCATTTATAATTTGTTCCCATTTTTAAAAGAGAATTAACCAATATTATTTATATGTACGTAATACCCTCATGTCCATAAATTAAGGATAATAAAGAAACACACGCGCGGAAATTGAACTACAGAGTAAAAAATTCACCACACACACACACAGTAGAATTATCACACGCATCCTCAAGAATTCTTCGCAAATCACAGAACGCTACCAGAGGACGCCGATTGTATCTCACAGCGAGAGTGTAAGTGAGGAGTAAATAAGACATGGTAGAAAAGGAGTACAATTATTCACAAGCGTTCTGTAAGCCGCTCAGTGCCATAACCGACTAGTTATGAAACAGCGAACGCATGTGGATGATTTTTTACGTGGTATAATTATTGGTGTGAGCGTACTCAGAGGAAAGTATCCAAAAAGCTTGGAGTTGCCCAAAGTGTCATCCCTAGGCTTTGGCAACGATTCCAAGATGACAGAAATGTGAGTAGATGTTACAGTACTGGTCAGCTCCCCCCTTCAATGCCGAATTAAAACCGATATATGGCAATAGCTTCCAAAAGAAGCAGACGGAGCACTGTCTCTGACTTGTCTCGCCAGCTTTCTGCTGCCACTGTTACAATAATTTCAAGGCAAACCGTATACTGGCATTTGGGACGTGTTGATCTATATCAGGGGTGGCCAACCTTTTAGGAAGAGTGCCACTTTCCGATAAAAAATAATTAATGGTGCCACTTCCAACTTTTCGAACAATTGAAAAGGTTAAAAATTGTTACTTATAGGCTAATATGTAACTTTTACGCAAATAGCACATTTTTAAAGCCCAAGTCTAAGTAGTGGAAATTTTTAAAAAAATGTGACCATAGCACAAACTTAAATTTTATTGTTAATCAGTTCAGTTAAACTTGCGTGTGTGTGAACAATATTTTAGTTTTGTTATGTTCATAATAGAAAACATTTGTTCACAAACGTATGTTGATTCAAACCTACAACATTATCTGACAACCAAATCATGTAAATTTGAAAAATTACTTGTTATTACAAATTTCAAAATTCAATAGAAATCCTTATATTTGCTTTTTAGTTTAGTATGGTGCTGTATACAATAATTTTGATTTTGATTTCAATGGGTAATAATTCCCATTTTGCAGAGAAATTGAAAAAGGATTTGTCAAAGATACGCATTTTTTTATCATCTTGAAAATCATCAAACCTAGCGCTGAAAGAATCGTGCAAAAATGGATATTAAATTTTTAAATCTATCACACCTCAGACCATTATAGCTTTGGTAGATAGTTCCTGCCTTAATGTGAAAAATGTTAATTCCCCCCCTCCAAAATCAAGACAAAAAAGCAAAAGTTTGCCCACAGAAGAAGGTATTTGACCAACTAGGGTGGAAAAATACAACCTTTCTCTGCAATCTTAAATTTAAATTATTTTAATGTCCCTTAATATCGGTAAGAAAAGCTGAATAACATAACCTGTCTTCATTCTAGAATAGCAAGTACTCACTGGGCACAATCCAGTTTTTTATACTATATATTTTAAATGAGCTCCCACAAATTGCAAAATCTAGGGAGTGAAAAAAGCTTTGGAAAGCCAACTCGCACAACAATGCAGGTGTATTCTCTACACGATAAATTTCTATTGAATCCAATTAATTTTATATAAAACAAGTTTTGAGGGTTTTTCCCCCGAAAAAATAGCATTTTAATAAAATTATTAATTATAATTATCTTTTCAAATTTTTCAATTTTTTTTATTAAGTCTTCGTGTGCCACAGTTGCAACTCTGCCGTGCCACGGGTTGGCTACCCCTGGTCTATATACTCGCATGTTTGATGTTTTCCGCTTCTCTGCAACTTACTGTTGCAACGGGTTAGCCTGGAGTAAGAAACATGCAACACACACAAACGTACGCACGCTCGCACAGTGGTGGCAAAAATTGTGGACACTTTTTAAAACTGTTATGTTTTTTAAGGTTGTATGATTATAAAAAAATGTTACGAAAAAATGTTGTGAAATAAAAAAATGCACTTTGTGCAAAGTCTTTTTCATAATTTTTATATAGAGAATTTAATACTAAATTCAATACAAAAAAAAATTTCAGTTATTTGAGAGGAAAAAAAAGTTCTGCTTCAATAACGGTCGATAAATATTAGTTACTGATGATAGCAGTGAGTCATCAGTGCTTAGTGGGGTAGCCTTTATTTTTCATCACAGCTTCACATCGATATTTCATTAAGCTGAAAATAGCTTTAAGCTCTTCCTTCGTTATTACATGAGGCCAGGAAACAATTATATCCTCAATTAGTACCTTTTGATTTCGTAGGTACTTCATTCGGACAAGAGTTTTCAAACGGTGCCACAAATTGTAAATGTATAAAAAATTTATTTAATTGAGTTATTTAAAATTAAATACATCTAATGTATCATTTTTACTTACATGGGAAGTTGCTGATTTGCTTTCAAATAAATATATCCAAACTGTAAAATTAGGAAGTATTCGGTGTCAGAGAAAGTTTTGTCGGATTTTTCATGATCATACTGCATAGTATTTCATCATTGATATCTATTGGCCTTCCTGATATGGGTTAATCTTTTAAAGAAAAATCCCCCAAGAGAAATTTCGCAAACCATTTTGGCATGTTCGAGAGAGAGCTCTTACCGCCCTCTCCAAACATATCACACAAACTTTTTCGCTTCTATCGCTCTATTCCATTTTTGGACCTCATACAACGTACAATGTCTTACGTGCGCATTTCTTCCCTTATGTTGATAGTTTTACAAGTTTAAAAAAAAACTAACTAAAATAAGAAAAATATACATAAATCATCCATCATATACTAATCTAACTGTTTAAACGTGTTTCAGTCGAATCCGAATTCTTGTTAAGAATGGACAACGGATAAAAGTGCACGTGCTCAAAAGCGACAGAACTTTTACTTTACCCAAAAATATAATTTTATAAATACTCAAAAAAATTCTGAACTTTTAATCTAACTTGCTGAAAGTATATAAGAGAAACACTGATATCTACAAAATAAAAGCCCTTTTACCTAGTGTAGGTGCGCGGAAATTTTTTTAGGTAGATTTAATATACAAGCAAACGATGATTTTCTTATTATGCTTGAACTCTAATGTGAATTACAATTTACAATATTTACTTAATTGTAAAAATATTCTGATTTCAAATATTACTTATTTTGTTTTCATTTTGTAACAATTCTGATATCTTTTGGTTTCATTTTATATAAAAGGACATCCAAACATACCACTAGGGTTTCCAGGATTAATAATGACTAAGCATCTTGGCTCGCAATATGGTTTTGCTTCCAAAATTGCCCTTCGCAACTCACTGACATCCAATGCCCATTGTTTTTCTTCGTTTAGGTAATAACTTATCTAATAAAAATATTTAAAAATGTATAAATACAAAAATTGAAAAACTTTAAAAAAAAGTTAGCATAAGAAATATACTGCTATGTTGTGAAGAATAATGAGAAATGCTTATAAATTAAAATATTTCAATACAAAAACTATCATTTTAAAGCATATTGTAAAATCTTATTGATTTTAATCAAACTCATACACAAAAGAGTTTTTAAAAAATAAATTAGCCCCTTTAGAATTAAAATTGTTTAACAGAATTTACATATATAGGATGTCCGATAAGTATGACTACACTTTAAATATAAACACTTTAAAAATAAACAAAGATTTTCACTTATGGTTTTTATGTTCGATAAAGAAAAGATTATATAAAGTTGTGACGGGTCTATTCGCGAGATATTCTTACTAATCCTCTTGGGGAAACTTTGGGGCTAGCATTTACATTAATTCACAGCCTTTCAAGAAAAACACGAGATATATATATGTAAATTAGTTTGACTATATAAAGTCTATATATATATATATGTAGGTTTTGTAGATGTAAAGGAAAGAAGCAGCCGTGAAGCTGTCAAGTAAGTGTGGATACTGAAGTATTTACTTCACAAACCTAGCGCGCGTTTAAAAGGTAATTTCTGAGATTAAATTGTTAGATTGAAGATTTAAGATAGTATAATAAGAATCGTCCATCGATTCATTAGTGCTTGCTCTCCTTATCCATTTCTGGTAGTCGGGTTTACTTGGAATTGAATATTAGGATTAATCGACGCTTTAGATATCACTCCTAGGTTTCTTCTCATAATTTAACTTGTGATTGTTTAAGTGTGTGTTCAAAGTTTGAATAAATATAATTGTTATTATGGAGTTTGTTGGTGATGCTTTGTTTCTCCCCACACCTAGAGACACGCCGGACAGAGGGAGAGGGGTACCAGTTAGGACCCCTCCCCTACAAAGTTTTTATGCAATGGAATGCAAATCAGATAGCTAAAAGTCCCTTTTTTACAAATTCTCTTTTAAAAAGGGCTTCACCGCAAGAAAAAATGCAAGTTGTAGCATGTTTTATCGAATTTAAGTCTGCAACACATGTACAGTGTAAATGGGGCGCCACCAAACTACAAGTTGGGGCGTGGGAACTTCCTTTTTTGAAAATGCAATAAAACACACTACATGTTTCATTTAACTTTATTACTATTTTCCGCCTACCACACAATATTGGAAATTTGAATTTACACAGTTTTAAACACAATGTCGTTTAAATGATGCCCTCTATTATCAGTACACTGATGCAGTCGATTTCGAAAACTTTGAGTCACCTTTTCAAGCATATCGACCGGGGATACTATCAATTTCGGATCGGATGTGGCTCTTTAGGTCTTACAGGGCCTTGAATATATCTTTGAAAAACAGCGCCTTGAGATAATCCCACAGGAAGTAATCAAGAGGGGATAAATCAGGTGAGCACACAGGCCAGTTTGCGTCCCCTCGCAGAGAGATCAGTCATTCGGGGAAGGCTGCTCTTAAAACAACCACGGAAACCCTGGAGGTGTGGTCTGTGGCTCCATTTCGTTTTAACCACACGTCGTCAAGATCCCTTTCTTGGAGGGGGGTTAAGAAGTTGGATCATTGTCTTATACCAGTCTGAATTGACACACGAACTCTTTCCATATTTTCAGGTGTTCTAACGACCTTCGGATGTCCTTTCCTTTCTTTGGAGACATTCCCTGTTGCTCTGAAGGCATCATTCCACATTAAAACACATTTCCAATCAGGAGCATGACCTCGTGGAGGAATATCGAAGTGACGACAAAAGGAACGTTGCACTGCAATCATTGACCAACCATTAGAGAATTACGCTTCCACGAAAAAATAAAGCACGCTGCTGCCTCGACCACAACATGCTTGAGATCAAGACCAAACGCGAAAAAAAAATATTCCACTCCACCCCTTCCATCGAATCTCTAACCCCGCCCTTCCCCTCTCGACGAACATCACTAGAATATATTCAAAAAATTAAGTTTCTGTGCACCACCCCTGTAGAGTTTGGGAGTTAAAAAAAGTTCCCAATGGATGGAAAGGGGAAATCCAATAACGCCACGTGGATCTATAGACATAACACTTTTGAACTTCTCATAAAAAGGCGCAAAAAAAAACATATTGTTTACCAATATTTAATAGGTGGCAATGATTAAATGAATATATTCGAATTATAGCGGCCGTGTAAATCGTTGATCCTGTAATGCTTCATAGAACGTGGTTAAAAATATCGTATAAAGTCGATATGTTGCGCGCAAGTAATAAGGCGCACATTAAAATTGTGCTATAAAACATTGTAAAAAAAAACAAAATTTGATATTTTCTATATAGAACAAGGAAAAAAAACCCCGTAAATAAATATCTTTATATATATATTTGATTTTTTGTAATTAATAATCCGTAAGAGTAGTCAAACTTTTCGTACACCCGGTAGAGTTTTGAAATCTCCTTTATACTAAAAAAATGACTAAAATACTGAAAATTTGTTCAATATGATAAAGTCGATAAGTCCTTGAGATATGTTCATATATTCTTGATATTTTTATTATAATAAAAATTTAGCTCAATATTTTTCAACAAATTTTTGGATGCAGTTGTATATAAATGAAACATTAAAATATTTTTTAACTATGTACACCAGCAAACTTCTTATTAAAATACTTTTTACTTCAGTGATTATCGTTTAAGTACATCGTAAATTAAATATGTGATTAGAATAAAAATGCTCTTTAGTTAATCAAGTTTTCTACGCTTTGAATTTTCAATATTTTAGATTTTTGGCCTTTTATTATTTTAAATATTTATTCTCATCTTGTATATCCAAATTTCTTTATAAATTCTTGTTGAAATATTTTATATATATTGCTTTGTTGGTTAATCTTCCATAAAGGAAACACATTTAATGCAGGATCTTCTTAACTTATATTTCAGAGACAGATAGAACTCTTCGATTAATTCATAATACCATTAAGAACCTTTTAAGTAAAAAAAAAAATTAGTTTTACATTCAAAACGGAACTTCAAACTATACTTTTGATCATTTAATATCAGTACTTCAATATTAGAAACAAATAGTTGCTATACAAATTATGTAGTAATGAACTAGGTATTTGAATCATTTAAACCTTCGTCTATATTCTTACGACGGAACTATACGCGTTTCTACTAATCCCTTCATAACTCTTTTAGAAAAATATTTATTTCAACCAACTTTCGCCGAGTGAAGGAAGCGTGATCATGCAAATGAAGTATATTATATAAACTCTGTATTCGCGAGTTTGAAGAGTTGGCAAGTTAGTTGGCAAGGAGCTGGCGAGTTAGTTGGTTAGTTGAAGAGTGAAGGATCGTGGAATTATTAAGTGCATTTGGAGTTAATCAATGAAAGTTTACTGAGAGTGGATCAATCGACGATGATTAAATCCAGATAAAGATCGCCTTCAAGGTTCAAGTGTAGGACTCAACTTCATAAAAGTACAGGTATCATGACCCTTATTTAAACAGAAGTTAGCTTATTAGTGTGCGACTTAGTTTATATTGAGCATGTTTAAGCTATCGTTAAATCAGTTGAGGGTCCGTATTATTATCCCAGGTGAGTGAGTGAATGAGTGTATGGTTTAATGGCGCAAGAGCCAAACCTGGCTAAGCTGCGCCAAACACTAGTTAAAATAGTAAAAGTATAAAACAGCTAAAAATGTCGATAAAAGCAGTTTTTACAGTAAATTGTTATGTACAAAAAAAGTTATGTAAAAGTAAACAGATCTTAAGGAGAGGTATCCTACCCCTCAAGTCCATAAGTCCATAAAATACGATTGTGAGAAAAATCACTTGCGGTTCCTGGTCGGCGTTAAAAGGCACGATCTAGGGGTAAGATGGGGTATATCTAAGTCTTCGTCTACGTCATACATAATCGCATTTTCTTCATCTGATGTCTCTTGTACAGGAGTACTTTTCCTAGATTTATGGGGTGTTATCTTTATCTCTATTTTTGGTTTGCTTGATATTGTAGCGTTTGATATACTCTTGGGAGGATGCCTTTTTTTTAACGAGTACACTGGGATGTAGAAGGTATGGTATTGGGTGTAGTGTTAGTAGTTTCTAGAACAGGACTTGTTTCAGCTGGTAAAGGTGTAAGCATTGATACTGTTGATGAAGGAAGTGTTTTATTGGATGAAGAAGATTCAACAGAGGTAGACAGACTATTAGATGTGGCGGGAGCATTATCTATTGAAGGAATAGGGGGTTAAGATTCTGATGATATTGTAACTGCAACAGAAGATGTGGATGGCAGGAGATGTGCCTGAATTGAGTTAGAGGATTTGGTAACTGAAGGAATTCTGGGAGACACTGTTGGCTTAGGAACGGATATTATAAAGGTTGCAATAATTTCAAAGGTGGGCATACTATTTTTGTAATTGTTTCATCAGTTTGGGTTGTTGTGGTTGCAGTTGAGGATTTGGCAGCCTGGGCATAAGTCTGAGATATCTATGGCACTATTAATTTTCTGGCTTCTGGATAAGAAATATTTTTATTTGATTTTAATTCTTGTATCTATTTTCTATTTTCCATTTAGGGCATAGTTTAGAGCTAGATGGATGGGGTTGTGAGCAGTTTATACATTTTGACTCTAGAGTGCAATCAGTGGAAGAATGTCCAGCAGACGCACATCAAGAGCACCTTAATTGACCACGGCAGGAAGTTTGAGAATGTCCGAACCTCTGACATTTGAAACAGCGCAGAGGATTCGGTATGTATGGGCAAATCTTACAGTTCAAGTATCCGGTTTTAATTGTTGTGGGTAGCTTAGGGCTGTTAAAAATTAAAATTAAATGTTTTGTCGGAATAACAGAAGCATCTTTCTTAATTATGATTCTTCTAACATGTGTCACACCCTGATCACAGAATCCTTCCAGTATCTCTGATTCAGGAGTGCTCAACAAGTCTGTTTCGGAAATTACTCCTCTGCAGGAGTTCAGAGTTTTGTACGGACTTATATTTACGGAAGATTTTTAAAAAGTCTTCGCTAATAGAAAAGATTTCGTTTGTAAAGCCGTCAAAGTTTCAATAAGCAGGTCACCAGATCTTAAGCGTTTTACTGACTTCGGTTCACCACCTATAGCAATAAGAGCTTTATTTATAGCAAACGGAGATTTTGTACGCACCTCATTATCTAGTAAGGGAATTATCAAAAAACGTGTACGAGTGGCAATTTTATCTACGTCTAAAGTGGGTAAAACAAGGCCTTTACCCGGGCACAGCTGACTTGGATCCATATGCGTGAAGAAAACTTCATCCTGGTGTGCCTCCACCCACCACGGAGTCCAACAAGGGAGGCAGTGTGCCGGTTAGCTGGCAATAACCAGGCACGGCGCTTACCTGCAGTACAACCAGAATATAGTGCTACAGCATCAGGGTGAGGATCCAACGGGTAAACCCGCCCCCACCCCTTATCTGCAGCACTAACCCTACAGCAATGTCTCTCCGGGGACACCGGAGAGTGGTATCACCAGCCGATTGACAGGAGCGGGCTCACTCCTGCCACCCGTCTGCAGCGAAGCGTGGGCCAAAGGGAACGCAAAGGTATCTCCAGGACACTATTTTCCTCCTTAACGGGACGCCGCACACGGCAAACATGCGGGTCGGAAAACCAACTGTGTTAGTAAAAAAACATGCTTACATACTTACTTGATACATTCCATATTCAGTTACCGTAGATGAAAAAAGTGGGTATTGTGGAATGGGAACCATAACTCCAGGAGGTTTCTCTTTACTACTGTTAATAAATAAATATAAGACAATCTGCAAATAAAATAACGGACGTGATTATTTAAGATAGGTTATCGATGATAATAAATCTAAAATGTAAAAGATTCAAAAGAACATTTTCTTCTAAACAGATTTAAAACTATATGATATTCTTAATTTCCTTAAATTTATTTTTACTAAGAAATTAACTTCCTATTTGTTAAGCCCCTTAGTCCTACATAATCCCACAGTACACATTTTTTACTACAGTTTCATAAGTATATGAATAAAATAATAGAAATAGATGTTTGTTACTTTAATTATTTTTATTTCGTATTCACTCATATAAGCAAGCAATACATTTATACTTTCCTGTATTGTGTCATTCGCATTTAGATTTTAAATGTATTGAGTGGATTATTTCTTCAACATTTACTACAGACAAAATCAAAAGAACTTTTAAAATAAATTGAAGAAACGCAGTCAAAATTTAAAGTAGCAATAATTTTTTTGTATATGCAAACACTTAACATAATATTTATTACATATAAATACTACACACAATATATTTACAACTTACTGCTTTTTTTGTAGATTTTCATTACTCTTTACTAATTTTAAAATAAGACAGACTCAAAAAGATGCGTTTAAATTTGGTTTTTGGATAATAACCGTGCACCAACCAATATATTAAGAAGCATTTTTTTCAGAGTGAGTGATTGTGGTGTTTATTGGCGCAAAGGCCGATTTCGGCTATATTTGTTTAAACTTCCATAAAAATTTTAAAAACACAGTTAAAATTTTTAATTAATCACATGAAAAAAGTATATTTAAGAAATAAAATTTATGAAAATCGTATTAAAAATTCATTTATAATTGTTACATTAAAATGTTAAAAAGGGAAATTAAACATATCGAAAATCATTCAATTTCATGTTTTACATCAAAACACAATATTTAATGCGTGTGTCTTAAACTTTCGTTGTGAATTTCTTCGGTTTCGGGTAGGGTTCATGAAATGTGAGAAACGAGACCGTTTGTGAGCATCTATTAATTTTTCATCTACATCATATATAAGCATATCTTCGTCTTCCGAGTCATAATGAAACAAGGTTTTCTTGGGCGTGTGAGGGGTCATTTTTATTTCAATTTCTGGTTTCTGTTCTTTTGCACACTTTCTCTATTTTTTTTAGAATTTTGTTTTAAACTCTTTGAGATTTTAGATGTATTAGAAAGTTCACTATTGGATGTAGCAGCGGCAGTCACTGGTAAAGGAACTGATGGCTGAACTTCATTTGATTATCGGCAAATTTATCAGAAGTTGTAAGAAATAGGCGCGTTTCAATTGATAAAGAGAAAGCAGGAGTATTTAGGCTATTGTAGGGGTAGTAATAGAAGTAGAAATGGGTATAGATAACTGAGATTCCCTTTGTACGGTTGGTATTACTAAAGATGTGGAAGGAAGTAGATGTGATTGAGTTGATGAAAATGATGTGGAAACCTCACGCTTTCAGGTCGATGAACGTGGCACTTGATTTGCACAGGATAAGGGTTGCAGGCATTGCAAAGAAGGGCAGATTATGAGTGTAATATTTGGATCGGTTTGGAGTAGTGGATATAGCTGTAGGTTTGTAATTTGAGCATATGTTTGGGATTTGAGGAACTATTAGTTTGCGGGCTTCTAAATAGGATATTTTTTTCTTGACTTTAATTTCCTGAATTTCTTTTTCGGATATCCATTTTGGGCATAATTTTGAATCTGATGGATTGGACTGGGAGCAATTAATACATTTTGGTTCTAGAGTACAATCCGTGGAAGAACTCCCAGCGGACGCACAATTAGAGCATGACAATTGAACGTGACAGGAAATTGGAGAAAGTCCGAACCTCTGACACTTGAAGCAGTGCAGAGGATTCGGGATATACGGTCGTACTTTACAATATAGGTATATAGCTTTAATGGTTGATGGTAATTTAGGGCTATTGAAGATTAAGATTAAATGTTTAGTGAGAAAAAGTGACAAGAGTCTTTTTTTACTGTAATTCTTTTGACCCGGGTACACCCTGGTCAGAAAGTCCTTCCATAACTTTTGTCTCAGAGGCACACAAAAGATCAGGTTTGGAGATGACACCTCGACAAGAATTCAAAGATCTGTGAGGACTTAATGTTAGCGGAGAATCTAAAAAGGTTTTAGCCAGCAAAAACGACTTACTTTGTATTGCAGATGTAGTCTCAATAAGTAAGTCACTGGATCATAATTTTTTAATGTATTTCGGTTCTCCACCTATTCCTATTAAAGCTTTTTCAATTATAAATGGAGATTTTTATGACATTTGTTCGGTAGTGATAGAATTAAAAATCGAGAATGTGCAGCAATGTTATTAGTGGTAGTTGTGGGTAAAACAAGGTCTTTACCCGGGCACAGCTTACTTGGATCTATAAGTGTAAAATAAACTTCGTCCTGGCGTGCTTCCACCCACAATGGATTCCAACAAGAGAGTGTGCCGGTTAACTGGCAAAAAAAACCGGTATGGCGCCTACCTAGAGTTCACTGAGGATATATAGCACTAAAGCATCAGGGCGAGGATCTAACGGGTAAGCCCCACAGCCTTTATCTGCAGCACTAGCTCTGCAGTAATGACTCTCCGGGGACACCAAAGAGATTTATCACCAGCTGATTGACACAAGCGAGCTCACTCATGCCTCCCGTCTACAGTGAAGGGTGGGCCAAAGGGAGCGCAAAGGTATCTATCCCCAGGACACCATTTTCCTCCTTAAGGGACGCCGCACATGGCAAACATGCGGGTTGAAAATTCAACGGTGTTAGTCAAAAACAAATACTTTCGAACATAGAAACACTAGAAAAAATAAATCAAATTAACGGAATACGAGGATATCTCTGAAATTTTTTAGATACACGCAGACAAGAAGTTACAAAACAAAATTAACGATTTAATTTAAATATACAAAGTATTTTAATACAGCCGACGACTTTTTACTGACTTACTTCAAATTGTTTAGCGTAGAATAAATTTTAGACAGAAGAGAAAATGAAGTTGAGGTGAGAACATTATCGTGCTGTGAATTTTTATCATTTTAAATCAAGAGGAATGCGTTCAACGGCTGCAATTAGCATTTGGTGATGAATCTCCATGTCTTGCTACTATATTTAGATTGTTTAAAGAATTTTGCAGGGGACACAATTCTTTTCAGGATGAACACACAGGAAGGCTGTGGTCGGCAGTAATCCCGGATAATGTGTCTGCCATACGAAAAATATTAATGGATGATAATCGCTGTATTTACCAAATGATACAGAAGGAACTTAACATTGAATCCACAGCCATATACAAAATTATTCATGAAGAATTACATATAAAAAAAGTAGTTTGCTATTAGGTTCCCCTTAATCTAACTGAGCACCAAAAAGAGAAGCATGTCAGAATCAGTAAAAAAACCCTTTAATTTGCTAAATGATGGTGGCCACAGCATCATTTCTAAAATTGTAATGGGTGATGAAAAGTTCGTACATGCCGTTTTTGACGTTCCATCCCGTCAAGAAAGCAAAGTATAAGTCAACAATGGTGAAAAGACAATGAGCAATGAAAAAAGTAATGTATGTCGTATTCTTCAGAAGTACGGGATTGGTCGAGGCTATCAAGTTGGGAGGACAGAAGACAGTAACAGCAAACTGGTATACTCCTGAATGTCGTCCAGAAATTCTCCAAGAAGGGTATGTTAGGGGAATAATTCCACACCGTGACAATACATCTTCCCACATAGTCGGATTAACAGCTGATTTTCTTAAACAAAAACAAATTAAAGTGATAGATCATCCACTTTATTCTCCGGATCTAGCTATGTGTGACTTATGGTTATTTTTTAATCTAAAAAAGAACTTACGTGGACGTCGTTTTCATTCATAAAAAGAGATTGATGTGGTTTTAAATGCATTTTTTACATCAATTCCAAGAAATGAATGGTTTGAGGAGTTAAATCCGGGGAAATGTGGTCCACAAAAGTGCACTGATGCTGGAGGAGATTACTTAGAACACTCCTAAAATTTTGTGAATATAGCTTTGAAAACCTAGGAGTATCTCAAAAATTTCAGAATGACCCTCGTACAAAATAAAAAAAACCAAAATATGTTATTAACATTTAATAATAAGTAATCCAACAAATACATCAATTAATTGTTATAGATTAAACAAAACAAATTTTAAATCCTTTCACGCATATATAAAAAAGATAGAACTGTAGTCTAAACAGGAAAAGAAAGAAAGCAATAATTGTGTACGGCAAGGAGGGTCGTAAATACAGAAGGATCACTAAGGTACCCCGGGGTCGTGACACCCGTATTTACCAAATACATTAGACCTTTTGGGAAAAGGAAAAGGTCACTAGGGCACCTCCGGATTGTGACACCCGTACTCATCTAAGGAAGATGAGTCCCATCAGAGGATGATTTTTTTAGAAAAGGATTTCTTATTAACAATTCATAGGTACAAATATGTAATCAGTGTATTTAGAAGAGATCAAGAGAAAAATTTATATAAATATAATACTTACATCTTTAGCTTTTCTTCCGAAACAATTAATGAAAAGTTCGAATTCATGATTGATCTCTCAAACATTTGAAATTAAATTTATTCAGTCTGTTTTCTTTAAATACAAAAATTAAATCATCAAGCTAAACTAAATCATTAAGTAGAATAGTCTTTTTAATTTGAATTTACTAGATCGAAAAACTGGCTATGCAGATATCATTGAAACTTTTTTAACGCTCTTTTGAATCTAGTTTTCAGCTTTCATTTTCTTCGGCACTTAAATTATAAATTGCGATAAGTTAATTAAGCGTCAACTAGCTTCATCAACTGTCAGGATATATTCTTATATATCACAGAAGTTTCATAAAGAATCAAGCTGTGTTATATATCCTGAGAGAAAATTAAAGCAAAAGTCAATAAAAAAATGTTCTTTCATTATTAAAAGTTAAAACTGTTGGTTTACAGTCTAATGCACATTCAGTACAATTTATTTCTGATATAGCAATACTGAACTAAAACTATTCTGTGTATCAAGGTACTAAATTACTTAAATATGTTAACTAGAGAGAAACTAAATAACCGTATTTACTCGAATCTAAGCCGCTTTCCAAATTGACAAAAAGTTTTTGTAAATAAATGTTGCCATCGATTCTAAGCCACACTCCCAATTCTCTTTTGATTGATTTTTTTTTATTGCCACACGTTTTTGAGAAGAAAAAAAAACATTGTGTAAAAGGTTCATCAATATCCGATGCATAACAAATTTTAAAAAATTTAATGAAAACTATTAAGAATTAAATAATTACAGTAGAACGTTGTTTATCCGAACGTTTATTATCCGAAACGTCAAATATCCGAACCAAAGTCGGAATACGTTTTCAAACAGTGCAATGCTCAACATTTGTTTCCTGTGAGGCCAAAAGTGACGGGAAAACCCAAGGTGAGGGATATTTGGGGAATTTTAGTTGTGTGATTTGGTAAACATCTGCGCGGAATATTAGGTCAGTTTGTGAGGGGGTGTATACGTGTTCTTTTGTTGAGTTTTGTTGATGTAGAAACCTGGATAGCAAGCCATGCAGAAGACTGTGGATTTCAAATGCTAAATAATGACGAGACAGTGATTTCGGTGCAAGAAGAATCCGACCGTGTCGACGATGAAATGGATGAAGACGAGGACAACAACAGCAACAACGAAAGTAGCAAGGATCCATCAAATGCTGACGCGTTTCTGCGTTAGAGACAACTATGGAGTGGTACGAATAACAAATCAGAGTGCTGTCCTTCTCAACTACTGCTGCTGAAGAGAATCAGAGACCTTGCCGTGAAAAAACGAAGGTGTACAATGGTACAGCGAAAAATTAGATTATTTTCCCTAATAAAGGTAAAATTGCGACGTTTTGCACCTATTTGACTTTTTCTTCAAGCATGTTTCCCGCCTGTGATGATATCCAATGTTTGTATAGTGTCCAGTATGGTGAAGATGCGATACTGGACACTATACAACTAAACTGGATACCGAATGCGATCCAGTGCCTGCATGGATCGCATTCGGTTTTCAGTTATCCGAACGGTGTCTGGTCCCAAATGATTCGGATAAACGACACTCTACTCAGTAACTATTTTACCAGTATTAAAAACTTTCGAATGCATACATGAACCTATAATTACTCTAACCATCAGTATCATATTTCGAAAAAGTTTTACGCTATCAACGTTTATTTGTTTGATATGTGTCAAATTTTCCGTCACCACAGCTGTTTCTATTTTTCCTGCACATAAAATTGCAACTCTTTTCATACTTGCTTGATAATGAACTCGTCTGGATGCCTTTATCCTATTTGATGTTTCAATGGTTAAAAGAAAGCGCACATACAAACGAATTTCCTAAATATCAGCAGACAACGATATTTAGGATAAACTGCAGAATAGGATCATTGCCAGTGGCCAAAATGAACGATTATATTTTTCTTTCGGAAAGGAACTCAATTTTATTCATCAGCAAATGCTTTGCCTTCGATTCTAAGCCACACCCGATTTTCAGAAGCATTAACACTGGAAAAATAGTGCGGCTTCGATTCAAGTAAATACGGTACTTAAATGTTAATGTTAACTAAACAGAAACGATTTCTTAACAAAATATGTTATTGAAAGATTCTGAATGATACACACTCGCAAAGCATCTGTTGCTCCACTCGAAAGAAAGATGTCTTCATAAGAAGCAGGCACACCATCTCGTGCCTGAATGAATTTAGAAACTTGTTGTCTAACTAGTTTCATTCCAGTACAGTCAGTGAACGATCCTAAGGCATGCGAAGAAAATTAAAGAAAACATCCGGATTTTATGTAGATACAAATAAAATGCACTTTAAATAAATTACCACACTTTTTAATTCAATTATTTTTAGATGATAAAAAAAGTTTAATTAGAGCTTCAAAATTTAATTCACTGATTTGTAAACTAATAAATACGATCTATCAATATGACAATAAATTTCGAAAAACACAAGTAATTACAAAAAGCAAGAATAAAAAATTATTAAAATATGATAAGTCTAAGAAATACATTCGCACATCGATTCAAACTAACCTATGCTATTTCCACGACAGTTTTTCAAGATCGCCATGGCTCTTTCTTTAACATCAGAAGGGAAAAATTCACTTTGCAGAAGGCTGGGGTTAATGCAAAGTGAAACGATCTATAAAATGATATTCATAATCACAAACATTAATTCATAGTATGAAATAAAAGACACATATATAAATAATTTAAGGATATAAATACGTAATAATAATAATAATATATATATATATATATATACACCCATGTCCATAAATTAAGGATAATTCAGAATCACAAAGAAATTGAACTCTAAAATAAAAATTTCACCTGTAGAATTATCACACACATCTTGAAGAAGAATATGCAAATTACAGGAAACCATAGTACATCACAATGACGAGAGTGTAAGAGAGGGGTATATAAGGAATGGTGGCAAAGAAGTAAAATTGTTCACAAGCGCTTTAAAAGCCTTTCAGTGCAAAAAACGCATAGTTATGGCACAAAGGAAGCATTTGGATGATTTTTACGTGGTAGAATTATCGGACGACTGGAATGTGGACGTACCAATCTGAAAGTATCCGAGGAACTTGGAATCGCCCAGATTGTCATCTTCTAGCTTTGGCGACGATTCCAAGATGACGGTAATGTGAGTAGATGTTACAGCACAGGTCGCTTCCGAGTTACAACGCCGAATGAGGACCGGTATTTGGCAGTTACTGCCAAAAGAAACAGACGGAGCACAGCATCAGACCTATCTCGTCATCTCTCTTCATCTACCGGTACGACAGTTTCAAGGCAGACCATGTACAGACGCTTAGGGCACATTGGTCTATATGCTCGTAGGCCTGTCAGATGTGTTCCCCTTACCGCAACTCACTGTTGCCTGCGATTAACCTGGAGTAGAGAGCATGCATTGTGGACACCGCAACAGTGGTCTTGTGTGATGTTTTCCGACGAGTCCAGGTTTAGTTTGCAGCCTGATTCTCGCTGGACTTTCATACGGAGAGAGCCAGGACCCGTTTCCACCAAGAGAACACCATTAAACGACACCGTTGCGGTGGTGCAGGATGGCTCGTTTGGGGAGGAATTATTCTTGGTTCCAGAACTGACCTGCATGTTCAGAGTGTAAAGATGACAGGCCACATCTATCGGGATGTCATTCTGGAACAACATGTACGTTTGTTTCGGGGTGCCATGGGTGCTGAATTTCTGTTTATGGATGACAACGCCCGTCCTCACCGTGCAAACATTGTAGATGAATGCCTTCAATCAGAGGATATCACCCGTAAGGATTGGTCAGCATACTCACCGGACTTGAATCCAATAGAGCATGAGTGGAATATGCTTGGCCGACGAATTGCAGCCCGTCAACCCCCTCCCACCTGTCTACCGGAACTTCGGAGGGCATTGCTTGATGAGTGGTGTAATATTTCCCAAGATCAGATTGATAATTTGATACTCAGCATGTGTAGGCGTTGTAAGGCCTGTATTGCATCGTCCGGGAGACATACTCCGTATTAACCGTCATACTAACCATGTTATACTGTTTTTTGTAAGTAGGTTCTTTTTTTGAAATTTGCTCCAGGGAGTAAAAATCGCAATTTTTATTAATTATGTCAAACATATAGCATCTTTTTTGCTCTTTACCTTTTGTTTAATAAATAGACTTTACAAATAAATCAAATTTGTTTTGCTTTTGTCTCTTTCTTTGCCTGAACTTCATTATCCTTAATTTATGGACATGAGTGTATATATATATATACGAGGAGGGAGGATCCATAAAGTATAAACCCTAATTTGCTGAATCTAATTCAGCAACAGCTTTAGAAATCATAATAGGTCTCCATTTTATGCCATTGAATCTTTTGTTTTCTTCCATTTTAAAGTTTTAACTCTGTTTCCTGCTATACATACGTTTATTTAAATTTTGTACAATATACATTTCCACCATTTTTTTATAGTTATGTGTCTTAAAATCTGGTTTCTATCTTCTGGCTTAGTTAGTTGATAGTTTGGTCTTGTTATTTTTTCAATATATTATACTATATATATATATATATATATATATATATATATATATATATATATATATATATATATGTATGTAAGAATAATTAAACAAGATCTAAAATTAAACCCCCTTACTCCCTTAACTTTTATATTTTAAGTTACATCTTGAAGTCTTAAATTAAACACTCGGTGCGCTATTCAAGATACAATGTATACTCTCATCAGTGAATAAGTGATTGTGGTGCTTCATGGCGCAAGAGCCGATTTCGGCTCTCCTGCGCCAAACATTCGCTAAAACATTAAAAAAATAAAACCATTTAAAAGTTTGATTAAATTTGTTTTAGTTGGAAAAGGTAAAATCTCAAATTATATACAAAATTAAATTTGAATAAACCAAAAAATAAGACTGTTTGGTGGTGGTGGGGATTCCCCCGCTAAGTTCGAGAAGTATTATTGAGAAAAAAGTCACTTTAGATTTCTAGTTGGAGCTAAAAGATACGATGCACTGTACTTATAAGTTTGAGGTGGAGTCATTGATATAATTTCATCTTTCTCCACGTCATACAGATTCATGTCTTCCTCATCTATTGCATATTCTACAGGTGCTGATTTTCTAGGTTTATGAAGAGCCATCTTTATTTCTATTTTTGGTTTTTCAGAGTTAGATTTGTTTTTAGGAGGACGCTTTTTTACGAGGTTTTGAAGCCTGCAATACAGAAGATGTAATTGTAGTAGATGGTAAGTTTTTGGAAGTGGAGGTAGTAGGTATGGTACTAGATGTACTAGTGGTGGTAGTTTCAAAGAGCAGCAGAAGAGGTTGAATAGCAGATATACATGCGGGTTGGCAAACCAACGGTATTAGTAAGAAAACAGACAAATAATACGAATATCAAAAAATAGGGGGGGGGGAATAAAAATTGAGACGAAAGTAACGCATAACAAAATGAAACTCTAAAATATGATATAAAATGAATACTATCTAATCTAATCTAAATAAATAAACCTATAATTGTTATTTATGTATAATTACAATTTATGTATGTGTGATCTAGACGGGAAAAGAAAGAAAGGACTAGTTGAAAGACAAGAAAGAGGGTCGAAAATAAAAAAGAATCACTAGGGAATTCTGGAAGCCATATATAGCTTTTTTTGGAAATGATATCAATGGTTGTAATTGTTTTAGAGGCGGATATACTATTTTCGTAATATTTTATTCTGTTAGGGTTGTTTTCATTGCAGTTGATGGTTTCGCAGCCTCGGCGTATGTTAGAGATATCAGTGGGACTATTAATTTACGGGCTTTTGGATAAGAAATATTTTTATTTGTTTTTATTTCCTGTATACGTTTTTTTATCTTCCATTTAGGGCAAAATTTAGAATCTGATGAATGGGGCTGTGAACAGTTTATACATTTTGACTCTAGAGTGCAATCAGTGGAAGTATGCCCAGCAGACGCACATCTAAACAAGCAAGTTGTCCACGGCAGGAAGTTTGCGAATGTCCGAACCTCTGGCACCTAAAGCAGCGCAGAGGATTCAGTATGTAAGGGCGTATTTTACAGTTGAGGTACATGGCTTTTATTGTAGTCGGAAGTTTCGGGCTATTGAATGTTAAGATTAAGTGTTTAGTAGGAATAACTGAAGAATCTTTTTATTGTGATTCTTCTGACGTGAATCGCACCCTGATCAAAGTTTCCATCTAGTATTTATGCTTCTGTTCAACAAAACATATTCGGAAATTACACCTTCTCGGGAATTGAGAGTTTTGTGAGGACTTATCGTTACAGGGAAACTAGAAAAGATTTGGCAAGTAGGAAATACTTTGTTTGCAGGGTAGAGTTAGTTTCAACGAGTAGATCCCCGAATCGTAAGCGTTTTACTGAATTTAGGTTCCCCACCTATTCCTATTAGAGCTCTATTAATTGCAAATGGTGATTTTGTTAACATATGATTGTTTGGTAAGGATATAAGTAAAAATCTGGCATGCACAGCAATATCATCAACATTAAGGATGGGTAAAACAAGGCCTTTACCCAGGCACAGCTGCATTGGATCCGTAAGCGGGAAATAGACTTCCTCCTGGCTTGCCTCCACCCACTACGGAGTCCAACAAGGGAGGCAGTGGGCTGGTCATCTGGCAGAAATAAAACATGGCGCTTACCTGGAGTACAGCATCAGGGCCTGGAGAATATATACTACAGCATCAGGGCGAGGATGCAAAGGGTTAACTCGACTATCCTTATCTGCAGCACAAACCCTACAGCAATGTCTCTCCGGGGACACTGAAGAGAGATATCACCAGCCAATTGACAGGAGTGGTCTCACTCCTGCCTCCTGTCTACAGCAAAGCGTGGGCCAAAGGAAACGCAAAGGTATCCCCAGGACACCATTTTCCTCCTTACGGGACGCCGCACACGGAAAGCATGCGGGTTGGCAATTTGACGGTGTTAGTGAAAAAAAAAATCGTCAAAATCAAAATATTTAAAGAAATTGAAGGAAAAGGAACAAAATTAACGCCAAGCAAAGTGTAAACCAAGATATGTTAATAATAAAAAATTGAAAGTTTTCTAAAAAAATTAAACAATAGTCGAATCTACGTACATTTATAAAACAATTGTCTGGCGTCAAGACAGGAAAGGTAGAAAAGAGGAAATGAATGACAAGGAAGAGGGTCGGAAATAGAAAAGAATCACTAGGATACCCCTGTGTATTGCGACCCGTGTTTACCAAAGACAGTAAACCCTTTGGGAAAAGGAAAATATCACTAGGGCACCTCGGGATAGTGACACCCGTACTCACCTAAAGAAGATGAGCTGTCTGTGGGCTCACGTGTGGGAAAGCGTTGAATCTATTTGAGTTAGCAAAAGACGGGTTTCCGAAAAATATTTGTGCATTGATAAGCGATTAGTTATAGTAAAATCCTTTATTGTTTTACTTTAAATTGATGAAAACAATATTAAAAATTACAAGAAATAAAAGTTATTCACTGCATTAATAAAATTAAATCTTCATATGTTCAACTTCGTCAGTAATTCATGCATTACACTATACTCAAAGAGGAGATGAATAAAATGTAAAATTAAAAGTATTGTTGTTATATACTTCATTTCAACTCTCCGAAATTGTAAACGAAGAGTAATTTGACTGCATTGAATAGTTTAAAATAATATAAAATCAACGTACTAAAACAAAGGCAGCGCAACGCGTGGGTGGGTCAGCTAGTATTTGTATATATGGGGAATTTTCCCCATAGACCACTCTCTAGAGGGCGCTGGCGACGCAGCTACCAGCGAACTAACAAGAGGAGAGTAAAGATTAGAGAGCGAGGACTCGACGCGCAGGTCGGAGATCCAAACGGATTCGAGCAACCGGGAACTGGCCGAGAAGAGACCAGCTGTCCAATACTAGAATGGGAGTGACGCGTAGGCCACTCATTATCACCTGAACTCCATAAAACCATCATGAACTATGTAAGAACAATGTTACCATTGTGAACTGTTGCGTAAAAACTATACGAGGAATTCAAGAACTGAATTCTATCGCTGAGTGCAAGAAGTGTTTGTCCAAACGTTATCTATTTTTCGTATATTAGTATGAAGTCCTGTAAAAATGTCCACCATTAAACGTTTGTTTTAGTAAAAACCAGGGTTATCATTAAGATACCCCTAGAACTCCAAGGCACAACCTCCCTACATATATATATATATATATATATATATATATTTATTTATATTTATATACAGGGTGTCTCGAAACTTGATGATAGTTAAGCACGAGGGGAAAGGTGAGGTCATATCTAATCTAGAAAAAATATTAAAAATAATTACCCTGCACTTGGAGACTAGAATATTTTCGAAAATGTGAAAAACTGACACCCTCCATCCCATCATTAGCTACTGTGATCACAAATTTCACAATTTACTGTGATCTTTTCTCTAACATTACCTTACATAGCCGTACTATTAATCGCAGTCACGAGTCGGACAAAAATTTTGCTAGAAATAACGTAATTTGTGTGAGTCGAGGTTTGTGAAAAAGATGTCACGTAACTTTGACCCTACATAAAAAGATAACTATTACACGCAACCCAAGGCATATTTTCTAAAAACTGACCCATTTAGTTAAGATTCCAAAAATGTACTACACTTGATCTTTCTTGTGCATAACAATCAGAGAGATTTTTTTTTTTTGATTTGTAGAACATCTTCCTTTTAAAAAATCATCTGTTGATACCTTCCCCCGCATTATTAGGTACTGTGACCGCAAATTCCCCAATTTCACGGGGATTTTATTCATTAACGTAATCTTTCATAGCCGTGATATTAATCACAGGCAAAAATGGAGCAAAAACCTTTACTGATTGAGTTAAAATTAACGTTGTTTAAGGAGATTTGTGAAAACGATATCACCTAAATTTGGCACTTCATAAAAAGAAAAATATTACATTCTACTCTAAGCATTTATTTCAAAAGATGACCCTTTTAGTGATGAATCCAAAAGGGTTCATCACTTCCAACATTTCTATCCATAACAATCACTGCCATTTTGTTGTACATATTTTATTTACTCTAACACGACTTAAGATTGCCGATTATAATGATCAATCATCAGTTGAAAGAATGTTTTGAAGGTAAGCAAACTGAAGAGATTGGTAAATTGATGAGTAACAAGCATGTAGATAAGATGTTCATAACTATGACCATAATAGCAAAGATGAAGGTGAAAGTCCTTTAATTACCAGTTCAATTTCTGAAGATCTTAAATTTGATGCTTCGGTAATTTATTTTTAAACATTTCTCAATGTGTAGAAACGTGTGTTAAAATTTCAACGGAATCTGAATATTTTTTGAGGTAGGTATCAAGCAAAATAAGGTACTTGTAAAACTGTGGTAAAGAGAAAAATAATAGATTTTCTGATATTTGTATGGCAGATAATACCTCAAAATAATTTGGAAAGCAGTTCCCCTACTCATCACCGGGCGAAATTATTATTGAATTCAAGCGTAGAAGATATGGTAGATGTGAGATCAACGTTTCTGAAGGGTTCATTATCAACAAGTACAGTAATAAATAATTAATTAATATTTTTCTTGTATTTTTTTAACTTTAACTTTTTATTCTCTCTAAAGCATACGGAATATATGCTTTTTACTTAATTTGTTATTAAATAAATCCTATATTAATTTATATATATATAATTATCAATGTTAAATATATAAATGTTTAATGTGTGTTCGGGCTATAATGATAAATTCATCAATGTAAATACACATACAGAAACTTATGCAATTGGATTTACATTATTGCTTTTACACTTTATTTTGAATTAAATATAATTCTTTCTTTCGTATTACACGGTTTTTGGGTAGCTTAAAACACGTCCTCCTTTTTACAATGTAAGTAATTTTTTCTGAGAAACATTCCTATTGAGTAAAAAAAAACCCCTAGGTTTACATCGAAAGCATTTCCATCCCACAAATTCAAATATTTTTGTTCGCTTCATCTGTTGTTTACTATATTTATTCATCTTTCAATTATATATTTTTGCTTTTTTTGTAAATGTTGTTTCAACGATTACAAATTTAATTTATAAATTGATTAAAGTTAACGATTGAAATTAGTTGCATATTTGTTTAAATTATATTCATTGAGTACATATTATTTACTGATACACATCTACCATGTTACTGAATATTATTCACTGAAAAAATATACTTCCATTTCAATAAACTGATGAAGTTTTTATCGCTTTTATTCAGTGGATTATTTCGTATGAATGTTTTTTTCTTGTGCAGAAGTCTGCATCAATGTTTTGCTTCAAACTATTTGTGTATGCCTGACATTGAGAACGAATCATTCTTCATTGATCAATGAAATTCTTCAGAACTCTTCCGTAACAATACGCTCGCTGATAAAAAAAAAAAAGGTGTCTGAAGTGTTGTCATTTTTTTTTTTGTCAGAGTAAAATCCAGTTCACCGAAGAACAATTGACGTAATACTTTGCACTAATGCCAAAAATTATGCAATCTATTATTCACCTTACTCCACGAACAAATATAAACGTAAGAAGGATTCAGAGTTTATGCGGTTTGGTTAATATATGCATTAGTTTTACATGCAACAAATTTGAAATATAATTGTTTCAATGCTTCGAAAATTCGGGATTAAGGATTAAACTTGCAATTGAAATAGCCCCAAGTCTTATTACAACAACATAAATAGGTTATTGAATAAAAATGATTTAGATTACAATGATTTAATTCATATTTTACTTTTATATGTTAAATATTAAATAGTGTTTAGTCGTTATGTACCTGCTGGAAAAAAGTAACTGGTTTTTGTCCCATTCCTTGGGGATCTCCTGCATGAGCATGAATAACTTCTTTGAAGGGATATTTTCTCCCCTACAAATTAAAAGCAAATAGTTAAAACTTGATGATTGGTACAACTTCAGAGTTAATTCACATTTAAAATTGTAGTTGGCCTTACGCACACACACACACAAAATAAATTAAATTGAAAAAAAATGATTGACTATTACAGGATTATATTTTGTATAATGATGTATGAAAAATATATTTTAAAAACCAGCTTGAACATATTTTTTTTCAGATGGACATAAATAAATGAGATAAATATCATAAATATATATTTTAAAGAGAGGCATAAAGAAAATAGATATAAAAATAAATGAATACTAAATAATACAAGAAGTATATACATATTTAAGGAAATTCGTAGCATTTTAGTAAATTGGGTCGAAATTAAATATTATAATAAGAAAAAAATTAGTAAAAATTACTGATCGAAAACGACTTTTGCTCTAATAAAAAGATTTCAGATCTGCAAACTACTAATATTCGTAGTTAATTTTAGATGAAATCTTCGATTATTAATTTCATAGGTATAACCAATATTTATCTCTCCCAAAAGACATTTTATTGTATTAATATGAAGTAATACAAAAAGAAAATTTATCTTCAGTTCATTGAATTAGAGTATTTTTTTGATTTAACGTTTGGAGAGAGTTGAGAAAAATTGAATGGATCGAAAATGGGATACAAGCCAAAAACAGTAGCCTTGCGCATACTGATAAGGAGGGAGAAGAGCACCCACAAGGGGAAAGGGTATATAAATAAATGAATAGATCGTAATAAAGATAAGAAAGACGAACGAGAGGTTATTTTTTTAACAACAATTCATTCTTCACATATTTTCTTCTCGAAAAAGCATTCAAAACACAATGGTAAGTTAAAGGCTCTGCAGAATTACAAACAAATCTGTACAAGACTGATTCATCATACCAAAAAAAAAGATGTCATTTAGATTTTTTAAAATAGTTTATCTGAATATGTAAGAGGAAGCTTCATAAATTGGAAAAAATGTGGCTACAAGTACCATTTTGCTATAAATCTCGAGTTCAGTGCATTCTACACATGCAATTATACATATAAAATATCTCTCCGAATAAACTTCCAAATAATGCTATACACATTCAAGATTATAAGTAAAACTAAAAGCTCAAATAAATATATTATTTAGCTTTTAGTTCATAAATGAAATGTATACATTCATTTTTAAAGTAATGAAAATAACTTTATTTTAAGAGTTTAATAATATTAGTAAGAAGATGAATTTATATAAAGTAAGATATATACTCTATTAACAGTAATTTACAACATCCAATAAAGGAAATAGTTTTAATGATATCGTTTCATAAATATTTCATTAATAAATACCAATAACTCGTATTGCTTTGCGCTTATCAAAAACTTCCATTTATTAGAACACACAACTCAAAGTCGTAATATCATACCGAGTTCAGTCAATTACTTTCTGTTGACTTTGTTGTACAGTGAGTCTTCAATAAACTATTATTGTAAAATTTAGTTACGTATGTATTGTCTTGGAAGCTTTATGATAAAAACTAATATATCATGTTAAAGAACATTGCAAATTTCTAAAGCAAAAAATTTAGCTGTATACTTTAAATTTAATAATTTCATCTAGCTATATTACTGAGTCAAAAAAATATTAAAAATCATACATACATACATACATACATACATACATACATACATACATACATGCATGCATGCATGCATGCGTACGTACGTACGCACGCACGCACGCACGCACGCACACACACACACACACACACACACACACACACACACACACATACATACATACATACATACATACATACATACATACATATGTGGGATTTCCACATAGACGGCACTATAGAGGGCGCTGGCGACGTGAGCCACCAGCGAGCGAACTGACTAGAGAGAAATTAGCGAGCGAGAGGTCTCGACGAGGAGGTCAGAGCCAACGCTGCTAAGAAAAAAGGAAAGCAACCGGGATCTAACTGGCCGTGTAGGGACCAAGTGGCCCGATGCTGGAAGGATAGTCACGTGAAGGTGACACATCCATCGCCTGAATTCAATAAGTTAACAGGAACTGTATAAGTGTGAAAAGACTGAGAAACTATTGTTGAATACGAGAAGAAGAAATTGTCTAAACGCTGTCAATAATATATCTGTATAGTAGTGAGTAGTACTGTAATTGTCCACATTAAACGTTAGTATTAGTTAAAAACAGTGTAATCAATGTGAATACCCCTAGAACTCCGTGTCATAACACCACATAAAATGGGTGCTTGCCCTGGATATGGACTGTGTGGACTGTCAGGACTATTGATATCGCGATGTGGACTGTGAGGACATTAAAGTAATATTGCACTATGAACTGTGAAAAAAAAACTGTTCAGGACTTTCGCAAACCGAACGGAACATTCGAACTCTGACTGTGCTTTTGAATGGATAAACTCAAGTGATCCTTTTCCTGATTGATACAGCTCAACAACAAAACAAAAAAAGGTAAGATACCTTTTTATACTCTTCTATTGTGATTAAAATGTCGTATCATAAATGTACAAGAAAAGAGGACTTGATAAATGTGCTCAATGAAATTGGGAGCAAGTTTCCTCTAAAGAAACAATTTTCGAGCTAAAAACTAAATTGGAAAATTCAAAACTGTTTAAAGATGACCCTGAATTTGTAATGAATATGATAAATTTGTCCATTGAGGATAGACAATCAAAAGCCGAACAGCAGCTCCAAATAACTAACTCACAGCTAGAGCTAGAAAAAATTAAACTGCAACAGATGGACAGAGAAATTGAACTTCAAAAGGCAAAAACTGAAGGGAATGTAACCCAGAAAAGTTTACAGGGGGAAACTAATTATTTGGAAAATTTAATTAAAAGTATAAAAACATTAACGATACAAATCCCAACAAAACCTGAAAATTTTGGTCTTTTTTTCAATCGATAGAACGAGCATTCAAAATTAAAAATGTTCCAGATGACTTAAAATCAGAAATCCTGATTAATATTCTTGGTGAGAGGGCACATAATATTTTACTATACGTAAAAGATGACGAAATCAAAAATTATGAGTTAGTCAAATTGTTGGGTTGAAGCGAGCGAACTATTTTTTCTGGCGTAAGGATATCTGTGTGATGCGCCCACGCGTTCTTTTTCCCGCTTAATCCAACGCACTTCTTCTAGGGGACCACACGATCTACACGCTGTGTGCTATGAACATTATTTATGCTGTGTGCAGTATTCTTAATCGTTTTATTTAATTGTCCATAATAAAGTGTGCTGTCCAAAAGAGGTCTGAAGAATTATTTTTACAAAAAGAACAACACAAATCATTAGTTTTAAGAGAATTCCAACCCACTGCTCAGGAATGCTTACTTAATTTTAGAAAAGCCGAAAAGCAAACAGATGAAACTCATGTACAATTCGCTACTCGTTTAAGTGCTATGTTTCAATATTACCTAAAAATTAGGAATGTTAATGATTTTAAATCCCTATTTGGTCAGTGATAAAATCTTAGACACTTTAGATCTAGAAACTGCTTCACATATTAAAATTTTGCAGGCGGATTCATGGCTTGTGCCAGATGAGCTAGGAAAAGCTTGCGATATATTTTTTATTTCGAAAAACAGATCACTGCATGAATCGCGAAACCATAACAATGTTAAGAGTAAAAACGATAATGATGCTTACATTAAAAACCGCGCGAACATAGTAAATACTAATTATTTCCAGAGACAGTTCCCAAAACATAACCAAAGTGTAAAACAAGAAAAAATAATCTCGTGTTACGTGTGTGGAGGGCCGCATTTTGCTAGAAATTGTGCGAAAAAAACGGCGAAGTCAGAAAATAAAGATAAAAGTGTAGGGCATACCATAAACCAAATTAAAACTATTTCTAATCAAAATGACTTTTTGTTTAATGAATTACAGTATGTAGACGTAATTGTTGATGATATCCCATTAATTGCCACTTTGGATAGTGGAGCCAACTCAGTTATCATAAATAAAAAGTACGTTTCAGCGAAAAAAAGAGTGCATTCTCAAATCACCCTAACCAGTTGTTTTGGCGAACGGAGGATTGCAAATGTTTCAGAATTTACAATCTCATTGAAAGGGGGGGGGGGACACAAACCATCCCCGCGGCAGTGTGCGAGATCGAGGCAGAAATATTATTACCCTTAAGAGTTTATGAGTTCTTGAAAAGTGGATCAGAGGAAGCAAGGTCAAATGTTAGAATATGCAATCCGGTATGTTTAAAGGATGGAATAGTGGGGGAACAGCAGATTGATGAGTCAGGATAATTAGTTAATTCTGAGAGGATTATGGATAAGTCTAATTTGTTTTTGCTAAAGGTATCTGAGGCATACGAGGAATGTTCATATGATTTATCGCATATCTCGAATAGTAGATTAAGGAGTCAAGTACACACACTAATAAAACATTACAAACCAAATAAAACGAAATCTACTGCTTTGAAAATGAAAATAATTTTGTCAGATGAAAAACCCATTTGTCAAAGGTCACGTAGGCTATCTTTACTTGAAAAGCGCGAGGTTGAAAAACAAATAGAGCTGTGGTTAGCACAGGGAATAATTAAAGAAAGTTGTTCAGATTTTTCGTCTCCTATTGTGGTGTGTAAGAAGAAAGATGGAACGATGCGTTTGTGTATCGATTATAGAAAGCTAAATAAAAAAATAATCAGGGACAGATATCCACTTCCTGTAATTGAAGAGGTATTAGATAAATTAGGGAACGGTAGAGTATTTTCGACGCTAGATTTAAAGAATGCATTTTTTCATGTAGATGTAGATGAAACAAGTAGAAAATATACCGCGTTTGTAACAGAAACAGGTCAATATGAATTTTTGAAAGTGCCATTCGGTTTATCTATTAGCAGTAACTATTTCCAAAGATACATTAATTACGTGTTTAGAGACTTATTAAGAGACGGTACTTTAATTATTTATTTAGATGATATAATAATTCCGGCAATAGATGAAAAAGAAGCTTATGAAAAATTAACTCGTGTGTTAGAAATCGCTTCCAAATACGGCCTTGAATTAAATCTAAAAAAATGTCAGTTCTTGAAAAGGAAAATTAATTTTTTAGGGCATATAATTCAGAACGGTACAATTCAACCTTCATCGGAAAAGACAGTAGCAGTCTGTAACTTTCCAGAACCTAAAAATGCGAAAGATGTTCCAAGTTTTCTTGGATTGACAGGGTATTTCAGAAAATATATTCCTTCATACGCTATAATAGCCAGACCCCTTAGTGATTTATTGCGATGAACAAAACCTTTTGAATTTAATCATGAACAAAAAATAGCTTTTCAAAATCTAAAGAACGCGTTATCAAATGAACCTGTATTACATCTTTTCAAGGAAGGCGCGAAGTTAGAGCTGCATACAGATGCATGTAAACTCGGTTTAGGTGCTCTGCTTTTAAAACAAAGTGAAGATGGAAATTTCTATCCAATCCATTATATGAGCAAAAAGACTTCCATTCAAGAAGAGAAATTGTGCAGTTATGAACTAGAAGTACTGGCGGTTGTCGAGGCTCTGAAAAAATTTCGAAACTATCTCCTGGGAAGAAAATTCCTAATTCGAACGGATTGTGCAGCATTTGCGAAAACTCTAGACAAGAAAGAGTTGACACCAAAGATTGCTAGATGGTCGATTTTTCTACAAGAATTTGATTACGAGGTAGTCCATCGTCCTGCAAAACAAATGCAACACGTAGATGCGTTGAGCAGACATCCCATTATGCTAGTGACTAGTGATGAATTGACACACAAGATTGTGAACGCTCAGGAAACTGATGAGTATATTAGAACCATTAAGCAGCTGTTGCATGAAGGCAAAACTACTGAATTCACCATAAAGAATAATATTTTATTTAAACTTAGTGAAGATCAAGAACTGTTAGTTGTCCCAGAAATGATGCAAGTAGATGTGGTGAAGAAAGCTCATTCGTTTGGACATTTTGCTGTGGCAAAGACAGAAGACTTGGTGAAAAGAGACTATTATTTTCTGAATATGAGGAAGTGTATAGAAAACGTACTAAAAAACTGTGTAGAATGCATATTGGTCAATAAGAAGAGAGGAAAAGGAGAAGGTTTTTTACACCCTATTCCAAAAGAAGATCTGCCGTTGTCAACATATCACGTAGACTTCATTGGACCATTGCCAACGACCAACAAAAATTATAATCACATATTCACTGTGATTGATGCATTCACTAAATTTACTTGGTTATACCCAACCAAAAGTACAACAGCTCAAGAAGCCATTGAAAGACTAAAGTTGCAACAAAAAACTTTTGGGAATCCTTCACGTATAATTAATGACAAAGGAGGAGCATTTAGATCGAAGGAATTCGAAGACTACTGTGCTGAGGAAAAGATTAGTAATGTTCAAATAACGACGGGAGTACCAAGGGGGAACGGACAAGTTGAAAGAATCCATGGAGTGCTGATTCCAGTGTTGACGAAGATGTCCATTCAAGACCCGACTAAGTGGTTCAAGCATGTCGATTCCCTACAACGTGTATTGAACAGTGCACCTTCACGCAGTACAAAATATTCGCCATTTGAATTACTAATAGGAATCAATTTGAAGAATCCTGAAGACGTCATGATAAGAAATTTGCTTGAAGAAGAGAGTCAAAATCAACTATGTCAGCATCGTGTAAACCTTAGAAGAGAAGCAAAGCAAAACATTTTGAAGATACAAGAGGAAAACAGGAGAACTTACAATCGAAAGCGGAAAAAAGCTCACCAGTATAAGCAAGGAGAGTTGGTAGCAATCATGAGGACTCAGTTTGGAAACAAATTGAAACTGCGACCAAAGTATTTTGGACCATACCAAGTGACTAGAGTAAAACTCCATGACCGATATGATGTTGCTAAAATTGGAGACCATGAGGGGCCAAATGTAACGTCCGCATCAGCAGACCAGATGAAGCCTTGGTCTAAGCATTAATGAAGAAGAAGAACGAACTTGTATAAGATATTTGTGTAAGTGTATACTAATCTATGTTCTTTTTTTTGTTTTTTTTAGTTTGTATATTTCAGATCCTTAGTGCGTGAGCAGTGAGGACACTACCTGAGCAGTGAGGATGCCCGAGAAGTTGTGGGATTTCCACATAGAAGGCACTATAGAGGGCGCTGGCGACGCGAGCCACCAGCGAGCGAACTGACTAGAGAGAGATTAGCGAGCGAGAGGTCTCGACGAGGAGGTCAGAGCCAACGCTGCTAAGAAAAAAGGAAAGCAACCGGGATCTAACTGGCCGTGTAGGGACCAAGTGGCCCGATGCTGGAAGGATAGTCACGTGAAGGTGACACATCCATCGCCTGAATTCAATAAGTTAACAGGAACTGTATAAGTGTGAAAAGACTGAGAAACTATTGTTGAATACGAGAAGAAGAAATTGTCTAAACGCTGTCAATAATATATCTGTATAGTAGTGAGTAGTACTGTAATTGTCCACATTAAACGTTAGTATTAGTTAAAAACAGTGTAATCAATGTGAATACCCCTAGAACTCCGTGTCATAACACCACATATATATATATATTTGCCTTGGCTTACTATAACGAAGAAAAAGTGAAATAATCATTACTTTTTCAATGCACTGGATGTAAAAAAAAAGTATTTACAGTTATGTATAAATAAAATAAAAGGCATTTTTAGAAATTAAAAAAAAAAAAAAACTAAAACATTTTTGCCTCCAGGTTGTTGTTTATCTAATCTATTTTTGTCAAGCACAAATGTACAAAAGCCCTCAAGAATACCCCAGGGGCTAAATTCTGTAATGCTTGTCGGTTCCTGCTTCCCTCTGATCCTCCTTGTCTACCCTCGGACATGATTCACTCCAATTATTTTATTGTCACCAAAATATCAAGCAAGCCCAATAATAATCCAATTAAGAAATTTGATTAGTTTGAAGAGCACGAAGGTGAGACCCGTTAGTCTGAGGATAATATTACGGACCCTCAACTGATTCCACGATAACTTTTACAAGCTCAGTATGAACTACGTCCACACTAATAAAGTAAACTTGTATTTAAGTAAGGATCACGATACCAGTACTTTTATGAAGTCGAGTCCTATAGTTGAGGCTTTGAATGCGATTCTTATCCGGATTCAATCACCGTCGAGTGATCCTCTCTTAAACTTCAATTGATAAACTCATATTTGCACTTAATAATTTCGCGATCCTCCACTCACCAACTAACTCTCAAAACTCACGAATACAGAATTTATATAATATACTTAATTTGCATAATCACGCTTTCTTCCTTCAGTGAAAGTTGTTGGTAAAATTATTGCCCCAGAAAAGTTCCCAAGGGGTTAGTCTTAGACGCGTATAAATCCGTCACAATTCTAATAAATCAATGCAAATGGGATTTATTAAATCATTAGAATTTCAATACTGAGATAAATGAGAGGATATAATCAAAGAGCCTTGTTACTCTGGAACAAATATATAATTTTTTTTTCAATCCCGTAGCTGAAAAAAACTCTTATATCAAAGATGTGGTAATAAAACTCCTTGTCCTAGATTCAGATTGTTTTACATTTTTTTTCTGGAAAAAAATTGTTATTCAATGATTATTGAAATAAATAACTAAAAAAAAAAGTTAAATGATTTATTTTGAAAACTTTCTCAAGATTAAATAGCCTATTTCAATTCAAAGGTATGAAAATGAAACAAATCAGGAAGAAAATTGAAAGAAAAAAAAAACCCAGAAAAATACCAAGCTATGGCAGAAAATCTGAAGCCAGATTTCCTACAAATAATTCTATTCTGAAAGTTTCTACAAAATTTATAATGCTTCTACTTTTATTACATTTTTCCTTTTTATTGTAGACTTCATTAAGTATTGAGTAAAATAATGTATGAACTTAGAAGAGCATTTATATATAATGCATGCATTTTAAATATCACAAACCAGAGCTTGAAGAAATATTATTTATATAAAAAATTTATACCATTTTTATTTCTTTTTCAATTTCATTTCCTCGAGATACAACGAGGCTTGGCCAAGGAAATTCCATATGTCTTAGATTTTGATTAATGTTTTCTTCATTGAGGAGAGGTGTTAAATCCATTTCTTTAGAAGCCTAATTCTGTTACTTACAATCTGTTTTCTGAAAAAGTTAAAGTAACATTCATGAGAGAGAGAGAGAGAGATCACGACTGAAATAATTCATTTAGAAACAATAAAAAAATATAATATATATAAAAACTATAAAGAATTTAAAGTACAAGAATATGTGTCAAAATTTCGGGGAAGAGAGGAAAGAGAGAAGGGAAAAAACTAACATCAAATTTAAATACACCTACAATTATAATACTATTACAAGAATATTGTGCATTACAGATATACAAAAATATGAGTCTTTATTAATTAAGAGCAACAAAGAAGAATTAAAGAACACATAAAAAAATAAAGAAATAAAAATATGAAGAAATGGAAAGTCAGACCAAGAAAAAAGAAAGAGCACACGCACACACACAGGAACACGTTTTTATTTATTTAGAATTTAAGAAGAAAAAACGATTTAAAAAAATGTTTGTAATAAAATTGAGTTTTAAAATGGACATTAAATTAGGTAAAAAAAAAAAAGACTGTCTTTTTTATTACAGAACAATAAAGTGGCTATGACTGCGTACATAACACAGAAGTTGCATTTTTTATACATAAATAATAATCAGGCTTGTGTGTGTGTGATTTATTCCCATTCATATATCAGAAAAACATAATATACACTTAAGCCTTCTCTAAGTAAAGCTCATACTTTCGACAATCTACCAAATAATTCTTTTATATATCTATATATTAAGCCGATTACGTTTATGTTGCTAGGTTCAATTTTACGTATTATCAATGCAAGTTTAATTTGATTCTTATGGGCGAAAACAAACATATAATGAGTAATTTTTATAATAAGTATTACTCATCATGAACTAGCATGAAATAGAATTAAATATATGTTTTTACAATTTATTACTTTTATTCTAATAAAATATATCTTACCTGTATAATAAACGGATGGCATAATCAAGGTATCTCAGAGAGAATTTTTCAAACCAGCAAAGCGAGATATGAAGACATCCATCAGAAACAACCAATCACACAATTACTTAAAAGATTCATAAAATACTCTTATTAGTATTAATATTAATTACAAGTTGAATTTTCTCCCTGCAGCACCTAAAATTTTCAGTCACTCATAAGAGGGTGGAAAATAGTAAGAAAATTTTTATTTAGATCTGACTCAGACACTTTCCACCCCAACTTTCAAAGGCTACGACGTAAGATTTATAAATAGAATATCACAAGGACTGAATGAAGGTGTAAAAGGATAAGAATATCTAACTTGAGACTTGTAAAAAAGAATTATCGCAAAGGGAACAAAATATTCATTAGAAATAGTCTGTATATCATAAAACTGTGAGTGAGTGATTTGGGGGTTTAATGGTGTAAGAGCCGACTTCGGCTATACTGCACCAAACATTTGCTTAAAATTCCATAAAAATTTTAAGAACACAGTTAAAATTTTTAATTAATGATTAAAATTAAAATTTTAACTATTGGCTAAGATGCGTTAAGCGCTTGTTTAATTATTAAAAGTATAAAATCGGTAAAAAGTTTTAAAAAAGGAGTTTTAGTAATAAAATGTAAAGTCTATAAATATCCAGTTCTAAAAATAAAAGTAAAAAGATTTTGGTAGGGATAAGTCCGATAAGTATAAATGAACAATGTTACTTCCTGTGTTTGGTTGTGGTTAACCAGCGTCTTTTAAGTGAGTGAGTGATTTTGAAGTTTATTGGCACAAGAGCTGATTTTGGGTGAGTGAGTGTTGGGTTTTATGGCGCAAGAGCCAATTTTGGCTATGCTGCGCCAAACATTTGTTAAAATATGAAATATAGGATGAAATATCTAAAAATACTAACAATGCGGTTTCAATAAAATTTAAAATTTCCAATAGCATAAAAATTAGTTGCAAATGATTAAAAGTAGAACAAATTTTGGTAGGGGGTGTCCCCCACCAAGTCAGACAGGATCTTAAAATAACAGACATCTTAAAAACCGATAAATGAAAAAGTGAGTGTAAAGAAAAGTTTAAAATTAAAACCTAGATTGTATTTAAAAAAATAATTTTTATAGTTTATGTAACTGATTGGGTGGGGTGGGGGATTCCCCACCAAGTTCAATAAGTATCATTGAGAAAAAGTCAGTTTCTTCTTTTAGTAGGTGTTAAAAGCAAATCTCCTTTGTAATAAGTTTTCCCGTTTTTAAACGTGTAGTTAGGATTCGGTTCATATACCTCTTCCTCTTCCTCCACGTCGCACAGTGGTCAGTTTTCCCGATCTGGCGCACGGAAGCCCCAAAAATGAAATTGCGCTGAAATAAAAAACAACCCACAATTTAAGGTCCTCTTGAGTTCCCTAGCCATGTGGTAAACATTTTTTTGCCAGTACGCGAATGAAAATTTTCAACAACCATCGGTATATATCGGGTTTGTTCTTTCTATAAGAAACACTTGCGAGCCTCATTTTCCAGTCGGAAGTTCAAGCCTTTCGTCTGAGAAAGATTTTGCAAATTTTAGAGGGATTTTTTTGAAAATACATGCTATGGGTGAGTGAGTGAGTGAGCGTGTTGGGATTTATGGCACAAGAGCCAGACTTGGCTATACTGCGCCACACGTTTGTTAAAATATTGACATGGTTTTAAATAAAACTTATAAAGCATAAAATATTAGAATATAAATTTATGTGTGCATGCCTGCATGCACACATATAAAAAGTTTTAAAAGCTAAAATAGTTTGTCACAATTAATTTAAATTAAATATAAAAATCCAATTTTAAAAATAAAAGCAAACAGATTTTGGTGGGGGGTTTCTCCCATCATATTCGACCATCTGTAAAGATGAGCGAATATGCACTATACCGACTGTGATGGTAAGCGAAAATGCACTGGAATACGACAGATGGGACAGTGGTTTTACTGTACGAGGCAAAAGGGTTTATATAATGGAAACGTGGCGTATTCCAAGGTGGGAATCACCAAAGGTTTCGTTGCTGGATGAACACATTAGGTAGGTCGACATCGGAGAGCATGAGCTTCGTCCTATCCATAAATGGCCGGATGTTAGTTGGACGGGCATCATAAAGTCTCTTCATGCTGGTACTCATGTACACATTTTTTAAAGGATGGGAAGGTACGGATAAAACCTTAAAATAATAGGTAAGTGAAAGCTTCCTCCGTCGTAGATCCAGAGGAAGCTGGTTTAAATCGACGTAGAGACTCTGCACTGGCGATGTGCGAAACGCATCAGAGCAGATTCTCAATGCCATATGGTGGACAGGGTTAAATTTTTTCAAAGCAGAGTTGCACGCCGATCCGTATACAACACATCAGTAGTCGATGCGAGAAAGTACGATTGATTGATATACTCTGAGTAATGATGTTCGATCCCCCCCTCCTAAGAGGTGTTGGACAACACCTTCAAGAGGTTTAAAGACTTTTCACACTTCTTCCGCAAATGTAAAATATGCGGAAGGAAAGTGAGTCGGCGGTCGAAAATTACTCCGAGGAACCGTATGTCGGAGACTACGAGAATTTGTACCTCACGGATGCGTATTTTGGAGTCGGGGTGAATACCCCGTTTGCGACAAAAGTGCCCACAGCAACTCTTGCTGGCAGAAATACTATGACCATTTGTGTCACACCATTTCAAAATATTGTTGACGGCTGTTTGCAACTGCCGCTCAACACGTCACCTGTCCGAGCCTTAACAACTTATTTGTAGGTCGTCTACGTATAAAGATGTTTGTATAACGGGCGATAAAAATTTAAGATGGGTGAAATATGACATATAAAAAGGGTGACAATCAAAATACTCCTCTGAGGCACGACTTCAGCTTGAGTAAAAGGAAAAGAGAGAGTGCATCCCAGTCTTATTCTAAAAGTGCGTCTAAATAAAAAATTCTGCATAAAAATAGGCAAATTGCCTCTAAAACCGTAATCATGTAAAGTGCGAAGAATCCCATAGCGCCAAGTACGATCATATGCCTTTGCGATATCGAAGAAGATGGAAACCAGATGGTTCCTCCGGAAAAGTTCCAGCATTATCATATTATCGAGAGTGGACCTTCCCTTGAGGAATCCGCTCTGAAACAGAGGAATGGATCGGTTCTTTTCTAGCTGATACACGAGACGGGCATTGACCATACGTTCTAGTGTCTTACAAAGACAGCTCGTGAGTGCTATTGGTCGATAGCTGAGTGGGTTATTTGGATCTTTTCCAGGTTTTTGGATGGGAATCACTATGGCCTCTTGCCATTGAGTAGGATACACCTGCTCCCTCCATATTCGGTTGAATAGGTACAGGAGTGTTACTAGTGAATCCTTGATCAAGTGGCGAAGCAATTCATAGGATACTCCATCAAGACCTGGACTAGTATTAGGGGCCAACGATAAGGCCCTCTTCAATTCCCACATGTCAAAGTCACAGTTATATGGTAAAGGCTTTCGACAGCTGAAGTTGATAGGTGTCCGCTCTAAACGATTCTTAGTCGCCTGAAATACAGGGCTATATGAGTCGGAGCTGGACACACTAGCAAATGTTTGGCCAATAAAGTTTGCCACATCAACAGGCGAGGAGTAAATAGCAGACGATGTTTCCAATATCGGAATGGCAAAGTCCCGATAAAGGCTATTCGCAGCTTTCACCTTTCTCCATAACTGCTGACTTGTAGTGGACGATGTGATTAAAGATACATACTGGATCCAAGATTCTCTCTGACTTTGACGTCGTATTCTACGAGCTAACGTGGCCGCGGTGGCCGAGTGATCTAGGCATCGGATCATGGCTAGCATGTCATGAGTTCGATCCTAGTACCACTAAAGATCCGCCGTGTAGGGGAGAGATGTACGTTAAATCTGTCGAGAGCTCAAACGTCCTCCCGTTGGTGTGGTGTGGTAGTTAGGAGAGGGGGTGCCAGCTCAGGTATCGTCCGCGTCACTTGACCATGATTCAAAATTACGCGGACCGTCGCCAAAAGCCCTCGTGTTGCTAATCAGTGCGACGTTAATATTCTCTCTCACTCACTCTACGAGCTAACGCTTTTGCACGTTTGAACGCTATGAGATTTTCACAGTGGTGGAGTATCTTCTGAAAATACCCGATGCAATCCTTCGTTCCTTTTTTGCTTGTTGACAGGAAGAATTCCACCATGGTTTGCACAGCTTCCGAATAGAATGAGATGTTTTCGGAATGGCTGCCATCGGCAACATTTCGAATAGCTTCAGTGACGTTAAATACGGCATCATCAACTTCCCTGCTCTGGACCATTGTGCCGGTGATAACCGTTAGCCGTGTGAATTTATCCCAGTCCGTGTGATGAAAATGATAAGTGGGAGGGCGATATTGTGCCCTCGCACCATTAACATGCAAGACTAGGAGAAGGAAATGATCACTATTGTGTAGATCTCGTTCAACCTCAAGATTCAACATCGGTAGCAGTGTTGGCGAACAAATGGCAAGATCTGGTATGTCCATAAATTCATCATCCAATGGATGTAGTTCGATTGTATCCGAATCATCCACTGGGTGGGTTTTTTTCGAAAAGTTTGAATATTTTTTTAGGAGTTTACTCCCTTTCATTTCCCTTTGGTGGGACCTTCTACTTTTAGGTCTTTCCGGCGAAGTGCTAGGGGGTCTAGATATTTTTTTTTTCTTTGCAGGTAGAGGGGAGTTCTTTTCCTCCTCTTCTTTAAAGTTTTGCTCTGAAAGTTGCATTGAAAAATCATGAAATGTTTTTTTTTGCCACTTTTGCATAACTTATACCAGACTGGCTTTCGTGAAGACACAATACGCCGAGCCTTCGGATAGGATACTTTATTTTTTATTTTAACTGCCGTTATCTCCTTTTCGGTAATCCACGTTGGACAGGATCGGGAAAACGATGAATGGTCCCCTTTGCAGTCAACACATCGTTCCTTGGCTTTGCATTAATTGCTGTCATGGTCTACCTCTGCATATCTAGCGCAGGTTCTTTGACCTCGGCAGACTTTTTAGGAATGTCCGTATCTCTGGCACTGGAAGCAGCGTAGCGGATTCGGAATATATGGTCTTACAGGGCAATAGAGACACGCGGCCTTAACGGACTGTGGGAGGTCAGGCGTCGAAAAGGTCAGGATGAGGTGCTTAGTTTCAAGCACCTGTCCATCCCACCGAATCGTAATTCGTCTGACTCCACAGACCATTTGATCCTGCATATTCTCTAATATTTCCTCTGTGGTCACATTCAATAAATCCGCTGCAGAGATAACGCCTCGTGAAAAATTTAAGCTGTTGTGTGGAACGACGGTTATGTCAAAGTGTGCCATTTTACGGAGCTCCATAAGGGCGGTAGACTGTTTCGCCGATGTCACTTCGAGTAACAAGTCCCCGGAGCGCATCTTACGGATTATCTTAACCTGCCCTATATTACTCGGGATCGCCTTCTCGATCAAAAAAGGTGATACGGCTGAAAAGGTATTCGGCGTTTTGATTATGAAGAATCTAGCAGAATAGCTAAATTCTTTTTGCTGTGTATTGGATGAAAAGTTCGGTTTTAGGTTATTATTCATTTGTTGCTCCACATCGGGAGAAATTGACGGAGACTGGCCTCCGTCGGGGCACAAAGAAATCCCTGGACTCGATGACGGGGTCGAATTCTCGACCCTGTCAGCCCAGGAAAGAGTAGTTGATGACGCTAAAAAAAGAGGATAACTTGGTCTCCATAGGAGGTGGCAAAACGATATTCTCTTTAGTTGTTATCATTATTTTGGCAACACGGATTCTTCCAGTTCCATTGGGGCCCCCGCCAGACCCCGAATTCCCACACTTTTCTAACGTGACGAGTGGAACCGCCGGAGGATTCTTCAAAGCTAGACGGCGGGGAAACCCCCACAACGTGCTGCCGGGCACGGTCCAAGGTCGAAGCCAAGGAGGATTTCTCGATATGAACGAGTCCCCACTGCCTAGCCATCCGCTACCAAGACCCTCAAACTCTAGGACGTTTTCGGCAGAACGCACTTCAAAGCCGTAACCGGCGACGTACGCAACTCTTCCGCCGCTAGTGAGAGAATATTAACGTCGCACTGATTAGCAACACGAGGGCTTTTGGAGACGGTCCGCGTAATTTTGAACCATGGTCAAGTGACGTGGACGACACCTGAGCAGGCACCCCTCACTCCTAACTACCACCCCACACCAACGGGAGGACGTTTGAGCTCTCGACAGATTTTACGTGCATCGCTCCCTACACGGTGGGTCGTTAGTGGTACTAGGATCGAACTCATGACATGCTAGCCATGATCCGATGCCTAGACCACTTGGCCACAGCGGCCGCACTCTTCCGCCACATACCCTTCCCCCCAAGGGTCCTTTCCACTGACCAAATAGTATGTCTAGCGGGAGAGGCTACAGGGTGGTGAGTGTTGGATTTTATGGCGCAAGAGCCAATTTTGGCTATGCTGCGCCAAACATTTGTTAAAATATTAAAATGTTTGACGAATTATGTAAAGATACTGCAAATGCAGTTTCAACAAAAGTTAAAATTCCAAATCGCATAAAAATTGGTTTCCAATGATTAAAAGTAGAACAAATTTTAGTGGGGGTTCCCCCCACCAAGTCAGACAGCATCCTAAAATAACAGACATCTTAAAAAACAGATAAATGAAAAAGTGATGTAAAGAAAAGTTTAAAATTGCAATCTAGGTTTTATTAAAAAAAATAATTTATATCGTTTCTGTAACTGGTCGGGTGGAGTGGGGAATTTCCCACCAAGTTCAATAAGTGTGTGTCATTGAGAAAAAGTCAGGTTCTTCTTTTAGTAGGTGTTAAAAACAAACCTCCTTTGTAGTAAGTTTTCACGTTCTTAAACATGTAGTTAGGATTCGGTTCATATATCTCTTCCTCTTCCTTTACGTCGTACATAATCATGTTTTCCTCATCCGTAGTATATTCAACTGGAGCTGACTTTTTAGGTTTATGTGGAGTCATCTTGATTTCTATATTGGGTTTTTTATTGTTTTTACGTGGACACTTTTTGTTACGAGGTTTTGAAGCCTGCGATGTGGAAGGTATGGTATTGGAGATGTAGTTGTATTTGTCGTAAGAACAGGACTTGCTTCAGTTGTTAAAGGTGTTAACATTGAAACTGTGGATGAATAAATTTCTTTACTGGATGAGGCAGATGCAACAGAGGTAGATAGACTAGTAGATGTTGCGGGTGAGACTGTAGAAATGGGCATGTAGAAGGGGAAGATGTTTGTTTGGATGAGGATAATGCGGCAGATTCAAGAACATTATTGGACGTGGATGGAGCATTAGTAAACAAAGGAATAGGTGGCTGAGAATCTGATGATGATGGAATAGTAATAGAAGATGTAGATGGTATGAGTTGTGCTTGAGTTGAGATACATGATTTGTTAACTGTAGGAATTCTGGATGGCATTATTGGTTTTGGAACGGATATTATAGGTTGTAACAATTTTAATGGTGGGCAAACTATTTTGGTAATATTTTCATCTGCTTGTGAGGAATTGCTTACAGTTAATGGTTTAGCAACCTGAGCGTAGGTTTGAAATGGTTGTGGGGCTATTAATTTTCGCGCTTCTACATATGATATATTTATGTTAGTTTATATTGTTTGAATTTATTTTTCTATTTTCCATTTTGGGCACAGTTTTGAATCGGCGGAATGAGGTTGAGAGCAGTTAATACATTTAAGCTCTAGAATGCAATCTGTGGAAGTATGCCCAACAGATGCACATCTATATAGAACAAGTAAGTCGGCAGCGGCAGGAAGTTTGTGAATGCTCGAACTCTTCTCACCCTTAAAACAGCGCAGAGGATTCGGTATGTATGGGCGTATTTTACAGTTGAGGTAGCCGGCTTTTATGGATGTGGTAGTTTTGGGCTATTGAAGGTTAAAATTAAGTGTTTGGTTGGAATAATATTTGCATCTTTTTTTATAGTGATTCTTCTGACCTGTATTACACCCTGGTCGGAAAACCACTCGAGGATATCCACTTCAGAGGTGGTCAACAGATCAGGTTCAGATATGACACCTTGGGATGTATTAAGAGATTTATGTGGGCTTATATATTTACAGGAGAATCGAGAAATGTTTTTGCAAGTAAGAAAAACTTTGTTTGTACAGCAGAATTAGTTTCGATAAGTAGATCCCCGGATCTCAATCGTTTTATAGATTTCGGTTAATCACCTATTCCTATTAAAGCTTTATGAATTGCGAAAGGAGATTTGGTAGACATTTGGTTATTCGGCATTAAAATAAGTAAAAATCGTGAATGTGTTGCAATTTTATCAACGGTTAATGTGGGTAAAATAAGGCCTTTACCCGGGAACTTCATCATTGGATCCATGGATGTGAGAGAAACTTTGTCCTGGAGTGCCTCCACAAACCACGGAGTCCAACAAGGGAGGCAGTGTGTGCCGGTCAACTGACATTAGTCAGGCACGGAGTTTACCTGGAGTACACCCAGAATATAGTGCTACAGCATCAGGGCGAGGATCGAACGGGTAAACCCGCCTCCCCTTATCTGCAGCACTAACCCTACAGCAATGTCTCTCCGAGGACATCGGAGAGAGGTATCACCAGCCGATTGACAGAAGCGGGCTCACTCCTGCCACCCGTCCACAGCGAAGCGTGTGCCAAAGGGAACGCAAAGGTATCCCCAGGACACCATTTTCCTCCTTACGGGACGCCGCACACGGCAAACAGGCGGGTAGGAAAACCAACGTATTTAGTAAAACAACACAAATATCAAAAATACCTAAAAAACACACAAAAATACAGAAAACAAAACAAATGAAACCAAATGAATACTTTACAAAATGAAAACTAATCTGTGTTAGTAAAAATATGACTTACATAATTCAATCAAAAATAAAGAAAAGTTGAGCAGCACTCATGTGTATATAAAAATTATTTATCTGTGGTCTAGACGTGAAAAGAAAGAAAGGAGGGATGGAATGACAAGAGGAGGGTCGAAAATAGAGAAAGATCACTAGGTTACCCCGGGTTCGTGACACCAGTGTTTACCAAAGACAGTAAACCCCTTGGGAAAAGGAAAATATCACTAGGGTACCTCGGGATTGTGACACCCGTACTCACCTAAAGAAGGTGAGCCCCTGAGGGGGCTACAGATGGTACTGAGACCCCTTAGAGATAAGGGCTAGGTACGCAGCAGATCGGTATTGATACGCCGCTGACCTGTTACTATGTTAATTTAAAAAAAGAGTTTTTTTTAAAGTTTTTAAAACTTATCTTTTAATTTTTTTTGGATTTTTCAATTTTTTTAAAACAATGTTATAAAAATAAAAGGAAAGCAATAATCGTGTGTTATTTAACTAAAACAGTGATATCTTATCACAAAAACCATAAACCAAAAGAACTCCCCAAAGCAAACAAATGTCTAAAGGGAAAAAGGGGGAGAGAGGAGAGGGGAAAATAAAGATCACTGGGGTCCTTCGGGAGCGTGAAACCCGTACTCACCTAAAGAAGGTGAGCCTCCTGAGGGGAAACCCATTGGGAAAAGAAAAAGATCACTAGGGCACCTCGGTATTGTGACACCTGTACTCACCTAAAGAAGGTGAGCCCCCTGAGGGGACCGTTGTTTAGCAAAGAGAGATAATTATATAAAAATAGAGAGCGTGCAGCGTGAGTGAGTGATGGTAGGGTTTATTGGCACAAGAGCCGAGGCCATCTATACTGCGCCAAACATTCGTTAAAATATTCAAAACGTTCTAAAATATTTAAAATGCCGACAAGAACACTGTTTCAACTGTACAAAGTAAAACTACAATATAAAATATTAAAATTCAATTCATAAAATAAAAGAACATATATTTGGTGGGGGGATCCCTCCCACAAAGTCAAAAATAAGATTAAAACAGAATAATTCAAAAGTAAAAATCTATTGTAAAATCTTATTTTCAAATTAAAAAATTTCATCAGCCATTTGCTGGTAATTTAAATTGTAAAAGAAAGAACAATTACTTTTTTCCGGTTTTATATTGTGTAGGTTTAATAACGAACGAATAAGGAGTATTATAGGGAAATTTCGGTAGAACTAATTCATCCTCATTTTATTCAAGCATTTCTTCATCTGAGGTATACTGTTGGGGTGTACTTTTCCGCGGATTGTGCGGTGCCATTTTTGTTTCTATTTTAGCATCGTTTATTTTTTTAATAATTTTTTTTCCTTACACGAGATTTTGAATTTTGTTTCGAATCCTGTGTTGTATATGCAGAAGGGGGCTGAGTACAAGAGATTGATGTAGAAGCGGATGTGATTGAAGATGATTTAATGGAGGTGAACATATTATTGGTGGTGGTAAGTACTGCATTAGAAATAGGAGTCGGTGGCTGAGTCTCGGACACTGTAGTGGCTATTGAAGAGATTGAGGGCAAGAGGTGTGCTTGGGTTGAAGATGTGGAAACAGCAGGGGTGGATGTTGGTATATTTGGTTTTGGGAGGGATGAAAGTGGTTGTAGTAATTTAAAAAAAAAGGTTGACATATTATATATTTGTTATATTTTCATCATTTTGTGTATAAGTGCTTAGAGTTGAGGATTTTAAACCTGGGCATATGTTTCTGATGTTTGAGGGACAATTAGTTTTCGGGCTTCTGAATAAGATATATTTTTATTTGTTTTGATTTCCTGAATTTTTTTTCCAATTTTCCATTTAGGGTAGAGTTTGGAATTAGCTGTATGGGTTTGAGAGCAATTAACACATTTTGGCTCTAGAGTGCAATCTGCTGAAGAATGCCCCACAGATGCAACTCTAGAGCACGTTAGTTGGCCGCGGCAGGAAGTTTGTGTATGTCCGAACCTCTGACACTTGAAACAGCGCAGAGGATTCGGAATGTACGGTCGTATTTTACAGTTTAAATATCCGGTTTTTATATTAGTTGGTAGTTTTGGGCTATTAACGGTTAAAATTAAGTGTTTTGTTCGAATAATTTTGGCATCTTTTTTTATTGTAATCCGTCTGACCTGAATTACACCCTGATCAGAGAATCCATCGAGTATTTCTGCTTCAGGGGTGGTCATCAAGTCAGCTTCAGAAATGACACACCGACAGGAATTTAAAGATTTGTGGGGACTGACTGTTAAAGTTGAATATAGAAATGTTTTGGCTGACAAAAAAGATTTCGTTTGCAGTGAGGATGAAGTTTCTATTAACAAATCACCAGAACGCAATTTTCGAAAAATTTTTGGATCTCCGCCTATTCCGTGAAGAGCCTTTTGTATGGCAAACGGAGATTTGCGTGACATTTCATTATTAGGTAGCGTTAAAATCAAAAATCGTGCATGTTTAGCAATATCGTCAATGTTTGAGTTAGGTAATACGAGGCCTTTACCCTGGCACATAAGACTTGGATCAATAAGCGCGAAAGGAAATTCGTCCTGGCGTGCATCCACCCACCACGGAGTCCAACAAGGGAGGCAGTGTGCCGGTCAACTGACAATAGTCAGGCACGGCGCTTACCTGGAGTACACCTAGAATATAGTGCTACAGCATCAGGGCGAGGATCCAACGGGTAAACCCGCCCATCCCTTATCTGCAGCACTAACCCTACAGCAATGTCTTTCCGGGGAAACTGAAGAGAGGTATCACCAGCCTGTTACCCGTCTACAGCGAAGCGTGGGCCAAAAGGAACGCAAAGGTATCCCCAGGACACCATTTTCCTCCTTACGGGACGCCGCACACGGCAAACATGTGGGTTGGAAAACCAACGGTGTTAGTAAAAAGCAAATACTCAAACAAAAATAAGTAATAAAACGAAAATTGAAAAAATATTTTAAAAAAATCAGAAAAGAAATAAACTCAATTTAAAACTAACACAAAAATATGTTACTAACAATGAATTATAAGTAATGAAAAAACGGAAATATCCATAATTATTCTCATGTACATTTTAAAATATGTGTCTGTAGTCTAGATGGGAAAAGAAAGAAAGATTAAATGAATGACTAAAAGGAGGGTTGAAAATAGAGAAGGATCACTAGGGTACCCTGGGTTTGTGAAGCCCGTGTTTGCCAAAGACAGCAAACCCCTTGGGAAAAGGAAAAGATCACTAGGGCACCTCGGGATTGAGACACCCAGACTCACCTAAAGAAGGTGAGCCCTTGAGGGGGAGAGCGTGCAGCAATTTCGTCAATTGTTGTAAGGTTGGGTAAAACGAGGCCATTACACCGGCACATCAGCATTGGATCCATAGGCGTGTGAAAAACTTCGTTCAGGCGTGCCTCCACCCACCACGGAGTCCAACAAGGGAGGCAGTGTGCCTGTCATCTGGCAAAAATCAGGCACGGCACATACCTGGAGTACACCCAGAATATAGTACTACAGCATCAGGACGAGAATCCAACGGGTAAACCCGCCACCCCTTATATGCAGCACTAACCCTACAGCAATGTCTCCGAAGATATTTATCACCAGCCGACTGACAGGAGCGGGCTCACTCCTGCCTCCCGTCTACAGCGAAGCGTGGGCCAAAGGGAACGCAAAGGTATCCCCAGGACACCATTTAGCTCCTTACGGGACGCCACACACGGCAAACATCCCGGTCGGAAAACCAACGGTGTGAGTAAGAAAATAAAGAAATAATACGAATATCGAAATGAAAAGTCGAAAAGAAAATATTAAATCAATTTACTCAATACTAAACGCAAAAATATAGTCTTAACAACTAATAATGCGAGTAATTTAATAAAAACAAATTAATCAAGTACATGTAAATTTCGAAGAATTGTCTGTAGTGTAGACGGCAAAAGAAGAAAAGGGAAAATTGAATGACAAGCAAGAGGGTCGAAAATAGAGAAGGATCACTAGGGTACCCCAGGGTCGTGACACCCGTGTTTACCAAAGACAGTAAACCCCTTGGGAAAAGGAAAAGATCACTATAGGGCACCTCGGGATTGTGACACCCGTACTCACCTAAAGAAGGTGAGCCCCCTGAGGGGACTAAATGATGTTCAGGTGGGAGTTTCAACAACAACAGAAGAGGGTTGAATAGTTGATTTGGAAGAGGATTCAATAGGTGAAAACATATTATTGGTGGTGGAAAGTACGTTATTAGATAGAGGAATAGGTGGCTGAGATTCTCTGATATAGTAGCTGCTATTGAAGAATTGGATGGCAAGGGATGTGCTTGCGTTGAAAATGATGTGGAGACCGCAGGAGTGGATATATTGAATGTGGAAAGGACATTGTTGTACAAAAGAGTTGCTGACTGAGAGTCTGATATTGTAGCTGCTATTGGAGACGTAGATGGCTTGAGTGAGTGAGTGATATTGGGGTTTATTGGCGCAAGAGCCAATTTCGGCTATACTGCGCCAAACTTTTTTTTAAATAATGTAAATGTTTAAAAACACAGTTAAAATTTTAAAATACTGTAAAATAATGACATGCATAAGGTATATATGAGCTAAAATTCATGAAAACTGTTTTAAAAATCCATTTAAAATTCTTACATTATGAAAGAGCTAAGAATTAAATTTAAAAAAAAAACATCCAAGATAATATAAAACAAGATTTTAAATTTGTACACGTATATACAGACAAATTAAAAAGATTAGTTAAATTATTTTTTCCCATTCCTTGTCGGCGTCATGTATTGCTTGAATCCAGACTTCATATTCCAGTCCATCAGAGATTCATCATCCACATCATAAGGAATCATTTCCTCATCTTCCGAGGTGTAATGAATGTTACTTTTTTTTGGCTTATGTGGTGTCATGGTAATTTCAATGTCGGAATTCGGTTCTGATGTGAGCTTCCTCCTGTTTTTCCTACTTTGTTTTAAATTACTTGCCGCTTTAGTTACAGCAGAAGTGCCGCTTTTGGTTGCGGCAGTGTTAAGTAAGGTAGGGTGACACACAGTAGGGTGAATTTCAGATGTTAAAGATGAAACAGAGGTATTTAAACTATTGCCAGGGGTAGTAATAGAAATGAGCATAGGTAACCTAGATTTACTTGCGTTGTCTGGTTTTATTGGAGATGCGAAAGGAATTAGACCAGTTTGAGTTGATGAGGATGATGTGGAGACAACAGAAATTGTGGACATGCTTGGAATGTGATTGGCAGAAGAAATAGGTTGTAGACACTGCAAAGGTGGACAAATGATATTTGTGATGCTTGGATCTGTTTGGGTGGTTTTAGATATAGTTGAATGTTTAGCAGCCTGAGCATATGTTTGGGTTAACGGAGGAACTTATAAATTACGTGATTCTATATAGGATAGGTTTTTATTAGTTTTAATTTCTTGGATCTGTTTTTCTAATTTCCATTTTGGGCATAATTTAGATTTAGATGAATGGAGCTGAGAACAATTAATACATTTTGGCTCTAGATTGCAATCTGTGGATGAATGCCCAAGAGATGCACACCTAGAGCACATCAGTTGACCACGGATGGAAGTTTGAGAATGCCCGAACCTCTGACACTTGAAGCAGCGCAGAGGATTCGGAATATATGGCCGTATTTTGCAGTTTAAATATCCGGCTTTAATAGTGGTGGGTAATTTCGGCCTATTGAAGGTCAAAATTATATGCTTAGTAGGCAAATGTATCGAGTCTTTTTTTATTGTAATTCTTCTGACTTGGGCAACACCCTGGTGAGAAAGTTCTCCGAGAATTTCTGCTTCTGAAGCGCACAAAAGGTCGGGATCAGATATAACACCTCGACAAGAGTTCAATGATTTGTGGGGAGTAACAGTTGAAGGGGAGTGTATAAATGTTTTAGCCAACAAGAAAGATTTTGATTATACAGCAGATACAGTTTCTATCAATAAGACGCCAGAACGTAATTTCTTGACGGATTTCGGGTCTCCACCTATTCCTTTAAGAGATTTTTGTATTGCAAAGGGAGATTCCGCACATTCGTTACTGGTAATGATAAAATTAAAAACGAGAATGAAGCAATATTGTCAACGTTGATATTGGGTAATTCAAGGCCATTACCCGGGCACAGCATATACGGATCCATAAATGCGTAACAAACTTCATTCTGGAGTGCCTCCACCCACCACGGAGTCCAACAAGGGAGGCAGTGTGCCGGTCAACTGACATTAGTCAGGCACGGCGCTTACCTGGAGTACACCCAGAATATAGTGCTACAGCATCAGGGCGAGGATCCAACGGGTAAACCCGCCACCCTTATCTGCAGCACTAACCCTACAGCAATGTCTCCGGACACCGAAGAGTTATCACCAGCCGATTGACAGGAGCGGGCTCACTCCTGCCACCCGTCTACAGCGAAGCGTGGGCCAAAGGGAACGCAAAGGTATCCCCAGGACACCATTTTCCTCCTTACGGGACGCCGCACACGGCAAACATGCGGGTCGGATAACCAACAGTGTTAGTCAAAAAATAAGTAATACGATTATTCAAATTAAAAGTCGAATAAATTAAGAATTAAATTAAACTAATTAAACTCAATCAAAATGAATACAAAAATATGTTATTAATAACGAATAAGGATATATCTAATAGAAACAAAATGAATACTTGTATACATGTACATTTCGAAAAAAGTTGGTCTGTAGTCTAGAAGGGAAATGAATGAAAGAATGAATTAAATGACAAGGAAGAGGTCAAAATAGAGAAGGATCACTAGGGTACCCCGGGTTTGTGAAGCCCGTGTTTACGAAAGACAGTAAACCCCTTGGGAAAAGGAAAAGATCACTAGGGTACCTCGGGATTGTGACACCCGTACTCACCTAAAGAAGGTGAGCCCCCTGAGGGGGAGACGTAGATGGCAAGAGATCTGCTTGAGCTAAAGATGTGGAAACTGAAGAAATAGTTCGAGATATATTTTGTTTCAGAAGTGAAGAAGCTTGAAGTAGTTTTAAGGGTGAACATATAAATTTAGGGATATTTTCATCTGTCTGAGTAGAAGAGGATGTTATTGATGATTTAACAGCCTGGGAGTATGTCTGTGATGAAGGAGGGGCTAATAACTTTCGGGCTTCTAAGTAAGTTATGTTTTTATTAGATTTAATATCTTGTATTTGCTTTTCTGTTTTCCACTTTGGACAAAGTTTGGAATCGGCGATATGGGTGAGTGAGTGAGTGAGTGTTTGGGTTTATGGCGCAAGAGCCAAATCTGGCTAAGCTGCGCCAAACATTCCGTAAAACATTAAGAGTTTAAAATCATTAAAAAATCTAATTTAATTTCAATTAAAAAAAGTAAAATTTCAAATTTCATTAAAATTAATTTTCATAAATTTAAATACAAACAAAGATGTGGGGTGATTCCCACTAAGTTTGATAAGCATTATTAAGAAAAAGTTATTTTCGATGTCTTGTCGGCGTTAAAAGTAAATCACCTTTGTAATAAGTTTTCCCGTCTTTTACAGTATAATTAGGATTTGGTATATATTCCTCCTCCTCTTTCTCTCTCTCTCTCTCTCTCTCCACGTCGTACATAATCATGTCTTCCTCATCTGTAGTATATTCAACTGGAGCCGACTTTCTAGGTTTATGTGTCGTCATCTTGATTTCTATATTGGGTTTTTTATTGTTTCTACGTGGACGCTTTTTGTTACGAGGTTTTGAAGCCTGAGATGTGGAAGATATGGTATTAGATGTAGTGTTATTAGTCGTAAGAACAGGACTTGCTTCAGTTGATAAATGTGTAAACATTGATACTGTGGATGAAGAAAGTGCTTTACTGGATGAGGCAGTTGCAACGGAGGTAGATAGACTAGTAGATGTGGTGGGTGAGACTGTAGAAATGGGGCATGTAGAGTGAGTGAATGTAGGCTTTAATAGTGCAAGAGCCAATTTCGGCTATACTGCGCCAAACATTTGTTTAAACTTCAATCAAAATTTTAAAAAAAACAGTTAAAAATTTATATTAATGACATGTTTATATATAATATGTACAGATAAGAGCTAAAGTTCATTAAAATCGTATTAAAAAATTTAATTAAATGTTACACTATGTTAAAATGCTAAAAAGTGAAAATAAAAATGTCGAAAATCTTTTATAAATACATATTCCACATCCAAATCTTCTTTGTAAAATTTAATTTGTGATTTCTGGTGGGTTCAAGAAATGTGAGAAACCATTACGATTGTGACAATCTACCAAATGTTCGTCTACATCATAAATAATCATGTCCTCATCTTCTGAATCATAATGAAATAAATTTTTCTTGGGCGTGTGACGTGCCATTTTTAATTCAATTCGTGGCTTCTGTACTTTTGTGCGCTTTCGTCTATTTTTTGAATTTTGTTTCACACTCTTCGGAATTTTAGATGTATTAGATGGTTCACTATTCAATGTAGTAGCGGTAGACTCTGGTAAAGCAACTGATGGCTGTACTTCAGTTGATATAGTGGCAAATTTATTAAAAGCTGTAGGAAATAGGTCTGTTTCAGTTGGTAAAAATGAAGTAGGAGCATTTACGCTATTGTCAGGTGTAGTAGTAGTAGAAATCGGAATAGGTAATTGCGATTTATTTGATATTGCAGAAGATGAGGAAGGAATTAGTTGTACTTGAGTTGATGAGGATGATGTGGAAACTACAGGAACTATAGTTGTACTCTGAATCGAATTGGCACAAGATATAGGTTCAAGACATTTTAAAAGTGGAGAAATTATGTTTATGTTTGGATCGGTTTGAGTAGTAGTGGATATAGTTGGAGGCTTAACGGCTTGGACATATGTTTGGGATAACTGTGGTACTACGGATTTGCGAGCTTCTAAATAGGAGATATTTTTATTAGTTTTAATTTCCTGAATTTGTTTCTCTATTTTGCACTTGGTACATAATTTGGAATCTGATGGATAGAATTGTGAACAATTAACACATTTTGGCTCTAGAGTGCAATCCGTGGAAGTAGGCCCAATGGATGCACATCTACAGCAAGTCAATTGACCGCGGCAGGAAGTTTGCGAGTGTCTGAACCTCGGACACTTAAAACAGCGCAGAGGATTCGGTATGTAAGGACGTACTTTACAATTTAGGTATCCAGCTTTAACGGTTGAAGGTATATTAGGGCTATTTGAGGTTAGAATTAGATGTTTATTGGGGAAAAGTGCAGTGTCTTTTTTATTGTAATTCTTCTGACCTGGGTAACGCCTTTGTCATGAAGTATTTCGATAATTTCTGCCTCGGACGCACACAAAAGATCTGGTTCAGAGATGACACCTCGACAAGAATTCAAAGATATGTGAGGACTTACATTTAGTGGAGAATCTAAAAAGGTTTTAGCAAGCAAGAACGATTTACTTTGCAAGGCAGAGGTAGTCTCAAAGAGTAAGTCACCGGATCGTTATTTTTGATGGATTTCGGTTCTTCTCCTATTTCTATTACAGCCTTGTGAACAGAAGATGGAGATTTTCGAGTCATTTCATTGTTGGGTAAAGTTAAGATTAAAAATCGTGAACATTTTGCAACTTCGTCAATGTTTAATTTGGGTAAATTAAGGCCTTTACTCGGGCACAGCTGACTTGTATCTATATATGTGAAACAAACTTCATCCTGGAGTGCCTCCACCCACCTCGGAGTCCAACAAGGGAGGCAGTGTGCCGGTCATCTGGCAAAAACTAGGCAGGGCGCTAACGTGGAGTACACCCAGAATATAGTGCTACAGCATCAGGGTGAGGATCCAACGGGTAAACCCGCCACCCCTTATCTGCAGCACTAACCCTAGAGCAATGTCACTCCGGGGACACCGAAGTAAGGTATCACCAGCCGATTGACAGGAGCGGGCTCACACCTGCCGCCCGTCTTCAGCGAAGCGTGGGCCAAAGGGAACGCAAAGGTATCCCCAGAACACCATTTTCGTCCTTACGGGACGCCGCACACGGCAAACATGCTGGTCGGAAAACCAACGGTGTTAGTAAAACAATAATAATGTCGAAAATAAGAGTAATCCTAAAATGAAACAAAATTAACCCAATACACAAATGAAACTAAATTAGGCCTCTACAAAAAGATAATTAAACTAAGTTAATAATAATGAGTGATGTAAAACATTTAAAATTAAGAAATTTATTATTCTTAACATGTTTTTTTCCTCTTAATTACAGGTCTGTGGTCTCGACGGGAAAAGAAAGAAGGATTTAATTGGATGACAAGAAAGAGGGTCGAAAATAGAGTAGGATCACTAGGGTATTCCGGTTTCGTGAAGCCCGTGTTAACCAAAGACAGTAAACCCCTTGGGAAAAAAAAAGGTCACTAGATGGGGAAGATGTTTGTTTGGATGAGGATAATGCGGCAGATTCAAGAACACTATTGGACGTGGAGGGAGCATTAGTATACAAAGGAATAGGTGGTTGAGAATCTGATAATGCAATCGTAACTAAAGACGTGGATGGTATGAGTTGTGATTTAGTTGAGATACATGATTTGTTAACTGTAGGAATTCTGGATGGCATTATTGGTTTTGGAACGAATATTAAGTGTTGTAGTAATTTCAATGGTGGGCAAATTATTTTGGTAATATTTACATCTGTTTGGGAGGACTTGTTTACAGTTAATGGTTTGGCAGCCTGAGGGTAGGTTTGAAATGGTTGTGGGGCTATTAATTTTCTGGCTTTTCTCAGTTTTCTTCATTTCTGGCTTTTCTTCATTTTCTCAGTTTTACATTTTGGGCACAGTTTTGAATCGGCAGAATAGGGTTGAGAGCAGTTAATACATTTAAGCTCTAGAATGCAATCTGTGGAAGTATGTCCAACAGATACACATCTATATAGAACAAGTAAGTTGGCAGCGGCAGGAAGTTTGCGAATGTCCGAACCTCTGACACTTGAAAGAGTGCACAGGATTCGGAATACATGGACGGATTTTACAATTCAAATAACCAGCTTTAATAGTTTTGGGTAGAGAGGAGCTGTTAAAAGTTAAAAATAAATGTCGGGTTGGTATAACTGTAGTATCTTTTTTTATTGTGATTCTTCTGACCTGAATAACACCCTGATCAGAAAATCCATCGAGGATTCCTGCTTCAGGGGTAGTCAACAGGTCAGGTTCAGAAATTACACCGCGGGATGCATTTAAAGATTTATGCGGACTTATATATTCACAGGCGAATTAAGAAATGTTTTGGCGAGTAGGAAAGACTTTGTTTGCAAAGAGGAACTGGTTTCAACAAGTAGATCATCGGATCGTAATCTTTTGACGGATTTCGGTTCTCCACCTATTCCTATCAGTGCTTTATGAATAGCAAATGGTGATTTCGTGGAAATGACATCGTTAAACAAGGAAATTATTAAAAATAGTACTTGTGTAGCAATAACGTTGACATTAATGTTGGGTAAATTAAGGCCTTAACCCGTGCACATCTGACTTGGATCCATAGGCGTGAACTCAACTTCATCCTAGCGTGCCTCCACCCACTTCGAAGTCCAACAAGGGAGGCAGTGCTCCGGTCAACTGACATTTTTCAGGCTCTGCGCTTACTTGGAGTACACCCAGAATATAGTGCTTCAGCATCAGGGCGAGGATCCAAAGGGTAAACCCGCCACCCGTTATCTGCAGCACTAACCCTACAGCAGTCTCTCCGGGGACACCGAAGAGAGGTATCACCAGCCGATTGACAAGAGCGGGCTCACTCCTGCCTCCCGTCTACAGCGAAGCGTGAGCCAAAGGGTTAACGACGATTAATCCTAATACTCAATTCTAAGTAAACCCGACTACCAGAAATGGACAAGGAAAAAGATCACTAACTAACCTCAGGCCGGTACTGAATCTACTATCTTAAATCTAATAATGTACACCTTTTAAACGCGCGCTAATTTCGTGAAGTAATTCTCCGATATTCAAGTTACTTGACAGCTTGGCGGCTCCTTCTCTCTTTACATCTACAAAACCTATATATATATAGACTTTATATAGTCGAACTAATTAACATATATCTATCTCGTGTTTTTCCTGAAAAGACTGAATTGGTATAAATTCTAGCCCCAAAGTTTCCCAAGAGGATTAGTTCGAAAATCTCGATAATAGCGCCGTAACAGCCACATTCCACCGGGTTCCGCGACAACACATTTGCCACAACATTTTGAGCACCTGGCCTGTGTTCCCATTCAACATTAAATTCGGCTAGCTTGAGTGTCCATCTAATCATTCGGCTGGATAAATTTTTACCATTAGTGAGTTTTGTTAATGCTGCATGATCCGTCATCACTTTTACTGGTAACGAATTAAAGTAGGTGCGAAACTTGTTTAAAGCCCAAATCACCGCTAAACATTCGCGCTCGGTTACTGCGTAATTGCGCTCAGCCCCATTAAGTGTGCGGGACGCATATACTATGTGTCTCTGATTTTGAGTATGCACCGCTCCAATCCCAATAGAACTAGCGTCAGTAAAACGCTCAAATTGTACATTAAAATACGGTAATTTTAGAACAGGTGCTTCCGTAATTGCACACTTGATCAATTCAAAAGCAACTTGCGACTCTTCCGAATAATTAAAATTCCAACCCTTCTTTTTTAATTCATACAGTGGCTCGCAGAGATCTGCGTACCCCTTAAAATTTTTTTGATACCATTGGGTCATTCCGAGAAATTTTGATACTTCCCACTTATTCTTTGATGATTTCATTTCGAGTATTGCCTTAACTTTAGACTCATTCGTGGCTATCCCTTCTTTACTAATTACTAGGCCCAAGTATTTAAATTTCTCACACCAAAATTACACTTATCTTTGTTCAACGTCAACCCACTTCCTGCAATAACCTAAATACTTACTTTAAATGTTCCACATGATGTGGAAATGATGGAGACGCGATGATGATGTGATCCATGTACACTTGGACACATTTCCCTAACAGTGGTTGCAAAATAATATCTATGGCTTTCTGAAAATTTGGTGCTGCCCCCGAGAGGCCGAATGGCATGCGCTTAAACACATAAGTGTCGTTTTTCGTCACAAAAGCAGTTTTGGCTACATCCCTGGAGTTTACTGCAAATTGAAAATAGCCGATTCGTAGATCCAAAGTACGCAGTACTCATTATCTTCGTGTGAGGAATATTGGTGATTAAATCCCCAATGAGTGGCAAAGGATATCTAGGGTACCTAGTTACCGCATTAAGTTTGCGATAATCCACCGCAAATCTATAAGCTTCCGGATTATCCGGGGGGTAATCCGTTCTTCTTACGACACAATACTACAGGAGATGCGTAAGCAGATTCAAAATTTGTACGATAGTGCCTTCTCGTAGCATTTTGTCGACATGGTACTCTATGTAACCTTGCTTAACCCTGTCATACCTATACGGTCTAGATACCACCGGAGCGCTATCACTCGTATCGATTTCATGATATAATACATGAGTAAGTCCCGGTTTGTCGGAGAATAGGCCTTTAAAACTATTAAATAACGATTTCAAATTTCTTTTTTGATTTTGTTTTAATTTTGAATTCGAAAGATCAATTTCTACATTCTCCTCAACTATTTTTAATTCTTCGATTTGCGAATCCGGAATAGCTAAAGACTTTTCATCGAAGTTCATGGTTATTTTTGAGTTTCGAATAAAATCGATACCTAAAATGCAGGGTTATTCTAGATCCGCTAATATATGAAAATTCCTTTTTTTCTTAAATTCTCGTATTCGTATCTCTAATTCTACCGTCCCTACATTGTTGCAACAGGCGAACTGAGCCGTTATAACTTTTGTGCTTGATTTTTTTACTGGCTTATAAGAAAAATATGTCCTATACGTTTCTTCAGAGATGTATGACCTCTCGGCCCCAGTATCCCATAATGCCTTCATAAAGATATCATTGACTAAAATAGGCAAGTACGGAAGTTCTACAGGGGACATCCGTAAAGCAGAAACCCTTATAGGAGGTTTCTCATCAATATGCGATCGATCTTGATTTAGAACGCTTAAAAAGTTTAAATTTTTAAGACTACCCCTATTCCAATGATTATTCGACCCCCGTTCAAAATTAGCACTCGAACCCCTATTTCTAAACTGATTTCGTCCACCACGATTCTCGAACCCGTGATCATTCCTATCAATACGGTTCCTGTTCTCGAACCCTTGATTATCATGGTTCCTCTGGGGCCTCGTCCCATAGGAAGTTCTATAACCCTGTCTCCTATCATTTTGACATTCGACTACTCCAGTATCTCTCCAATTTCTACTTGTACGACCTTTGGTAGACCTCCTACTCACATCCCAAATTCGTCTTTCACTATTATTATTACTCAAACCCGGATTGTCTCTCCTCAAATATCTGTCCTCGTATTTCGTTTTCATCTGAAGTAACTGCAATTGAGTAGTAGGATTTCTAATCTCTATGTTTTCATCAATTGTGGTTCTAAACGGGCAATAATGTGATCGATTAATTTGTTTTCCGACATATTTAGTACCAACCTTTTATGTATTTTGAGCAGGTCATATATGAATTCAGAAGGAGCCTGTCCGTGACCCTGATACGACGAATAGAACCTGACTTCCGATTCAGTCTTATTCCTAACCACTGGGAAATTTGTTGACAAAGCCTCTTTCAATTGCGCGAAATAAGTAGCACTCCCTTTCACTATCGAAGATCCGAATACTTCATACCAGTCCAAGGTTCGACCTCGGAGACGCCGTTTGAGATAAGAACATGCCAAATTGTTAGGTACCTCGTAAAACTTAACATTACTGTCAATATATTCCAGGAATTCTTCAATATTCTCAACTCCTGAAAAGCAAATATCAGGCAAGAGCCTAAAATTGGATCCAACTCTCATCTCGGAGTTAAGGGAGATATGTCCTGAGGACAAACCCGTTGGGTGCCAATGTGGTGGCTGGGTCCTTTCTCGGACCCCGCTCACTCTGCCCGGCGCGTCTCTAAGTGTGGGAGGAAACATATCATCACCAACAAAAGCCATAATAACAATTATATTTATTCAGGCCTGACAAACAATTACAAGTTTAACTATAAGTAGAAACCTAGGAGTGATTCAATAATACGTCGATTAATCCTAATAATCAATTCTAATACTCAAATCTAAGTAATCTCACAGCTATCAGAATGGACAAGGAGACGAATACTTGCTAACCTCAGGTCGGTACTGGATCTATTTTCTTCAATGGTTAATCTAACAATTTACTCCTATAATTTATGTCTAGCAAACGCGCGTGAAGTAATTCACCGACGATACTTACGTTACAGCTTGGCAACTCCTTCTTCTTACAATTACAAAATGTAGACTTTATATAGTCGAACTAATTAGCATATAACTATCTCGTGTTTTTCCCGAAAAGGCTGTGAAATAGTATAAATGCTATCCCCAAAGTTTCCCAAGAGGATTAGTATTGAAATCTCGCGAATAGCCCCGTCACAGCTCGTCGCGAAATTCACCTGACTGCCTGTCAGTAAAAATATAAAAGAAACAATACAGCGTGGCTAATATATTGTTCCTCTCCTTTCTCTGATTTCTGCAATCTGCACCTCCAACGATGTGGACCTTCTGCTTCGTAGACTCTCCTCTGGCTCCTGGCGACCTGGTCTGTACTATCGGCGCCCTCGTAAATTATAGTGATGAGCTTGCCCTGCTTGATTTTTTCTAGATCGGGTTGATCCTTCCTGGTCTGGCAATGTTTCTACTGGCCATCTGGACCTGGCTTTCCCATGACCTTCTCTTCCGTATCTGGAATTGCGTGAGATGAACCTTCTCTGTTGTCTCTATCTTGGCTGAAGTAGCATTTCTTCCTCTGGCTGCTGACGATCTCCTTCTGAACTTGTATACCGAGGTGATCTTCTATTCGTTTTTTCTTTCCTACCTGTTCAGTCGGCGCGATGGAGGACGGGAGCCTTCGCTTGTTGATCTCTCTGTGTATGGCTTTTCTTTTCCTCCTCGGCCCATCTGACAGTGACTCAGGCGTTGCTCTTTTCCACCTCCTTATGCTTTGGTTCTTCCTTCTTTTCTGGTGTGTCCCCTCTGACAGTGATTCTGGGATCGCAGGCTTACACCGCCTTTTGGTCAGCTCGTGTTTGCTCTCCTTTACCCCTCTCTGATTACTTTTATTCCCTACATTTGTAGTCTTTTCCTCTCCTGTATCTGTTTTCCACCCGACTCATTAGTCCTAAAGCTCTGTGACCGTTTTAACCCATATCGACTATCCTCAAAACTACTCGACTGATACTCGGATCCTCTGCTAACTGAACTCTCTACCTCCACTACACCTTCATCTCTTTTTCTCCTGATGGTAAATTCGCACTTGGTCTATATTAACTGTAGTTCTTCTACCTGCCTTCCAAATTACAACATTATTGTTTTTAACACTTACGACTCTGTAAGGACCTTCGAATTTGGGACAGAATTTTGCTACCACCTTTTTACTGGCAGAGCTTATAGGATGAGTTTCAACCAACACTAAATCATCGACCTTAATGTTAATTTCGCGTCTCCTTTTATTGTAGTACTTCGCCCACTTTTCATGGTTTTTCTTAGTATTCAGCCTAGCTTCCTCAAACACCTTTTCAATATTCCTAACCACAAATTCTGCTCCATCCGTCGCCATCACAAGTTTTTGAAACGGGGTAATAAGTTTCCTGCCCCAAAATAACTCTGCTGGAGTTTTTCCAGTTGTTTCGTGAACTGCCGTTCGTAATGCATACGCGAATTCTCTTAGAAACTTGTCCCAGGTCTCATGATTTTGATTTATAAAATTAGCAATCATTTGTAATAAATCGCGATTTTCTAAAAATCTCTAAAATTGAAGCATAGAATGATGTTTGCTCTTTCGTAACTCAAAAACCAAGTGGATTCCCGCAAAACCAATTTTCGGTGGATCTCTACTCCGCAAATTGAACATGCAAGCCAAATTTCAAGTCTAAATCTAACAGAAAAAAGCAAAAGTTTTACTATAAATATCCCCGTAATCCCGTTGAGAGAGGTTTTCCAAAATTACTGCTCTTAGCGGATTTCAATTCAACAAAAGAAAAATGCAAACCAAATTTCATTATTATAGTCCTTGTACCTCGAAAAAAGTAATTTTTTTTGTCAATACGTCCCAGTAACCCCCTGCAACCCCCCAGAACTTGATTTGCTTAAAATTTATTCTTAGTGGATCCCTATTCAACAAAAGAAACATGCTTAACAAATTTCAAGTATATGGGTCTAACAATTAAAAACAGGATTTTTTTTCTGTAACTCCTCTTGACCCCTCGCAAACATTTTTAGGGGTCAATTTTCATTTTACTCTTTGTTAGAGGAACTCTATTTCATGAAAGGAACATGCCTACCAATTTTCAAGCAGGATGATCAAGTAGTTTAAAAATGGAAATATTTATCGATTACGCCTCTTAATCTCCCGAAATTAAACTTGGTAGTTGATATTCGCGAAACCCATTTTGTAGTGGTTCTCTACTTTACGAAAGGAATCTGCTTATCAAATTTCAAGACTGTACGTCTAACAGTTTAAAAATGGGGATAATTGTCTATAACGCCACTTGAGCCCTCGCAACGCCACTTCTGGGTCTGTTTTCACAAAACCCATTTTGTAGGGGAATTGCACTCTATGAAAGGAATCTGCTTAGCAAAATTTGAAGACTGTGTGTCCAATTAATTAAAAATGCAAAAAAAATATCAATAACGCCCCTTGAACCCCCGCAACACCACCTAGGGGTCGATTTTCACAAAACACATTTTGCAGTGTATTTCTATCCTATGAGAGGAATCTGCTAACCAAATTTCAAGACTATGAGTCTAATAGTTTAAAAAAAGAAATAATTATTTATATCTGCCCTTAACCCCCGCAACACCCCTTGGGGGTCAATTTTCTCCTAACCCGTTTTGTAGCGGATATTTACTCCATGAAAGAAACATTCCTACCAATTTTCAAGCAGGTAGGTCAAATAGTTTAAAAACGAAAATATTTATCTCTTACGCCACTTATTCCCCTGCAACGCCACTTAGAGGTCTGTTTTCACAAAACCTTATTATAGCTGATCTCTACTCTATGAAAGAAATCTCTTTATCAAATATAAAGACTTTGCGTCTAATAGTTTAAAAATGGAAATAATTATCTATAACGCCCCTTAAGTGTTCTCAACGCCACTTGGGGGCAATTTTCTCGAAACCCATTTTTAGCGTATCTCTACCCTATGAGAGGAATCTGCTTACTAAGTTTCAAGACTGTACGTCTAATAACTTAAAAATAGGAATTTATAACGCCCCTTAAACCCCCGCCCCCGCAACACCCCTTAGGGGTCAATTTTCCCAAAACCCATTTTGTAGCGGATATTTACTCCAGGAAAGAAATTTACCTACCAATTTTCAAGCAGGTAGGTGAAGTAGTTTAAAAACGGATATATTTATCTATTACGCCCCTTAATCCCCCGCAACGCCACTTAGAAGTCTGTTTTCACAAAACCCGTTTTGTAACCGATCATTATTCTACGAAAGGAATCTATATATATCAAATTTAAAGACAGTGCGTCAAATAGTTTAAAAATGGAAATAATTATCTATAACGCCCCCTAAGCCCCTGCAACGCCACTTGGGGGTCGATTTTCAGCAAACTCATTTTGTAGTGGATCTCTACTCTCTGAAAGGAATCCGCTTACCCAATTTCAAGATTGTACATCAAGTAGTTTAAACATGGAAACAATTATTATTAAAACCCTTAACCCCCCATAACGCCCCTTGCGTTTCGAATTTCGGAAAATCCTTTCTTAGCTGATGTCTACTCTATCAAAGGAACATGTCTACCAAATTTCAAGTCTGTAGGTTGAATAGTTTCAGAGATTTCGTGATTAGTCAGTCAGTCAGTCAGTGAGTCGCTTTTCTCCTTTATATATATAGATTGGGAATTGTGAAATTATCATTAGGGTGTAGCCAAGTTTCTTGGATTATTAAAATGCTTGCTTTTTGAAAAATTGGCGTGAATAGAATATCTGATCTTTTGTTTTTAATTCCACGTGCATTCCATTGGATTATATTCATGATTTAAATGGGGAAAATGTGCAATACTACGAATTAGTTTAAGTGTTCAAAAAGAAAACCGATTAATATTGATTTTTTTTTAGAGGATGCAAGAAATTTTGTATATTTATCTAAATTTTATTTTGTTCTACTATACTTTCTAAATTAATTTCTCTCTTTTCTGATATGTTCTTTAGTCTTTTTCATTTATTTTTCTATTAATTCGAAAGTCGTTATCTTGTGAAACTGTTATATTGGATGCAATTTTTTTTTTAACGAAGATTCCATTGTGTTCATCAAGGATGAAAATTTTAAATTTATTTGAGTTACCATTGCGTTTAGTTCTGCCGTAAAACGTTGTACAATTTGTTCTAATTTCTTTTCAAATATGTTGTTATTTTCTTCCAATGTTAATTTAAATTCTTGGAATTTTTTTTCTAGAGTTTCTATTTTCTCAGTTTGCTTATTATAAGTTACGGCCGAGAATGAGGTCTTTTTTTCTTTATAGAACTTTTCGACTGCTTCGTTTCTTGAGATTTGTTGCTTATTTTTAATTTTTAAGATTTCGACTTCCTCTTCATATTTTTTACAACTTTTATCGTTAGCTTCATGATTTTCTCCACAACAACTACATTTTTTTGTATTTATTTCTTTACACTCGTTTTCAGAGTGGTTTAGTGAACATACACGGCATTTAATTGAGCTTCTACAATATTTATTTATATGACCAAATTTCCAACATTTAGTACGTTATTTAGGTTTTTCGAAAAAAAGGCTAGTTCTAAACATTTCAAATCCCATTGATACTCTTCCGGGGATCGTGCATCCTATTTGGGTTACTTTAATTGTTTTGATAGTGTTACGGACCATTGCGTCATCCCTTCTCACCTCACCGCTCTTGTACGGAGAAATGGAACAACCCCCCTTTTTGTGTACTTTGTTTTTTGTTTCTTCTCTCTGTGTAGTTGTTGTTCGTTCGAATTTGAATAAAGGAGTCGTAATGCATTGGTAAAAATTCGTTGAATCGTTATTTGGCAATTAAAATTATTCCTGAGCCTTCGACGTATGTGCAAAGTTTGTACAGATAGGTTTGAATCCAGATTCTGTTTTTTTAGTGAACCGTTGAATGTCCAAAATTGAGTAATTGTTATTTTCTAGTTCCGATTTTATGTCATCTATTGTGTATTCCGTGTCTATTCCCTGCAAAATGTAACTAGTACTTAGGCCAATAAAGGATAATCTAGAACTTATTTTAAATCCATTAATTTATTTAATTTTTAAAGCTTCTTTGGCGGTCACGCAGCTATTTGTTTTGATTATGATTTCTGAATTTCTTGTTTTGCTTATACTCTGAATACTTTTCTTAATTGTGAAATCTCTCAATATTGATTCTTTTAATTTAAGTGGATTACCACTCTGGAAGTTATTTTCCGATTTTAAGAAAATTGTAATATTCGGGTTCGTATTTAAATCCAACCTTTCCTCAAACCTGGCCAACAATTCCATATCAGTTAAATTGCATCTATATTTATTTAATTGTAAATTAGAATTTGTAGTCTCCACCTCCATTTTATTTTCTGGGTGAGAAAAATCCCCCATTATATCTACCCTACTCCAACACTCTATTTTGAATTAATACACTAACTTGTGTAAGTTCTAAAATTAAGAAAAATTTCTCCAAAGTTAGATGAAAATTTATACAAAATAACTTTCAAAAAGAGAAGAAAAAACTTAATCAGAAACGATCTCACCAATTCGGATCCACTTGTACTCACTCAACCATCCGCATTCTCCAAACCCTCGTAGATCATGTTCTTGTATCATCATGCCTTGACAGAGGGCTGTGTCCGTTACAGTCACCGAGCAAAATAAAAGGAGCTGGCAATTGACTAACTAATTGATTCAAATCCACTTGCGGCATAACATCATTCGGTGGTAAATAAACACAACAGACTGTGACTAAAGAATGGATGTGAATCCGTACAGCCACAGCCTGTAATGATGTGTGCAGTGTGACGACATTACTGGGATAGAGATGGGACGTGAACAGGCATACACCTCCAGTTGGAGATGCATTTCCATGTACATCTCGTCGTATACAATTATAACCACGCACTCGCATTGTTATGGTACTTTTCAGAAAAGTCTCCTGAAGAGCGACACATGCGGGCTGGTACGTGGATATGATGGATTTGAGATAATCGAGTCTAGTTCTCAAACCACGGCAGTTCCATGAAACAAAGGAGGCCATTATAAGGTTGCACTCGCTCCTCCTTTGGAGCTAGGCGTCGAAGAACTCGGAATAATGTCCATAAAGTGAGTGACTGTTGGGTTTTAAGGTGCAAAAGCCAATTTTGGCTATGCTGCGCCAAACAATTGTTAAAATATTAAAATACACGATAAAATATCGAAAATACCAACGTAACAGTTTCAATAAAATTTAAAATTCCAAATCACAAGAAATCTATTTCAAATGATAAAAGCAAACAAAGTTTACTGGGGGAAATCCCTCACCAAGTCAGACAACATCTTAAAATAACACATTTAAAAATAAAATTGATAAATGAATAAGCGAGTTTAAAGAAAACTTTTAAATTCCAATAACGGTTTTATTTTTAAAAAAAACGAAAAATATATTACTTTCTATCATTTCTGTAACTGATCGGGTAGGGTGGGGATTCCCCACCCTGTTCAATAAGTATCATTGAGAAAAAGTCAGTTTCTATTTTTAGTTGGTGTTAAAAGTAACAATCCTTTATAATTAATTTTTCCGTCTTTTACCACATAATTAAGATCCGGTTCATATTCCTGTTCCCCCCCCTCCACGTCGTACACAATCATGTCTTCCTCATCCGTAGTATATTCAACGGGAGCCGACTTTCTGGGTTTATGTGGATCCATCTTTATTTCTATATTGTGTTATGCAGTATTTTTAGGTGGACGCTTTTTCTTACGTTTTGAGTGAGTGAGTGTTTAGGTTTATGGCGCAAGGGTCAAATCTGGCTAAGCTTCTTACGTTTTGCAGTCTGGGATGTAGAAGGTATGGCATTGGATGCATTGGTAGTAGTTTGAAGAACAGGACTTGTTTCAGTTGGTAAACATTGATATTGTTAGATGAAGAAAGGGCTTTAATGGACGAGGAAGATGCAACAGAGGGTTGAATACAGGAGTTGGATGATGAAGTTTCCATAGGGCTCAACATAGGGTTGGTGGTGGAAAGTATTGCATTAGAAATAGGAATTGGTGGCTGAGGCTCTGACACTATCGAAGAGGTGGATGGCGTGAGTGAGTGAGTGAATGTAGGGTTTCATGGCGCAAGAGCCGATTTCAGCTATACTGCGCCAAACATTTGTTTAAACTTCAATCAAAATTTTAAGAAACACAGTTAAAAATTTAGATTAATGACATGTTTAATATGTATAGATAAAAGCTAAAGTTCATTAAAATCGTATTAAAAAATTCATTTAAATGTTATACTATGTTAAAATGCTAAAAAGTGAAATTAAAATGTCGAAAATTTTAAAAATACATATTCTACATCCAAATCTTCTCTGTAAAATTTAATTTTTGCGATTTCTGGTGGGGGTCAAGAAATGTGAGAAACCAATACGATTGTGACAATCTACCAAATGTTCGCGTCTACATCATAAATAATCATGTCCTCATCTTCTGAATCATAATGAAATAAACTTTTCTTGGGTGTGTGACGTGTCATTTTTTTTCAATTGGTGGCTTCTGTACTTTTGTGCGCTTTCGTCTATTTTTTGAATTTTGTTTCACACTCTTCGGAATTTTAGATGTATTAGATGGTTCACTATTCAATGTAGTAGCGTTAGACTCTGGTAAAGCAACTGATGGCTGTACTTCAGTTGATATTGCGGCAAATTTATTAAAAGCTGTAGGAAATAGGCCTGTTTCAGTTGGTAAAAATGAAGCAGGAGCATTTACGCTATTGTCAGGTGTAGTAGTAGTAGAAATCGGAATAAGTAATTGCGATTTATTTGATATTGCAGAAGATGCGGAAGGAATTAGTTGTACTTGAGTTGATGAGGATGATGTGGAGACTACAGGAACTGTGTGTTGTACTTTGAATCGGATTGGCACAAGATATAGGTTCCAGACATTTTAAAGGTGGACAAACTATGTTTGTTATGTTTGGATCGATTTGAGTAGTAGTGGATATAGTTGGAGGCTTAACGGCTCGGACATATGTTTGGGATAACTGTGGTACTATGGATTAGCGAGCTTATAAATAGGAGATATTTCTATTAGCTTTAATTTCCTGAATTTGTTTCTCTATTTTGTACTTGGTACATAATTTGGAATCTGATGGATGGGATTGTGAACAATTAACACATTTTGGCTCTAGAGTGCAATCCGTGGAAGTATGCCCAACGGATGCACATCTACAGCAAGTCAATTGACCGCGGCAGGAAGTTTGCGAGTGTCTGAACCTCTGGCACTTAAAACAGCGCAGAGGATGCGGTATGTAGGTACGTACTTTACAATTTATGTATCCGGCTTTAACGGTTGATGGTAGATTAGGGCTATTTAAGGTTAGAATTAAATGTTTAGTGGTTAAAAGTGCAGTGTCTTTTTTATTGTAATTCTTCTGACCTGGGTAACGCCCTGGTCATGAAGTCCTTCGATAATTTCTGCCTCGGACGCACACAAAAGATCTGGTTCAGAGATGACACCTCGACAAGAATTCAAAGATCTGTGAGGAATTACAGTTAGTGGAGAATCTAAAAAGGTTTTATATAGCAAGCAAGAACGATTTACTTTGTAAAGAAGAGGTAGTCTCAATGAATAAGTTACCGGATCGTAATGTTTTGATGGATTTCGGTTCTCCACCTATTCCTATTACAGCCTTGTGAACAGCAAAAGGAGATTTTCGAGATATTTCATTGTTGGGTAAAGTTAAGATTAAAAATTGTGAACATTTTGTAACTTCGTCAATGTTTAAGTTGGGTAAATTAAGGCCTTTACCCGGGCACAGCTGACTTGTATCCATATATGTGAAACAAACTTCATCCTGGAGAGCCTCCACCCACCAGGGAGTCCAAAAAGGGAGGCAGTGTGCCGGTCATCTGGTAAAAACCAGGCAGGGCGCTTACGTGGAGTACACCCAGAATATTGTGCTACAGCATCAGGGCGAGGATCGAACAGGTAAACCCGCCACCCCTTATCTGCCGCACTAACCCTACAGCAATGTCTCTGCGGGGACACCGAAGAGAGGTATCACCAGCCAATTGACAGGAGCGGGCTCACTCCTGCCACCCGTCTACAGCGAAGCGTGGGCCAAAAGGAACGCAAAGGTATCCCTAGGACACCATTTTCCTCCTTACGGGACTACGCACACGGCAAACATGTGGGTCGGAAAACCAACGGTGTTAGTAAAAAGCAAATACTCAAAAACAAATAAGTAATAATACGAAACTTGTAAACAATATTTTAAAAAAATCAGAAAACGAAATAAATGCAATTTAAAACTAACACAAAAATGTTACTAATAATGAATTATAAGTAATCCAAAAAAGGAAATATCCATAATTATTCTCAGGTACATTTCATAATGTATGTGTGTCTGGACGGGAAAAGAAAGAAAGGTACAATGAATGACAAGAAGGAGGGTCGAAAATAGAGAAGGATCACTAGGGTACCCCGGGGTCGTGACACCCGTGTTTACCAAAGACAGTAAGCCCCTTGAGAAAAGTAAAAGATCACTAGGGCACCTCGGGATTGTGACACCCGTACTCACCTAAAAAAGGTGAGCCCCCTGAGGGGAAGAGGTGGATGGTAAGAGGTGTGCCTGAGCTGAAGATGATGTGGAGACAGCAGGAGTGGATGTTGATATATCTGGTTTTGGGAGGGATGAAATTGGTTTAAGTAAATTTAAAGGTGGACATTTTATTTTTGTTATATTTTCATCGGTTTGTGTAGGATTATTTATAGTAGAGGGTTTGGCAACTCAAGCATAAGTTTGAGGTAACTGTGGGACTATTAGTTTACGTGCTTCTGAATATGAAATATTTTTATTTGTTTTGATTTCCTGTATCTTTTTTTCTATTTTCCATTTAGGGCATAATTTAGAATCTGACGAATAGGGCTGTGAGCAGTTTATACATTTCGGCTCTAGATTGCAATCTGAGGAAACATGTCCTACAGATGCACATCTAGAGCACGTTATTTGTCCACGGCAAGAAGTTTGAGAGTGACCGAATCTTTGGCACTTAAAGCAGGGCAGAGGATTCGGTATATAGGGACGGATTTTACAGTTAAGGTAGCCAGCTTTTATGGTTGTTGGTACATTTGGGCTATTAAAAGTTAAAATTATATGTTTCGTCGGAATTTTTAAGGTGTCTTTTTTAATTGTGATTCTCCTGACCTGCATCACACCCTTGTCGGAAAACCCCTCGAGAATTTCCGCTTCAGGGGTGGTCAATAGATCAGGTTCAGATATAACACCGCGGGATGTGTTAAGAGTTTTATGTGGACTTATACAAACAGGAGAATAGAGAAATGTTTTCGCAAGTAAGAAAGATTTTGTTTGGACGGCAGAATTGGTTTCAATCAGTAGATCACAGGATCGCAATCTTTTAACTGATTTTGGTCTTGAACTTGATCTCCACCTATTCCTTTCAGAGCTTTATATATGGCAAATGGTGATTTTGTAGACATGGCATTGTTCGGTAAGGATATCAGTAAAAATCTTGAATTCGTGGCAATTTGATTAACGTTAATGTTGGGTAAAACAAGGCCTTTACCCGGGCACTTCAGTATTGGGGTGAGTGAGTGAGTGACTGTAGGGTTTAATGACGCAAGAGCCAATCCTGGCAAAACTGCGCCAAACATTTGTTAAAAAAGGTAAAGCATTTTTAAAATGTAAACAAAATACCGTTACAATAGCATAAGGTAAAATATTTAAAATACAAGAATAAAAACATTTTATTTTTTTGGTGGAGTATCCCACCAAAATCTGACAAGGTCAGGTCAAAACAGATCAATAAAAAATTGAATTAAAACACGTAACAATACATATAAAAATTTCTTATAATAAGTTAAAAGTTATCATTTTCATAGGTTTTGGAACAGTATAACAATTACTTGCTACTTTTTTTATCTCTTGTAGGCGTTATGTTGGAATATTCCCTATTTTTTATTAAAACATTAGGTATATGGAATTCATCCTCATCGTATATGATCATATCTACGTCTGATGACTCCTGCTGAGGTGCACTTTTACGCGGTTTGTGGGGCGTCAGTTTTATTTCTATTTTTGGTTTATTGGTTTTTACTAAACTTTTTTCCTTCGCCCGAGTCTTTAAATTTGGCTTTAAATTTCGGAATTGTAGTAGGGTGAATAGTGGATTTGGATGTGATAGCAGATATCTCTGATGATGATGATTCAATAGTTGTACAGATATTATTAGTGACTGTATTAGACAAAGCAGCAGGTGGCCGTGTAGTTGCTATTGGAGAGATGGATGGCAAGAGGTTTGCTTGGGCTGCAGATGATGTGGAAACACAAGGAGTAGATAAAGGTGGTTGTTTTAAATTTGGAGGACATTTATTTCCGTAATATTGTCATCTGTCTGCGTAGTAACGGATTTTGAAGATTTAGCAGCCTGGGCGTAAGTTTGAGATATCTGTGGGACTATTAATTGACGGAGCTTCTGGATAAGAAATATTTTTATTTGATTTTAATTCTTGTATCTGTTTTTCTATTTTCCATTTAGGGCATAGTTTAGAACTAGATGGATGGGGTTGTGAGCAGTTTATACATTTTGACTCTAGAGTGCAATCAGTGGAAGAATGTCCAGCAGACGCACATCTAGAGCCCGTTAATTGACCACGGCAGGAAGTTTGAGAATGTCCGAACCTCTGACACTTGAAACAGCGCAGAGGATTCGATATGTATGGGCGAATCTTATAGTTCAAGTATCCGGCTTTAATTGTTGTGGGTAGCTTAGGGCTGTTAAAAATTAAAATTAAATGTTTTGTCGGAAAAACAGAAGCATCTTTCTTAATTATGATTCTTCTAACATGTGTCACACCCTGATCACAGAATCCTTCCAGTATCTATGATTCAGGAGTGCTCAACAAGTCTGTTTCAGAAATTACTCCTATGCAGGAGTTCAGAGTTTAGTGCGGACTTATATTTACGGAAGAGTTTAAAAAAGTCTTCGCTAATAGAAAAGATTTCGTTTGTAAAGCCGTCAAAGTTTTAATAAGCAGGTCACCAGATCTTAAGCGTTTTACTGACTTCGGTTCACCACCTATAGCAATAAGAGCTTTATTTATAGCAAACGGAGATTTTGTACGCACCTCATTATCTAGTAAGGAAATTATCAAAAAACGTGTACGAGTGGCAATTTTATCTACGTCTAAAGTGGGTAAAACAAGGCCTTTACCCGGGCACAGCTGACTTGCATCCATATGCGTGAAGAAAACTTCACCCTGGCGTGCCTCCACTCACCACGGAGTCCAACAAGGGAGGCAGTGTGCCGGTCAGCTGGCAAAAACCAGGCACGGCGCTTACCTGCAGTACACCCAGAATATAGTGCTACAGCATTAGGGTGAGGATCCAACGGGTAAACCCGCCACCCCTTATCTGCAGCACTAACCCTACAGCAATGTCTCTCCGGGAACACCGAAGAGAGGTATCACCAGCCGATTGACAAGAGCGGGCTCACTCCTGCCACCCGTCTACAGCGAAGCGTGGACCAAAGGGAACGCAAAGTTATCCCCAGAACACTATTTTCCTCCTTACGGGACGCCAACTGTGTTAAAAAAACTGTGTTACTGTTAGTAAAAAAACATATACTCAAAAACAAGAAAGTTATAATGCGAAAATCGAAATTAAATGTTCAAAAAATTAATTAAACGCAGTACAAAATGAATACAAAAATGTTATATACATAAATATATAATATCACGAATAATGGTGTATCTGATGAAAAAAAATCAATATTTGTATGCTGGTACATTCGAAACGGTAATCTGTAGTCTAGAGGGGAAAGGAAGTAAAGAGGAAATGAAATGACAAGAAAGAGGGTCGAAAATAGAAGTAGATCACTAGGGTATCCCGGGTGAGAGTGATTGTAATGTTTAATGGCGCAAGAACCAATTTTGGCTAAACTGCGCTACACGTTTGTTAAAATATTTCAAAAATGCAGATGGAATATAAAATATATACATATATATTTATGTATGTGCATGCCTGCATGCACATACACGAAAATTAATGTTAAAACAGTTTAAAATAATTTTTAAAAATTAAATCTAAAAATCCAATTTTAAAAATAAAAGCAAACAGATTTTTGTGGGCGGTTTCACCCACCAAGTCAGACAAGGATTAAACACATGTATGAAAAAAGGTGATACGATGATGGTTAAAAACAGGACAATCGATTAAAATGTGACGCACTGTGTACAAGACCTTACATGAAGGACATTGAGGAGCATCTTCCCCCAACAACAAATGCCGGTGTGTGAAGCGAGTATGACAAATGCGAAGTCGAGTCAATTTGACATCAGTTCTTAGCATTGGCATCACAGGCCATGCTCCTATGACAGGTTTCACTGAGAGAAGTTTGTTATCCAACTGCTGATTCCATAATTCCCGCCATGCTGTAAACATATGATGCCGGATGACACGCTTCATATATGACAGCGGAACAGCTAGTGGCAAAAAGGTCGTCGCTGACCGAGCCGCACTGTCCGCTTGCTCGTTGCCAATAATCCCTACGTGGCTGGGTAGCCAGCAAAATAATATATCAAAACCCTTGCTGTACAGTCGACTAACGATGTCGAGTGCATTACACACCACTGGATGACACCGATCGTTGTAATTTTCAAGCGCTTCCAATACACTCATGCTATCAGTATAGATGCAGTATTTACGAGGTGAACTGGAGTCGATTAATTGAAGTGCGCGGTATATGGTGACAGCTTTGGCAGTGAAAACACTGCAAGAAGTGTCGAGCCAATAACCGAGAATGTTATCTTCAATCACGACGCCACAGCCTGCGTAACCTGCACGTTTCGAACCATCTGTATAGATAGCCGAATAACCACTTTACTGACTGCGATGGTAAGTAAAGATGCGCTGAAAAACAACAGGTGCTACGGTGGATTTACTGTAAGAAGCAAAAGGGTTGATAAAACGGAAACAAGGAGTATTACAAGGTTGGAATTGCAAAAAGGTTTCTTTGCTGGATATCAACGTTAGGTAGAGAGAGATCGAACACAAGAAGCTTCATCCTATCCATAAATGGCCGGATGTTAGATGGCCGTGCATCATAGTCTCTTCATGCTGGTACTCATGTACACGTTTTCTAAAGGATGGGAAGGCAGGGACAAGACCTTAAAATAATAAGTAAGTGAAATCTTCCTCCGTCGTAGATCTAGAGGAAGCTGGTTTGAGTCGACGTAGAGACTCTGCACTAGAGATGTGCGAAACGCACCAGAGCCGATTCTCAATGCCATATGGTGGACAGGGTATAGTTTTTTCAGAGTAGAGTTGCACGCTGATCCGAATACAACACATCCATAGTCGATGCGAGAAAGTACGATGGATTGACATACTCTGAGTAATGATGTTCGATCCCCCCCTCCTAAGAGGTGTTGGACAACACCTTCAAGAGGTTTAAAGACTTTTCACACTTCTTCCGCAAATGTAAGATATGCGGAAGGAAAGTGAGTCGGCGGTCGAAAATTACTCCGAGTAATCGTACGTCGGGGACAACGGGAATTTGTACGTCACGGATGCGTATTTCGGGGTGGGGATGAATACCTCGTTTGCGGCAAAAGTGCACGCAGCAACTCTTGCTCGCAGAAATATCATGACCGTTCGTGTCGCACCATTTAATGATATTATTGAAGGCAGTTTGTAACTGCCGCTGAACATGTCGCATGCTGAGCCTTTGAATCTTATTTGTAGGTCGTCTATGCATAAAGATGCCTGTATAGAGGGCGATAAAATATTTAAGATGGATGAAATATGACATATAAAAAGGGTGGCACTCAAAATACTCCCCTGAGTCACACCCTCAGTTTGAGTAAAAGGAGAAGAGAGAGTGCCAACCAGTCTTATTCTAAAAGTGCGTCTAAATAAAAAATTATGTACAAAAATAGACAAATTGCCTCTAAAACCGTTATCATGTAGAGTGCGAAGGATCCCATAGCGCCAAGTACGATCATATGCCTTCTCGATATCGAAGAAGATAGAAACCAAATGATTCCTCCGGACAAAAGCATTTCTTATTTTGCTTTCCAGCATTTTATCATATTATCGAGAGTGGACCTTCCCTTACGGAAGCCACTCTGAAACAGAGGAATGCATCGGTTCTTTTCTAGTTGATAGACGAGACGGACATTTTACCATACGTTCTAGTGTCTTACAAAGGCAGCTCGTGAGTGCTATCGGTCGATAGCTGAGAGCTTTCTTTGGATCTTTTCCAGGTTTTAGGATGGGAATCACTATGACCTCCTGCCATTGAGTAGGATACACCTGATCCCTCCATATTCGGTTGAATAGGTACAGGAGTGTTAGTAGTGAATCCTTGACCAAGTGGCGAAGCAATTCATAGGATACTCCATCAGGACCTGGATTAGTATTAGGGGCCAACGATAAGGCCCTCTTCAATTCCCACATGTCAAAGTCACAGTTGTATGGTAAAAGCTGTCGACATCTGAAGTTGATAGGTGTCCGCTCTAAACAACTCTTAGTCGCCTGAAATACAGGGCTATATAAGTCGGAGCTGGACACACTAGTAAGTGCTTGACCAATCATGTTGGCCATATCAACAGGCAACGAGTAAATAGCAGACGATGTTTCCAATATCGAATTTCCAATTCGCGGCTTTCACCTTTTTCCATAACTGCTGACTTGAGTGGACGATGTGATTGAAGATACATACTGGATCCAAGATTCCCTCTGACTTTGACGTCGTATTCTACGAGCTAACGCTTTTGCACGTTTGAACGCTATGAGATTTATATATATATATATATAGGGGCGGGGTATCTTCTGAAAATACCCCACGCCCTTTTTTGCTTTGTTGGCAGGAAGAATTCCACCATGGTTTGCACAGCTTCCGAATAGAATGAGATGTTTTCGGAATGGTTGCCCCCCCCCCCATCGACAGCATTTCAAATAGCTTCAGTGACGTTAAATACGGCATCATCAAATTCCCTGCTCTGGACCATAGTGCCGGTGATAACCGCTAGCTGTGTGAATTTATCCCAGTCCGCGTGATGAAAATAATAAGTGGGAGGGCGATATTGTGCCCTCGCACCATTAACATGCGAGACTAGGAGACGGAAATGATCACTATTGTGTAGATCTCGTTCAACCTCAAGATTCAACATCGGTAGCAGTGTTGGCGAATGAGTGAGTGAGAGAATATTAACGTCGCACTGATTAGCAACACGAGGGCTTTTGGCGACGGTCCGCGTAATTTTGAACCACGGTCAAGTGACGCGGACGACACCTGAGCTGGCACCCCCTCTCCTAACTACCACACCAACGGGAGGACGTTTGAGCTCTCGACAGATTTAACGTGCATCGCTCCCCTACACGGCGGATCTTTAGTGGTACTAGGATCGAACCCATGACATGCTAGCCATGATCCGATGCCTAGACCACTCGGCCACCGCGGCCGCAGTGTTGGCGAACAAATGGCAAGATCGAGGGAGTGAAATGTCCTCGTGGGTGCATGGAAATATGTTTTCTCGTCGTTGTTAAGCAGACAGTGATCAGAGATTAACTGTTCGATCTGTTGCCCACGAGAGTTGGTATCATCATGCCCCCACAGAGCGCTGTGTCCGTTAAAGTCACCGAGCAAAAAAAAAAAAAAAATATTTCATTATCATTTTTTATAGTGATTCTTCTGACCTGAATTACAACCTGATCTGAAAAACCTTCGAGAATTTCAGCCTCAGAAGTGCACATCAGGTCAGGTTCAGAAATGACACCTCGGCTTAAGTTAAGAGATCTGCGAGGACTCGCTGTTAGAGGGCAATAAAAAAATGTTTTTGCAAACAAAAGAGATTTTGTTTGCAAATCAGATGCGGTTTCAACAAGGTCACCGGAACGTAATTTTTTTAACGAATATAGGTTCTCTCTGCCTATTCCTCGAATAGCTTTTTGGATATCAAATGGAGATTTTTTAGACATTTCATTATTCGGTGTGAGTGAATATGGGGTTTTGTGGCGCAAGAGCCAAATTTGGCTATACAGCTCCAAACAATTGTTAAAATAATAAAATTCATGATAAAATACCTAAAATCAATCGACAAGTAAATTTCAGTACACGTTAAAAAAAAAATCAATTATAAGAAGCGTGTTTCAATGATAAAAGCTAAAGAATTTGTTGGGGGATTTCCCGTAACAAATCAAACCAGACAATAAAATAACATATAGAGCTAAAACAAATTAAAGAAAAAAGCGAAATTTAATCCAAATAAGACAACATTTCATGAAACTCAGGGATGTAAAAAACGAGACAAAATCTTAAAAAATGAATGCGTTTTATAAAAGATAAAAATTACTTTGTATTCTTTCCAACGGGTTGGGGTAAGAACGTGTAACCCCCCCCCCTATCTCCAGCTCTCGTTTTTCCAGTATTCATCCGATAAAAAATATTCATTCTCGGTTGGTTGTACACAATTTTTATCCCACCGCGGGTCCGCTTCCTCTTCTACATCGTACACGATCATATCTTCGTCTGACGTGTCCTGTAGAGGTGCGCTTTTTTTTGGTTTTTGAGGTGTCAATTCTTTTTCTATTTTTGAGGTAATATTTTTATTTGGACGCTTTCTTTTGCGAGTTTTGGAAGTTGGTTTTGTAGTCTGGGATATAGAACGTTGGCTATTAGATGTATTGGAAGTAGTTCAGGAATATGAACCAACTCAGCTGGTGAAGCTGAAGACATTGGTATTGTGGAAGAAGAAGGTGCTTTATTTGATGTTTCAACCGAGTTACATGAAATATTAGGTGCAACAGGAGCAGTATCTATTAAAGGAATAGATGGCTAAGATTCTGATGACGATGTAACTGTGACACAAGATGTGGATGGAAGGAGGTGTGCCTAAGTTGAGGTACACGATTTGGTAACTGTAGGAATTCTGGAAGGCATTGATAGTTTAGGAAAGGATGTAGCAATTTCAAAGGTGGGCATACTATTTTTGTAATATTTTCATTTGTGGTTGCAGTTGAGGATTTGGCAGCCTGAGCGTATGTTCGAGATATTTGTGGAACTATTAATTTACGGGCTTCTGGATAAGAAATTTTTTTATTAGTCTTTATTTCTTGGATTTGCTTTTCAATTTTCCACTTGGGGCATAATTCTGAAACCGATGAATGGGGCTGTGAACAGTTTATACATTTTGGCTCTAGAGTAAAATCAGTGGAAGAATGTCCAGCAGACGAACATCTAGAACACGTTAGTTGGCCGAGGCAGGAAGTTTGTGAATGTCCGAACCTCTGGCACTTAAAACAGCGCAGAGGATTCAGTATGTAGGGACGTATTTTGCAGTTTAGGTATCCAGCTTTTATTGTATCAGGAAGATTAGGGCAATTGAAAGTTAAAATTATGTGTTTCGTAGGAATAACGGCTGTAGCTTTTTTAATTGTAATTCTTCTGACCTGAATTATACCCTGATCAGAAAATCCTTTAAGGATTTATGCTTCAGGGTTGGTCAACAGGTCAGGTTCTGAAATGACACCTCAACTGCAGTTCAGAAATTTATGTGGACTAACAAGAGAAGACAGTCAAGAAAGGTTTTAGCAGCTAAATAACATTTGGATTGAAGAGCAGAAGTAGTTTCGAGTAGTAAATCCCCGGATCTCATTTTTTCCTACTGATTTCGGTTCACCAATTCCTTGGAGAGCTTTGAAGATAGCAAAAGGAGATTTATGGGACATTTCGTTGTTTGGCAATGAGAGTATAAAAAAAACGTGTATTCTTCGCAATTTCATCAATGGTAAGTGGTGTGGGAAATACAAGGCCTTTACCCGGGCACGGCATATTCGGAACCATAAGAGCTAAATAGACTTCGCCCTGGCGTGCCTCCACTCACCACGGAGTCCAACCAGGGGGGCAGTGTGCCGGTCAACTGGCCAAAACCACGCACGGCGCTTATCTGGAGTACACCCAGATTATACTACTACAGCATCAGGGCGAGGATCCAACGGGTAAACCCGCCACCCCTTATCTGCAGCACTAATCCTACAGCAATGTCTCTCCGGGGACACCAGAGAGAGGTATCACCAGCCGATTGACAGGAGCGGGCTCTCTCCTGCCTCCCGTCTACAGCGAAACGTGGGCCCCCAAAGGAAACACCAAGATATTCCCAGGACACCATTACTACGGGACGCCGCACACGGCAAACATGCGGGTTGACAAATAACGGTGTTAGTAAGATACACCACGAATATCGAAAATAAAATCAATAAAAAAGGAACCAAATTAACGTATCACAAAATAAAAACTAAGCTGTGTTAATAACTATATATATGTAGAATATAATACAATTACAATAAAAAAATTTAAGATTTTAATAATGTGTATTTAAAATTGTTTTTATCTGCGGTCTAGACGGGGAAAAAAAGAAAGGATGAATGGAATGACAAGAAAGAGGGTCGAAAATAGAGAAAGATCACTAGGGTAACCCAGGGTCGTGACACCCGTGTTTACTAAATACACTAAACCCCTTGGAAAAGATCACTAGGACCCCTTAGGATTGTGACACCCGTACTGGCCTAAAGATGATGAGACCCCTGAAGGCCTGTTGTTACAGAAACTACTTTATGAAGATCAATGTCCATTTTTTAAATGAAACACATTTTTAAAAGAATATCAAGACCGGTATATTTCTCTTTCAACGTTATGTGCCTTCATTAACTCTTCTTTCATTATATTTTCATATTTAAACTGAACAAAAACTGCTCTCTAATTCTGCGTAACTATTTACATCATTACTCTCATCTAAAGCTATTGAATACTTTTCTACATAATTTAAGTCGTTATGTATTTGCGAAAAAATTTTTTTTGTAAATTTATTACTCGATCTTTAATTATATTGCGACTTATATGTGTCTTATACAAGACTTTGTAATCAAGTCCTTTTTTTTAAAATCAGCAAATAATGTAGAACTACATTCTAAAAACGGTTTTTTATATTTACAAATTCTTCTTCTGAAAAAGGTTTCCCGTGGCGAGCAGCGCAATGGGCAACTAGCAGCTGTAAAAGTTATTTTTTGAAACCAAAAAACTTTTTTTTCTTTTGTAAAAAAATACGTGACAAAATTACGTTCGTAAAAAAAAATTACGTTTACGTTAAAAAATTATTTCATCAGTTGACACACCAATAGGATGCAAGGTTTCAAAAAATCTTGAAGTCACATTTTCATTCCAAATTACACATATAACGATTTTATTCCTTTCAACCATACCATATTTATCAAACCATTCAGCTTGATATAGCCTGGAACTTGTATGGCTTGTTTTTAATTTTTTAACCACCGACATAGTACAAGGCTACAATTAAAAATATTTATGTTTGGAATACAATAATTTGAGAAGTTTTGTACAAACATACCTAATATATATGTACATCAACACATATTTTTTAAAAATTCGTTCAAAATGGATACCACTAAGTTCAACACTGGTACTGACTACTGGTATAGGCGCCCCTTAAAATTGCTAGTATCGAGAATAATAGACATGCGCATGACGCCTCACAAGGTGAAGCAGAGAGGGGACGATATAAGTGCTATGGAAGTCTCTTTCTACAAACATAACCTTTATCCGAAGAAAGTACTTTATGTATGGTTATTTGTTTTAGTTTGTCGATTTTTTTTCAACAAGCAAAACGCGAGTAAAATTATACACTTTACTTGATATTTGCTTTTGCTTTACTTCAAACACTACATACTTTCAGATACATTTGTTGTCATTTGCGTAACTTTGGAACTGTAATGATTAAACTGAAAGTTATAGACAGCATTGTAATTGCTTTTGTGTCAATGCAGTGCTTGAAAAATACGAATAGAATATACATAATCCACACAAATTAGAAAATCTAAATAGACCCGCGTAAGCAAGCAAGTGGTTGAGAAGCAATCGTGGGTCAGTTAAAAAGCTTGCGTGGGCCGGTGTCTGACCCACGGGTCATAGGTTCGCCATCACTGACCTATGCGAAATTTGAATTAAAGTCATCTTTCGGATATGAAAATACGCCCATAAAACTTCTTTGATGAAGCACAACTGCTTCTTGGAGATGGGATTTTTATTTTCATCAGTGTATTTTACAAACGAAAATAAATTTTAAAAAATGAAGTTATGTGATAAAAAGTATGTCTAGTTCAAAGCAAACTATTTCAAGCTAATTGAATTTAGGCTTTAATAGCAAGGTAAAGATTAATAAAAGCAGCCCTGGCTGAAATTCGTGATATGAATGAGGGAGAAAAAAAGGACCACAATATTGGAGGCAACTTTTCTTTTAAAACAGATGGACAAATATGAAACTTCCCTAATGAATACCGATTTGGATTCCCAAACCCGAAAGAATAAATGCTACTAGCAATTCACTGTAATAAGTTAAATGTGAATTATCAAAAAGATTGTGTGCTAAAATATCTAGAAAATTATATCCAAAATTTCAGAAATGAATTTGGAAAAATGGAACTAGGAGCAACTGATTTATCAGGATTCTCGTTTGAAAAGGAAGCTAGATAAGCGCGCAGGTAGCAAAAGAGAAAAATTATTTTCAGTGAATGTAAAAAAAGTGGGGTGTAAAATTTTGAAAGAAGGAACATTTTCTGAGATATATGAAACTATTACAAAACACTTCACTGTATTTTTTTTATGAGAGATTATTACATGAAATTAAGAAGTAAGCTGTGTACATAAAAACTAAAGTAAACTTGCAAAGACGATATTGAATCTTTTAATTTTAACAATATGAATTGAATCAGTTTTTACTATGTTTAAAAAAAACAGAGATACAATGAAGACCCCCACTAGAAATTTATGGAGTTGCAAGAGGTCTCGGGTAGACCGACATCTATCGATATCGAATGCTTCAGATGAGAGATCGTTTGCAATTTTAAAGCGTGTTGAAAATTATTTAAGAAGCACTATGAGAAAGAAGACAAACAACAAGGTTGTATTACATGTAGAACAAGATGTTAGACAAAAAGAAACAGCAAAAATAATTGATGAATTAGCCAAAGAAAAATCAAGAAGTAAAGTTGTATAAAAAATTGTAAGCTCATTAGTAAGGTTTTTAATCTTTTTAAACACAGTTAAGATTTTTCTTTAACCACTGAGTTTTATAATTAGCAATACATTTTACTTTGATCATTTAAGGTCAGTGAATCTTTTCACTATTTTAGTTTATCGATTTTTGAGTCCATGGGCCTCAAACCTTTTACCGCCAGTGGCCCCCAACTATCTTAATCCGCCTCTGTTTGTATATATATATATATATATATTACATCAAAGCTCCATACACACTAATTATAAAATTTCCCCTTAAGATTATGATACACATTCTGATAAACAAGCATGTTATACAAAATGTTGGAAAATGAAAAATAAAAGATTTTAATGTTTTTTAAAGTATTGCATTTAAAAATATTTGTGTTATCAAACTTTTTTACTTTTAAGTATCCAAATTTCCATTAAATTACCTAATAGTAATGCACATAAAATCTATGCTTCTGAAAATATGTGACAATTAAAAAAAAACAGTAAAAAAATTAACTTTAAAAAAGCAATCTTTGAACTCTAATTAACACTAGAATTACAAAAAGCATTTAGATAAGAATTGCTACTCAAGTATAAATACTCAACACATTTTTACACAAGACTATCATATAATATCATAATGAACTGCAGTTGAAATTTATTTAAGCATCTAAGATATTTCCCCCCCTTCAAATTACAATTAAATACATGATTTGCTTACTGAACATTGAGATAGAGTACAAAGAGAAAGGTTAGTATAAAAAGTAATTTAAAACAACTGTATAAATTTATAAAAACAATGTATACCCTCTCCATATAATATCAAATCATTTAGTTGCAAATTATAGTAAAATTTTAAATTAAAAGATTAATAAAACCTTTGCTCAGAGGTAAAAAATGTTTATAAAAATAAAATATTAAAATTCCTTACTCTGGTTTTGAAATTTAGCACATATAATACACTCCTTACATGCAAGCAAATTTTACAAACAAGATTATATAAAAATGCTATTCCACTCTCCCATGCTTTATAATAGTCAAAGATCACAGATTACTAAAATGATGGATATATTTCAATACAATTCCTTTTTTTTTTTTTTACTTTTTAGAAATTATTTAAACAGTGAATAAGCTATCAATACCATATAAACAGCCAAAACTAAATCTTTCTTTTAAATTAAGAAAACTAATCAGATTTAAAAGGAATCAGCAATATCACATTAGTTATCAGGGAACTCAGTAAAAATTAGACCCCCCCCCCAACAACTTCTTTCTTATTTTTTAAATCATTAGTAAATAAAACTAAATGTTCCAGATAACTTCGAAGTTTAATTAATCTACAAGCATTATATACAGATGAGTCTTGATAGTTCGAAGTTGGAGGGACCAATGAAAAACTTCAAATTATCAAGAGGGTAGAAAAAAACTCCCCAAATACAAGACAAGTTTTTTTTAACACATTTAAATTTGAAACTATGTAATAAAACAACAAATGTACATTAGTATAAAATTATTTTGAAGTATTTTTAAAAAATACATAATATACAGTATAAATATTATACAGAAGCTAAAAGTAGTGTATTAAAAGAATACATTGAATACATGCATACACAATCCTACACATCTCTTCTTCACAATGGAAAGCCATCCTTTCTGACCTCAAGTGTAGCAAGGTCATGAGTTAAAGGAAAGGCATTGATGGCTGACAACAGATGCGGTTGGTCTATTGCCCACTTGAAGAAGGAAAGCAATAAGTGTCTTTTTGCCTGAGGAGCACACAAAGAGGTAGTAGACAGATGGTCATTAAAGGGGCTAAATTTCAGGGGACATTACAACACAAAACTTGTAAGCTCCAATCTGTTTGCTACAGGACTGTGCATGACCATGAGTGTAAAAATTTTCAAGAGTTTTTACAAGATAACTTTGAATTATCGCATGTTGTAGTCTGGCCAGCCGCAGATTTTACTTCGAAATATTGAGTGTACCAAAACGTATTGTTTTAGTTTGTAATATCAAGAGTTTTTCTAGGGACTGAGCATAAACTTCGAATTATCATGAGGTTCGTATTATTGAGAGTCGACTGTATTCGCACGTTTGCTTAAAATTCTTTAAGTGAACTACATACATACAGTAAGAGTTGTAAATTATATGGAATATTCAATGAACTATATATGTATAAAGGATTCATCTAACAATTAAAGAGGCAAGTATATGTTCCAACAAATAACATTTATTTCCAAACATATTTTATACATCAAATCACAATTACTTTTTTAAAAAATGCATTTTACACACATTCTAAATTTTTTTGACAAATATAAAAAAAAATTAAATACATATACAATTACTTGTCACTAAATTTCTAAAAAAAAGATATATAAATTGTATAAACACTTTTTACAAATTCAAATGAACACATAAAGGTCTGTTCAAAAAGTATCCAATTTCCAATTTTTCTGCACACAGCAGGAGGTGACAGCTTAATGCACGTTTTAATTTCTTCTCTTTGTTCTAGTGTACCAGTCGTTTCCTGCAGGGCAGTCAAGTGAGGTGCTGTTATACATGTTCATCAGATTTTTATTCCTCTAAAGATGACTGAACAACTTAAGCAGGGGGACTGCACCACAATTTTTTTTATCAAAAGGTTAATGTGATTTTCTAAGTGAAACAATTCATAAGATTCAGCATGTATTTGGAGACGATGCTATGGGAGTCACACAAATTAAAGAAGGGTTTAATCGAATCAAAAGTCAGTGACATCGGTAAAGAGTGACCAGCATTCTGGGAGGCCACAAACCGCTTGAAATGCAGTTGTTGAAAAGGTGAAAAATCTGTTGATGAAAAATTGTTGTCAAACTGTACAAGAGACTGCTGATTAAGTTGAGAATAGTACAGGTTCACCACATGCAATTTTGTGTGATCATGCGCAGAGTGGCTGCGAAATTTGTTCCAAAGCTTCAGTCGGTGAAACAGAAAAACTATGTCTTGTAGTTGCACAGAACTTCATGGACACTATCAACGCTGAACCAAGCTTCCTGTAACTTCTGGCAGTTCCCAACAATGAAAATGCCATTGATAGGATCCTGTTTTCAGAGTAGAGATGAGATAAAGCAGAAAGTGACGAAGGAGTTGAACACCATTCAAAAAGAAGTCTCCCAGAAATGTTTGCAGCAGTGGAAGGAATGCTGGGTTAAGAGTGTGTGAAGGTGCAAAAGGCCTCCTTTGAAATTAAATCTCACAAAGTAACAAAAGAATATTTCCAGGTCAAAGGTCAGATACTTTTTGAACAAACCTTGTACACAATATTCTGAAAGCAAAATATTTATAAAGTATTTATCTGCTATATATTGTTATCAAAAATTTAAAACATTATATTAAGCATAAATTTCACTTTTAAAACAAAATTATGTATTTGAATATACACACCATTATTGAAGATTATCTTGAAATTACAATTTTTTTTATTAATAAGTGTAAAAATCATTAATGATTTAGCAGCACCAAGGTTTATATATTACAGCAATTACTAATTATGCTTCACAAAAAAAAATTTGTAAATCGGCATGATTTTGTTTAGTTTTTCATTAATTAAATTGAATTTTTCATATGAAGTGTTGAAAAATTTAACAGTGTTTTTCTCATAAATTTTATATGCTAAGGAATTTTATAACTTTAACTTTTTGGTCATGGAAAATCTGAAATAATTTATCAATCAAAAGGTTTGGAAAGAATAAATTTTTATTAAAGCATATAAATAAAATTAACATGCATACTAAAAACAAGTGAAATAAATATTTCACTTGTTTATATCAATTAAAAGAAAATTTACAGATCCTATGTTTTTTTTATAATGCTATAAAAACTCCAGGTAAGCAACAAAATCCAGAGTAAAATAAAAGGAAATAGGAAAACTGAAAGCCCAAATATCTTGTCTGGGACAAAAGTTAAAAGTACAAAATTAGGTATAAATGAAAACTAAATTATAAAAGAAATCAGCCTCATAAATGCAATTTGTTTCAAGTCACAATTTGGAAATATTGAAAAAAAAATCAGAAAAAAGTGGTAGAATCAATTTTAAACACTTAATAGGAAAATTCCACAATTCTACCTAAATATACAACTTTACGTAAACTAAAAATGTTTCAAAATTTGAGTAAAAAGTATTTTTGCACAATTAGTGGAAAAATTTATCTTTAGGACCCCCCCCCCCCATAATGGAACATTTAAAATAGCATAAAATAAGCTCAGAAATCTTTGGGTAATGATGAAATAATAAAATGAATTGTAAACATAATAAATAGAATAATAAAATGATAAATATTGAAGAATAAAAAAAACTATAGGTAAATATTTCCAAAACAGTAAAGTAAATATAATAACACAAAATTGCAGAATGGGATATTTCTGACAATGGCTAGTCGAAAACTCGGAAAATAACAATAAATATACAAAAAAAACACGGAAACAAAGTATATAAAATAAGACATACTGAAAGTATTATACATTTTATATAGTTTCGAAATGAGTGAAAGACAATTCTATAACACAGCTAAGCAGTTATATACAGCAGAATTTGATATATAACAATAAACACTGAAAACAAACACATCTCAACCATCAGGACATGTAACATCTGAACTACTTTTTCTTTTCAATTGTAAAGACATAATGCTGTGGTATTTTTGGACATATCTTGTGTTTTAAAAATATTAACACTACTACCCAGCTTTTATTCATAAGTTATATAAAATAATATTTTTTTTGTACTCAAACTCCATTCAAAGCAAAAGACCTTTGTGTTTATATTCACGTAATAATTTTTATTTGATGGTACATGCGACTTAAAAGGTTGAGATTTATTCTCGTCTAATAGAACACATCTTTTAGAGGAAAATGAATACACAATTTTTTTTAAACATATCAGAGTCCACAGAAATCCATCCTCAGAATACCAAATCTTTCCACACATAGAAGAAAAACTATATTCTCTAGTAATAGCTATCTTTTATTATCCATTAGTAATGGAGTATTTAAAAAAAGATCAGAAAACTATACTTTGATATGCAAAAGCTTTAACACAACTTTCTAATATGGAAAGATCTATACATTACTTAATGAACTTCCTACGGTATCAGTAAATTTTTATGCCTACAAAATTAAACGTGAAACATGATTTAATATATATAAATTTTTAAACAAAGCAAAAAAAAAAAGCTTTCATTGTGTTTTTTAAAGAAAAGAAATGGAACAATGGAGAATTGCATGTTTTCAATGAAAGAAATAAAAAAATGCCAAACACCATAGATGAATTCATAAACTTACAGTTTTTCTAAGGATAAAGACTTCATATATTTAATATATAATATATATTTTGTCTACACCTTTTATTTTTAACATAAGGAATTAATATTTTAAGAATGCTACTTGTACAAAACAATACAAAATTCCAGGCCATGAAATTCTTTCTATTTTATCGATAAAAGGACCACTTTACTTTTAATGTGTTGTCCCTGATATAATAACTCAATACTCAACATAAATCATATTTAAAGAACAATTTATTCTCTTAAAAGAGATGATGAATTTTTAAATTGTCACAATATAATGAACAGTTAAGCACTTCGAACAGATTGACAAATTTAAATTTTTCAATTTCTAATCCATCTTCATTTTCAGAGTATTTTTTACCAATAAATAACAATACATCAAAGAAATTTCACACTTCCCTTCTTTATTACTATCATAAAAATTTAATGAGCACTTAATTATATTTTTAATAATGTCTTTAAAATATATTGGTATTTAATTGTCAATGAAGGAAATAATGTTTTCTGAAATTCTATTATAGAGCTACATTTTTTTAAAAAACATAACTTATCAATAATTCGAAGACTAGATAGCTAATTTTAGCGTCCAAGTTTGGTGAGAGGGCATCATTAGATGGTCCTCTCACATTTGGAGACTTATGGTGTCTGCAAAAGCTAAATTGCCAATAGGCAGCAAATCAGGGGGGAGAAAAAGATAAGTAATTTTTCATTGAAATGGGAACTGAATGAAATGATTAATAATATATAAAATCATCTAATCTCATTCATGTTCTGCAAGTTTAATATCTGTAACTTTGTATTTCTGAGATACCATAAAATAACCATTTTTAATTGTTAGTTGTTCACCACATGTATATATTTTGATAAATTTCTTTGCAATCGTCAAAACTAAAAAACTCTTACTAAACAAAACATTATAATTTAACTTAACCTCTTTAAAAACTAGTACTCAAAATTCCCTATTCTTTTTTACCTTTGTTTCTCACTGGGACAATTATATTTTGCGCTGTTTATCAGAATTGTGAAATATGCATTATACAAAATTATACAATTTCATAATGGATGTATAAATATGTGTAACCATTTTCAAAATATCTTTCGAATTCTTTTGGCTTATTTTAATACTTCTGCTCGACACTTTATTGCAATTCTAGGAAAAGAGTTCCTTATATCATACAGTATTTTATTTATTACTCATTTGTATAATAATTCTAATTAAAACAGAATGTTGATATGGTTTTAAATTTCATATTTTAAGAAGTTTTTTGTGATTTCTGATGTAGCATGAGAAATGGGGGATGTGAATTCAGTTTAGTTGATATTCTGCCTCCATCTGGTTCATTGCTCTACATTGTTGAAGCTACAAATGAATAAGTATAAGAAAAAATTTACGGAAATCAATAGTAATGAGTATCAAGATAGCAGAGTAATAAAGTTTGATAAGAGCACATTTTCACTATCCGAGAAAAAGGTGAAGTTATCTTGGCTTCACTCTTATGTGTATTTACTAAAACAAAACAATGTAGATTTAATTCCATTAGTATTTATGTGTGAATCTCAAAACTTAACATGCATGAAGAGACATAAATGCTCCCATAGAAATAAATATATAAAAAAAAATATCTTTGAAAACATCTCAAATGGTAAACCAAGAAAAAATTTAAATTAATATATACAAAGCATATCTCTAATTGGTATTACTTTATAACAAACAAAAAACGAAAATTAGGGAAAGGTCAAAGATGAATGAGTACTGGTGTTTTTGTAAAGATTTTAAATAGTCAAGAGAGAAAACAATTCCACTTGTTAAAATAAATATATATATTTCATTTTATATCTAAAAGAAAACTCAAAGGCTCATCTCAAATTTGACTCTATGCAATGAAGAGCGAATCAAATGGAAGACAATATTTTGATTACATAATTTATTCTTAAGTAATGACATGAGATGCATGATGGAGTGCTAAGAATATGGCAATTCAGATTTATTTTGGTACATCAACCAATTAAAATGGGTAAACCTTTAAGAGACATACCTGATAAGATCATACAAAACACATTTTGGTCCTTACTACTTATATAAAAAAAAAATGATTATTGACGTGTTAAGTTCAACGCTATTTGTAGTGACAGGCAGCTCGAGAAAGAGCAAAGCATATTTGATAAAATAGATATAGAAAAAAAAAAAAAAAATGTCAGTAAATCAAAAAACCTGCAAAATCCTCAATATAGAAAAAGAAAAAGCATCGCAAGACATATTTCAATATTTAACTCGTATGTTACAAAATATTCACCGATAAAGGCAATGCAAATTAAATCAACTGAGAAAGAATATCGATTTTTCAACAAGCCAACAAATTTTAATTCAAAGCAAAAACAGGTGCAATAAAAAATAGTTTGGGATCAAACTACAGAAAAAGCAAAATAAAACAAGTAGAATAATGCAAGAAATCGATAAAAGAAAACAATTAGAAAATGCACATTTTTACATAATGCAGAATAACATTTCGATATTGCTTTTTTTTTTTATAAAAAAGAGTAGACGCAATGAACTCTTCAAGATGTTTTCGATACTAGTGAAGAAGAAATAAATTCCCTTTTCTCAGGAAATGAAGCGGATTACCTGTTAACAAAGAGTAATGGGAAAGACCATCTCATAAATGGCAAGGCTTGAACAGAAAGATGGCAAAAACAGATCAATTAAGGAAATCAAAAATGATCATAACAATATATGCATCAAAAGAGAAACGCTTCACGAGAAATGTTTCGATAATCGATGGGGGTAGGTTCCACTTTATTTACCCTGAAAAGCAGCTAGAGAAAATGCAAGGCTTATTTAATAAAAAAAAAAAAGTTTTTTAAAATGATAAATGTGCACAATTCGAAATACTAGAAAAGCAAAAAGCAACTAGCGAAATTTTTCAATTGACGCGCTATATTATGATTCATTTGCTGTGAAAGGCCACCCAAATTAATTCAACTAAGAGGATTATAGATTTTTAGATAAGCGAATTTTAATGCCAAGCAACCACACTAAACAAATTTCATTGGGATCAAGCATCACAGGAAAAAATATAAAACAAGTAAAAATAGTGCAAGAAATCGATAAAAGAAAACAGATAATGCACATTTTTACATTACGGCACTATGATCTATGCCCATTGCTTTTTTTAAAAAAAGGGGGTGACGGTAAGAGCTCTTCAAGATGTTTTCGATACTACTGAAGAAGAAATTGCATTTTCTCACGAATACAAAGTGGATTACCTTTTAATGAAGAGTAAAGGGAAAAACCGTCCGATAAATGGCATGGCTTGGACAGAAATATGGCATAAACGGATCAATGCAGGGAATAAAAAAATGATCATAACAATATATGCATCAAAAGAGAAAACGCTTCACGAGAAATGTTTCGATAATCGATGGGGGTAGGTTCCACTTTATTTACCCTGAAAAGCAGCTAGAGAAAATGCAAGGCTTATTTCATAAAAAAAAAAAAAGTTTTTTAAAATGATAAATGTGCACAATTCGAAATACATAGAGAAGAAAAAGCAACTAACGAAATTTTTCAATTGACGCGCTATATTACGATTCATTTGCCGCGAAAGGCCACCTAAATATATTCAACTAAGAGGATTATGGATTTTTAGATAAGTGAATTTTAATCCCAAGCAACCCGACACTAAACAAATTTCATTGGGATCAAGCATCACGGAAAAAAGGATAAAGAAGTAAAAATAGTGCAAGAAATCGATAAAAGAAAACGGATAATGCACTTTTTTACATTACGGCACTATGATCTATGCCCATTGCTTTTTTTAAAAAAAGAGGGTGACGGTAAGAGCTCTTCAAGATGTTTTCGATACTACTGAAGAAGAAATTGCATCTTCTCACGAATCCAAAGTGGATTACCTTTTAACGAAGAGTAAAGGGAAACATCGTTCGATAAATGGCATGGCTTGGACAGAAATATGGCAGAAACGGATCAATGCAGGGAATAAAAAAATGATCATAACAATATATGCATCAAAAGAGAAAACGCTTCACGAAAAATGTTTCGATAATCGATGGGGTAGGTTCCACTTTATTTACCTTCAAAAGCAGCTAGAGAAAATGCAAGGCTTATTTCATAAAAAAAAAAGTTTTTTAAAATGATAAATGTGCACAATTCGAAATACATAGAGAAGCAAAAAGCAAATAACGAAATTTTTCAATTGATGCACTATATTACGATTCATTTGCCGCGAAAGGCCACCTAAATTAATTCAACTAAGAGGATTATGGATTTTTAGATAAGCGAATTTTAATCCCAAGCAACCAGACACTAAACAAATTTCATTGGGATCAAGCATCACGGAAAAAAGGATAAACAAGTAAAAATAGTGCAAGAAATCGATAAAAGAAAACAGATAATGCACAATTTTACATTACGGCAGTATGATCTATGCCGATTGCTTTTTTTAAAAAAAGGGGGTGACGGTAAGAGCTCTTCAAGATGTTTTCGATACTACTAAAGAAGAAATTGCATCTTCTCACGAATCCAAAGTGGATTACCTTTTAACGAAGAGTAAAGGGAAAGATCGTCCGATAAATGGCATGGCTTGGACAGAAATATGGCAAAAACGGATCAATTCAGGGAATAAAAAAATGATCATAACAATATATGCATCAAAAGAGAAACGCTTCACGAAAAATGTTCCGATAATCGATGGGGTAGGTTCCACTTTATTTACCCTGAAAAGCAGCTAGAGAAAATGCAAGGCTTATTTCATAAAAAAAAAAAAGTTTTTTAAAATGATAAATGTGCACAATTCGAAATACATAGAGAAGAAAAAGCAACTAACGAAATTTTTCAATTGACGCGCTATATTACGATTCATTTGCCGCGAAAGGCCACCTAAATTAATTCAACTAAGAGGATTATGGATTTTTAGATAAGCGAATTTTAATCCCAAGCAACCAGACACTAAACAAATTTCATTGGGATCAAGCATCACGGAAAAAAGGATAAACAAGTAAAAATAGTGCAAGAAATCGATAAAAGAAAGCGGATAATGCACTTTTTTACACTACGGCACTATGATCTATGCCCATTGCTTTTTTTAAAAAAAGGGGGTGACGGTAAGAGCTCTTCAAGATGTTTTCGATACTACTGAAGAAGAAGAAATTGCATCTTCTCACGAATCCAAAGTGGATTACCTTTTAACGAAGAGTAAAGGGAAAGATCGTCTGATAAATGGCATGGCTTGGACAGAAATATGGCATAAACGGATCAATTCAGGGAATAAAAAAATGATCATAACAATATATGCATCAAAAGAGAAACGCTTCACGAGAATTGTTTCGATAATCGATGGGATAGGTTCCACGTTATTTACCCTGAAAAGCAGCTAGAGAAAATGCAAGGCTTATTTCATAAAAAAAAAGTTTTTTAAAATGATAAATGTGCACAATTCGAAATGCATAGAAAAGCAAAAAGCAACTAGCGAAATTTTTCAATTTACACGCTATATTACGATTCATTTGCTATGAAAGGCCACCCAAATTAATTCAACTAAGAGGATTATGGATTTTTAGATAAGCGAATTTTAATCCCAAGCAACCAGACACCAAACAAATTTCATTGGGATCAAGCATCAGGGGAAAAAAGATAAAACAAGTAAAAATAGTGCAAGTAATCGATAAAAGAAAACAGATAATGCACATTTTTACATTACGGCAGTATGATCTTTGCGCATTGCTTTTTTAAAAAAGGGGGTGACGGTAAGAGCTCTTCAAGATGTTTTCGATAATACTGAAGAAAAAATTGCATCTTCTCACGAATCGTAGTGGATTACCTTTGAACGAAGAGTAAAGGGAAAGATCGTCCGATAAATGGCATGCCTTGGACAGAAATATGGCAAAAACGGATCAATTCAGGAAATCAAAAAAAGATCATGAAAATAAATGTATCAAAAGAGAAAATGCTTTACGAGAAATACTTCGATATAATCAATGGGCTAAGTTCTACTTCATTTATCCTGAAAAGCAGCTCAAGAAAACGCAAGGCTTGTTTCATAAAAGAAAATAATTGTTGTGTAAAATGAGAAAACCTGCACAATCCCAAACACATCGAAAAGGAAAATGCTTCAGAGGAAATATTTTAATAATTGATGCAGTAGGTTACGATTTATTCACTGTGAAAGGCCACACAAGTTAATTGAAATGATAAATTATTTATTTTCTGATAGGTCAATGAATTTTATTTCTACGCAACCAGCTTTTATACAAATTTGTTTAGACCTAAATATGATTAATTGAAGAATAAAACATAAGAAGATAGTGTACGAAATCGATAAAGAGAGAAAACTAGAAAATCCTATTTTTACATTACCTCTTACTGACCTATGTAAAATATATTTTTTCCATTGTTTTTTAAAAAAAGGGATTACATGATGGGTCTTTAAAATGTTCTGGATAATTGTAAAGAATATATTCTATCATATAACAAATGAATTTGGATTGCTCAATAACGAAAAGCAGAGTGAAGGAGATGCCGAGAAATAGCAAGGGATGTGCGATGAAGATAATAAAACTTTTCTATCGGAAAAATAGAACACAAACCTGTATATACCGAAAAGGATACAACTTTACATGTTTGCAGACAATAAAATTAATATGTTGAGTGTAATGAGGCAAGAACTGGACTAAAGCATTGATGTATGTTATGTGACCAAGGATTCACACACAGATCACCTGCAAAACATGTAAAGGAAACTAGACTTTTCTGTATCTTATTTTCCGTATTGTTCTTAGTTTTTTTACTACAGTGCTCTAAAACCTTTTAGGAAATTATGAATAATTCTGTACGTCAGTTAGAATAGACTATGAAATAGTCTATTTCAGTAAAGGAAATGTAATGTTTTTCACCAAAGCTTAATGCATTAAATACATACAATTCTAAAATATGATTATATGACAATCCTCTATACAGTAATTTTGACAAATGCAATCAATATTATAATAGTTTACATTTATGAACACATAAATATCAACATTATATTTAGAATAAACAAAATATGAACATCTTATAATTAAGACATCACCTGGAAACAGAGAAATATATAGTAAATTGAGAATTATATTACATTATGATACGATCGCGCTGTTCAGGAGTTCTGTATGGGAGCTGGAGATATCGGAAAATAGAAGCTTCATCAGGAGTATACAGCCTTGTCACTGCTGAAGTTCCACCTCCCTATATTGCAAAGAAAATAGATTTTAATTAACACATCTTGTTTGATTAATAAAGAAAAACAAAAATAAATAAGTCTTAACTTATTACTCTAATCGATTACCTCAACTGAAAAGAGATTAAGAAATTGGGATTAATGCATTTCAACATGTTTTTTATGACTTAGAACATTAACTAGAACTTTCTTTGATTGTGGACCCTTTAGTTCTGAACTATAAATGCATGGATCTTCATATAAACTTGTTTAATATTTCTAATTGAACTATTAATTTACACGATCATAACAGGCAATTAAAAATTTTTACATAAAAAAATATTTAATTGCAGGCTAATAAAACTTATAAAACTAAAGTACATTTTTACAAACAAAAAGTGTTAAAATTAATTTCTAAGATATACATGTTTACCCCTTATTAAATGGATTTACTATTAAATTATTTTATCATGAGCCCTTCAGTTACATCATGGATCCACAAAATATTTTTTTCTTACAGACCCCTTCAAAGAATCCATAAACCCCAGATAGGAAATGTTGACCTAAAATAAAGAGAGCAGTGCTAAAATTACAGTGAAAGTTCTATTATTCAAGTAATATTAACAACAAAATAAGGAAATGACATTGTGATGCATTTGCATTTCAGTGGTACAAAGGTGACTTTTTTTTGTAATTTCAAAGATAACTCATTTAGAATTCCACTTTCATACTATTTTTCAAACATGGTAATTTAGTACATGACAATGAGAAATTAGATGAAGCTAAAGGCTTTACTGAGCTTATATTTTAAATTTTTTAAAGAGAAAGAAAAGTTACAAAAAGAAAAGAGGTTACAATACAGCATTTCAGAACAGATCAACACTTTAATTTTTCCTCTTAGATTGCTTACAGAATCTATAACGCCAATAAAATATCACAGCTTGTAACAAAATACATCTCTTTCTTTGACCATTCTGAGGATTATATCTATACACTCAAGAGCCAAAACATTATGACCACCTGTCAATAACGAGTCGGCCCACCTTTGGAATGCAACACAGCTTCAACCCACCCTGGCATGGATGCCACAAGTCCTTGGTAGATAGCCAGAGACAGATTGTACCAAATGTTTAAGCAAAGGTCACACAAATCCAAGATATAGCGAATTGGTGGTCTTTGAACTCTGAGCTGCCGTCCCATGACATCCCAAATGTGTTCTAACGGATTGAGATCCCGTGAGTTAGGCGGCCAGGACATTAACTGGAATTCAGCATCATGTTTCTGGAACCACTCCAACACAATTTTAGCCTTGTGACACTGGGCACTGTTCTGTTGGAACATTCCATTTCCAGCTGGAAAAACAGAGGCCATGTAAGGGTGCAACTGGTCCACAATGATGTACAGATACCCTGTAGCATTCATGGTCTGCTTTATCACAACCACGCGTACCAGATACGCCCAAGAGAACGTCCCCCCAAAGCATAATACCACCACCACCGGACGGTGTATGACCTACTGTACATTGAGGGAGCTACTGTTCGTTTGGAAGACTACGCATCCTGACACAGCCATCGGCGTGATGAATGACAAACCGTGATTCATCTGACCAGGCAACTCTCTCCCACTGATCCATGGACCAGTCATGATGTTCTCGGGGCCCAGTGCAGGCGCAGTTGGCGAAGATGCTTGGTTAGCCAAGGCACACAAGTGGGACGCTTCCTGCGTAGCCCCATATCCAACAGAGTCTGCTGAACAGTGGGCTCCAATACTATTCTACTAGCCCCTGCATGGTAGTGGGCTGTCAGCTGAGACACTGTCTGGCTTAGGTTTTGCTTCACCATGCAAGACAGTCTCCGACGACCTTTTTCTTTGATAGCGTGTGGACATCCAACACCATGTCGTCTACTGCTGGTTTCACCGCCATTCATCCACTTTGCATAATTCCTACAACTTTAGATCGCGAACAACCCACGATTCATGCAGTTTCGGAAATACTTGTTCCGAGCCATTATAATCTGCTCCTCTATTAAAGTTGCTTAGATCTGCAGCGTTTCCCATTACACACAGAAGTGAAAGAATGATTCTTCAGACTCTCCAGCAGCAGTTAAATACCACTTCCACCAGATCGCGTACCTTTTACGTCATCCAGGCAAGTTCATTGCAAAATGTAGGGGTGGTCATAATTGTTTTGGCTTGAGTGTATTTCTAGACATCAAGTGAAGTTTTTGATGCATATACAGAATCATTTTAAACTCAATCAGTGATGCTCTTTTAGCAATTTACTTTCAGGATTCGCAACAAGGGGATCTGTGATTATTGGATTGAAGACAGTATATGGACATTTAACTAGAAATATATAAGCATTACTTCTGCAATAGTTTTAATAAAACATATGAATAGCTCATTAAATTTCTTCTATCAACAAATATAATTAATTAAAATACTTTGTCTAACAATTACTGCAATGAGATTATAATTTGATAATGTGATATAATGAATTAAAATTACTTAATATTTATTGCTGGGATAGAGGTATGATAATAGTCCTGAGTACAACTAAAGAGCATCAGTGACAAACAAAATTATAAATGAATGAAAAAAATGGAGAGGAATAAATTGACAAGGGTCATAAGTTTCAAGAAATAACTGCAGCATCTAGGGCTGTATTTAACAAAGACATCAAATCTCAGATAAGCGAGGAAAGATAAATCAGATATCTTTGGCTGTTAATCACAAGTTTATCATAAGGTAAGTACATGAGAAGTATAAAATGAAGCATATGCATAGTAGTTTGCTGTTCCATATACTTGATCCCCAAACGCAGCAGTGACAATGCAGAAATTTTATCCTGAGTGTTCAAAGCACATTTTTACCGTTTATGCCCAAATGATTATTGACGACAGGATAAATAAAAATAATAATGTCTCATAATGTTTGATTCAGTATACCAGAAAGTAAAATTAAATTTGCAGATTATGTGGTTCCATATAATCAAGAGGCTGTTTAGGGAAGTGACACAAAAAAATGGGTGACTACTTAAAATTCCAATATTTCATTTACTTTTTACATGAAATATTTTAAGAGTTTAATAAAAATAATACATCTATAAACACTCTTCTCAAAAATCGCAAAAAGCTTTTAAAATTTTGTCAGATTTTTAAAATGATTTCAATAACTCTCACTAGTTCAATTGTAAAAATTATTAGTAACAATACACACTATCTGTAATAGTTCTTTCTTTTGCTAATAAACTGAAAGATTTTAAGGCAGCAAATCTTTAGAATACAGATATTGCAAAAAAGTTTAACAATGTCAAGTTGGTGAAGCTAACATTTCAAATATCTTCACTTTTTATGGCAAAAAAAAAAAAAAATAGAATTTTGAAAAAGGAATGGAAATCAATAATATTACACAATAGTTTTAAATTTTGTTTTATGTAAAAAGACAACAAATACATAGCCTGCAATACGATTATTTGTGACGAAGTTATTGCTTAGAACAGTGATTCTCAAACTTTTTTTTTGTGGTACTATTTTATCTGAGGAGTGTTTATAAGATGCACTCATTGTTTCGGTTATAGGTAGATGTGGATGGCTGGCTGCTGCGAGGATTGTCTTGAATAATAATGCGGATTAAGGTTTGTCTTGATAATAATAATGTAGATTGTAATAATAATGTAATTTATATAGCTTGAACAATAATGTTTGTGTCATTTGACCACCTGTCATTTAATTGTCATGCTCTTCCATATGCTTCATTTAACAAAATTGTGAAGAATCTCAGAAAGTGATCTCCATAACAAAAGTTAATGTTTACATGCTGACCATAACAAGACATTTTAATACCCGGCAATGCAAAGAAATCTAAATGAAAACATGCATTCAGTGACAATGACTAAAGCAGTGTTTCTTAACCTTTTTTTTTTTGTTATCATTCCCCATAAGCCTTTTAAAAATTCTTATGCCCCCCCTCTATATATATATAGCTTAAATGAAAATGTACATTATTACAGTAAGTAAATTTTCAAAACTTACAATGAAAAAATAAAAAAATTAGTGTAAAAATATAAAAATTAGTGAGATCATTGTGCTTGATGTTTGTTTTGCAAAGAGGTTTTATGTGGAGTTCTAATTTTGTTAAACTTAAGACACTAAATCCACATTCAATCAGTGGTGTAACATACATCCCCACAGGGATTCTAGGGGGCCCAAGCCTGACTGCTGATGTCAAGTAGGCTAGCCTTTATAAAAATCGTTTTGAGTTCTTAAAATCTCACTTTGCAAGGAGCTAATACTCTCAATTAAGGGGGACTTCTAAATGTATTGAAAAGGTTAGGGTACTTGAACTTAACCACATTATTTGGATATGAAACTTTTGTTGAGAACCGTCAATTACTCATATAAATCCACCATAAAATGTAAAAATGTCAGAAATAGTCTAGAAAATTTTAAAATTACGAAAAATACATATATCTTTGCATCCAAAATTCTCGGACGCCATGTTTGGCAAGCTTTATTGTAATGACTGCAGATGGCGCCACGTGTATGCAATCTACGTACAAAACTTTAAAAACATAACTTAAGAAAATTGAGCATAAACTGCCTAAATACACATTGATAATACTTTATTTTACGAAAAAGAATATTTTGCTACATGAATATAATGATTTTAATCACTTCAGAAACACTAATTCCGCGTATTTTTATACGAAGGGGGGGGGGGGTTAGAGAATTAAAGTAACCCTAGACTATGTCATGAGACAACGTCATTGTTAGGGAGGGGGGACCCTCTTCCTTGGAATGAAAGAAGGAAATTCTGACAATTTGATTCGAAGATGAAACGGTCAAGTGACCTTGAGATCAGCTGACGAGGGGGGGAGGGACGCATGTACACGGAAGCTGTTTATTTCAGGGGGAGGCAATTGGAATCTATTTTGGGAACTGATAGAAGTTATTGTGGGGTGTATAATACTTTCTTAGGGAGTGAAAGATTTGCAGAATTGTCATTTTCACCAGACAAGTTCCTCACGCAAACGTTTCGGATTCCCGAGGCGCACAGTGTTGGACATAGAAAAAGCTTTCTTAAAATTGCAGCGCTTCTATTAATTTCTTATATTTTTCTTTTCATACTATTTTTATTTCAAAACACTTAATTTTTTGAATTTTCTACAATTTACTTTAACTTTTAAATACACTTCTACTAGTTCAATTTTTTCTTTTAATATTTTAATGCAATATGGGTAAAGGCAAAGCCAAAATTGTTTTGCTACAAACTCAAAGCCTGAGATAGAAGGTGAAGTTTCCACATGAAAACAGGAATTCCACTAACTAATTCTACGTATGATTGTCATTTGATGTTGAGGCGATGAGATTCATCAATTTGACTCAAAGCAACAGGTGGGTTCTGGACTGAAAGCTCTTAAAGCTAATTTCTGCAGGGAGTGGTGTCATCAATTGATGCTATGCACCGGAGCCCTAAAATAATCAAGAATTAAAAAAATATACTCTTGCATATAAAAACTTTACAATACTGCTATTGATGTCAATATGGCGAGATGTAAAATTTATCGTAAACATTATTATTGTAGATATCTAAATTTCGACAATCTTCAAAATAATTCTTGATGTTACAAAAGTTTAGCTTTTGTTATTCGATTTGGGAAGCTCCCAAGAATTCCTACCTCAACTGGACTTTTTAGAAGATATAATTCAGAAGGGGACTTATATTAATAAAGTAGTGAAATTTTTATGAAGAAGCCTGGTTGTTATTTCAATAGTAACTCTAAAAGTAATGTGAATGTTTCAAAAATCTTAATTCAGGCTCTGTAAAGAAAAATCCTAACTATATATACATAGAAAAATATTACATAGAAGTAGTTTCCATGAAAAGAGAATGGTTTGAAAATGTAATTTTTCTTCATGTTTTTTTTTTGTTGCTATAAAAGTACTTTTAAACAGTTTTTTTAAAATAACATTCTTAAAACAATTTTATATGCATATTCTAATTCAACTGACCCTAAATATAAAAAACATCACTCACTGTATGTTTTTTTACTCACTGTCCTGCATAGTCATTAATCTAAAATTACTATTTCAAAGAATTGTAGATGTGATTCTATTTTTAACCTGTAATAATGTTCCCCATTGTGAAGTAATAAGTATGCCCATATAATGGAAAATTTTAATCGAATTGTTAAGTAATTACTAATCTGTGCAAATGGATCACATCAGCAGAAAAATTCGTAAAACAGAATTATGCACAGATCTAAAAAATAAGTTATTTTTGTATTAGGAAAGGAAGTCATTTCCGAAATTAAAGCAGCTACATCCAAATGGACTAAACTCTTAAAATTCCACTAGGAAAAAAATTCAATCATTATTAGGTATGTAAATTTTGAAGATAAAAGATTAACTATAAATGAGAATTTTTACAGGGTTATTAAAGTAATTTATGTGCCTAGAGCAGGATTAGCAAAAGAAAGAGAGAGAGATTAACGTCGCTCTATAAAGCAACAAGAGGGCTATTGATCACAAACCTTGTAATGTTCAACCTCGGTCGAGTAACGAGAATGACATCTGAGCTGGCATCCCTCTTTCTTAACTACCACATGAACGGGAGGAACAGCCTCATCTACACGGAGGGTCTTTAGTGGCAACAGGATTTGAGCCCATGACACTCCAGCCATGAACTCGTGACCATAACCACTAAGCTACTGTGCCCACCAGGAATACCAAAAATTCTATTGAAAAGGTTAAGGAAGTCTGATAACCAATCAGTTTTTAATATATTTGAAGTTATCTGAGAGTTGACAATCTCACTATTTGACAGTTTAGAGAGAGTGATTAGTTTAGCAATCATTTTAAAGCATTTTTCCATTCATAAAAGTTTAATTAATTAAAAACTGGAAGGAGGTACTGCCCCTTCCCCTATCTGCCTAATGGCGGACCAACTCCCATTGAACAAATTATGTAACTCTATCACAGCTCAAATTGTAAAACTGTAATTTCCTTGTATTATGTAGTCCATACAGATTTTTCATCATAATTGGCTGTAAAATTTGCAACACATCCTCACGTTTAACTATTTTCGCACGTTCATGCAAAGCCTCCCTATCATAAATGTAAATTTGTCCAAACTGAGTTTGCTCCATTCTGTAAAAAAGATGTAGTTTCTTTTGTTAACTTCACCTTAAGTTGAAATAAATTTATTACAGCATCAAGAAAAAGTTTTTTGTATATAAAGAGATATTTGGGACAATAATCGGTTTGTTCAGTGAAAAATGGCTATTAACTCTTACTTTTACTACTAAAATCGTTTCTGTTCAGTTATGCTTGGAGGTTTTTAATTTTCAAAGAGAGCAATATTTGTGTTATTACACATAGTTAAAAACCTTAGAAGCTTTTTTTGTTTTCATTAATTTTTTCCTATTGAGAAATTGCCGGGCTCAAAACATTCTTGCGTTACTAAAAGACAATATTTGGAAGAGGTGGAATACTACTGAAAATTATATGACTGAAAATCAGCTTTTTTTCAGCTGATACTACAATGAGACTTTATTGTGTTCAAGTATTCCGTATACAAGTATTGCAAATATAACTGAATTTATCTATGATATTACAAAATGTATTATAATACTATAGTAAAATAATTTCAAGTCATGTAATAAAAATCAAACTTTTTAAATTGCACCAACTTAAAACTGAGAAATAATTAGATGTTATATGTATGAACCTGGGGGTTTCTAATTTCAGTTTGTATCATTATTATTTTTATAATTGTTTCAAAACTTCTATGAAAGCATTATGTTAAGATTAGGCTAAGTAATCATAACAAATGTTATCAATTTTATGTAAAACATATTTTAAATATTAAAAAACTATATCCTCACATATAACATATATAATTACAATTTTTTAAAAAAATCATATCTTTAGAGGCATTATTAGTTTTTGTTTTATGCCCCTTTACAAACTAACTGTATTTTTCTCAGACTTTTCAATTTTGAATTTGAGGAATTATTTCTCCCAAGTATTTTTTCTGTTCGAAATAATATTGAAAAAATTTTGTAGAATTTTTATATATATGTTCTTTAAAAGTTAGTATGGATTTCGGTCTGAAAGCACAAGTTTTTTTCCTAAAAATCTTAAATTAATAGTTTTAAAAAATTTGATATTTTTCCCAGGTTTAGCTGTAAAAATAATTATTAAAATTCAACAAGGAATTTTTAGTATGGAAAATTAGTTGAAATGTACAATTCCATACTAACTTTTGTTCTCAATAATCTAAGAAACAGAAATCACTGAAAATAACTAAAAAACTTTAAAAATTGAGTATTTTACAAGAAAAATTTGTAATTTTTAAAATAAAGACCGGTAAATTTTTTTTATTTCAAGAAACAATTTAATAATATAATCTTAAAAGAAAACACAAATTACTTTCAATATTACTGTCTTAAAAAAGGGCACTGTGTAGCCTTAACATCACTACTCAAACTAGTAACACATTTAAAGCAATCCACTAGTTTTTCTAGAGCGTACCATGTCCAACCATAGATATAAAGATCAAGGAGAGAAAAAACGGAATTCAAAAAGTGTTACAAAACACCCCCCCCCATATAATATATATAACCCAAATTTGCTGGTCTTAATTTAGCAACAGCTTTAGAAATCATAATAGGTCTCCTTTTTAGTCCATTGACTCTTTTGGTTTCTTCCATTTTAAAGTTCTAACTCTGTTTTCTGCTATAATTACATTTATTTAAATCTTGTACAATATACATTTCCACTATTTTTTATAGTTATGTGTCTTAAAATCTGGTTTCTTTCTTCTGGCTTTATTAGTTGATAGTTTAGTCTCATTTTGTCGATTTATTACACTATATATATATATACATATATATGGAAGAAATTTATATAAAATATAGAACATAAAAGGAAAAAAAAAATTAAGATCAAATCTAATGAAATACAAATAAGAACCTAGCGAGTCAAAATGCAATTTCGGACTTAGGACCGAATAAGTGGGGTTAAACTAGTTTGAAGGCGCCAACCTTCCCCCTTTGCAACTCGGTAGGAAAGACCAAAATAAAATAAATAGAAATTTAAAGTATAAAAATTCTAAGTATAAAAAAACCCAAAGTATAAAAAATCCAAAGTATAAAAAATCTAAAGTATAAAAAATCCAAAGTATAAAAAATCCAAAGTATAAAAAACCTCATAGAAATATGAAAGAACAACCGACTACTATTAAGCAAAAAATTCTCCCAAAATGTTTAAGCAGAAAAATAACAAAAGAATTACCCAGTAAAAGGACTCTTCCAAAAAGATTTTAAAACTTCTGCTCACAGAGCTTATTCCAGGAGATCCAACACTCTTGAAACCGATGGAAAGCTTTTATATGTTGTGATAAAAATCTAAATTGCACTTAAACACATCCTTTATACCAGCTTGTAAGAAAGACGCCAAGAAAGATTACATTCAAATTTGGTAGGCTATAACTTGGTTGGTTGTCACAAATGTAGAAAATTGGTTGGTTGTCAAAATGTAGAAATTTGGTTTGGTTGCTAAAAATGTAGAAATTTTTCATTTTATAAGATTTTTAAGAAGGGTGTGGAAAAAATAAACTGTGTGAAGAGTGTTAAAACAGAATCTTGACAGCAAAACCACTAAAATGCTGACTTTGAAATCCTATTGTTGTATGGTGGTTTTGAAATCAGAAATAGCAAGACGATTAATGTATTTGTAATGAATATATGTTCTTAAGAAGTTAAAAGGATAGTCATGATCTAAGCAGCATTGGAAGAATTTCTTGATATTATTAAATTTATCTATTTTGTTGGTAGTTAAGTTATAATTCCTAAGTAAAAAATTCAAAACAATATTTCTGTAAATTGATAGATGCAAATTGCTGTTCCATACAGGAATTTTAATTACATGGAAACTAAAAGAATCTCTTTTATCATAAATGTTACAGACTACTCTATTGTCAATAAGATGCAAGTCTAAATCTAGGAATTCAACCATATTAGAGTTAAAATTAGTTTTAAGAAGGTTGAGATTGTCAGGGTAGAACATAATATTTGGTTTGAATTCACTATTTTTACCAAAAATTATTATATCATCTATATAACGGTATAGTAAGAAAGATTCATCAAAAATATGATCAATTTAAAAAAAATGTAAATATAGGTTAACTAAACTATTACTGGCAGGACCACCCTGAGGTAATCCTCTGATCTGTTTAAAAAGATTTTGATCAAATGCTATGAAATTTTCTTGTAAAACAAGATTAACGAGGATATCAAATTTTTCCTTTTTCATTGAATTATGCAATTCATATTTATCATAAATTAAATGTAGAACTCTAATCATATCATCTATATCAATAGAATTAAAAAGGTCCTCGAAGTCAAAGCCGTGCATGGAAAAAACTGTCATATCCTTCGTGACTCTAACAATCTCTAAGCTATTTTTAATTATTGCTGTGTGTTGAAAGCTATCGATAGTATTTTGAAGAAGGGATTGTAAAATCTTCCCAGACTTCGTTATATATGCATTATACCTATTAGTAATACTACGGAATTTTATTGGATTTTTGTGGAATTTTGGTGTTAAAAAAATTCGTGGATATTTAATAGTTTTGAGATGAATATTTAATCTATTGTTTAAAGCCAAAAGACGATTATCATCTTCTCTATTGCTGTGAATTGACTTTTGAAATGCATTATTCTTTAAAATATGATCACTTAATAATTTACTATAAAAATATTTACATATTATTGCATAATTAGCAGAGACTTTATCAACATAAGTTATCACAAAATCCTTTTGAATATTACCTATCGATACTTTAAGGTATTTATACATAATTTCATTTTCAACGTTGAAATCCAATTTTCCAATTTCTATTGCAACAAGAGATCTAAATTGATTGAATGCTTCTATCAGCATTCCGTATTTAATAGCCATTTTAAGGTAGAAAGTATCCAAATCTCTTGTGATTTGTTTTACAAAGTTGGATTTATTTTTTGTGATCGTAAGTCTAAAGCCAGTACCTTTTTCCATAAAATTTCTCAATAAATAATCTTTTACAATGCCAAGGTCTCCAGTGACAACGTGCTGATGATATTCATCGGTATAATCACAATACAAATAGCATTTACACTGCTCCAGACATAGGAGCTCCGAAACTTGATTATAATTGAAAATAAATCTACCAAGTTTCTTGTTATATTTGAAAGCCTTTTTAATAATAATATTTTTAATAGGAAAAAAGGATTGATATTTCTGAAATATACCTTAAAAATTAATTTTGTTAAAGGATTTATTCATAAATAACATGTTACAATATTCTGTAGTGTAATTTTCTACTGCATCTAATTTGATATTCATTTTTTGTACTAGATAATTATTAAGATCTAATCATATGCATACCATGGGAATCCAAAAACTTACATCTGCTTAAAATATCTGTCATAATTTTAATTTCTGTTTTATTCATTCCAAACATAAAAGATTTAATTAAGCCTGCATTAAAGTTATCATCAAATTTATTAGCTAACTCCAACATAGACCTCTTGAGAGTAGTGCTGTTTCTTGTAACTCTCTTTCCACGCTTAGATCTTGAAATTTTTGAGATTCCAACTTTAATGTTGTTACCAAAAGATTTATCGAATTTCGGAATAAATAATGACTCTTCAGATTTTTGTTTAAATGATGGCAAAATATTTCTGTTGTTCCAGATTATATTCAGACCATAAGGATAAAATGTTCTAAATGCACCTATACAAAAGATTTCAAACCACAATCGCTGTTTGGTATTTGGCACTATTTTAAGTATGTGTACAGCTATGTTATTAAATCCATGCTTGTTAAAGTCCCCGATCTCAACCTTACTCTGATTTTTGTTTCACTCAAATCTCTTAGAATCAGATCTATGCTGATTTAGTCTAATATTGATAGTATTCGAGGTCTGCCCTATGTAAGAGAATTTACACACATTACATAACATTCTGTAAACACAATTAAAGGTTTTACAAAATATATATCTCGAATTCATATCTAACTGTTCATCACTAATCATGATACAAGCCTTGCATCTTTTGTCAGTGCAAGACCTGAATTAAAGTTTTAGACAATGGATATCTTTGAAAGGTTTAGTTTCAGATATATTACCATAACACCTATCTCTTTGAACTTCATCTCTACCATTCAAAATATTAATTTTATGTTCTGGCATATGAGATAATCTCCTATTATATTTGGAGTTCCAAAGAATTCTAGTTTTATAAACCTTAGCAATATATACATATATATATATATTACAAAAATATACAAAAAATAGTTATTTACCTAAGATAAATATAGTCATGATTCATATATACACGTATATATATATATATCGTCTCCCTCCACCACTTCTCTCTAAAAAAATAAAACTTCGGAAATTATTTTTTTCCTCAAGTCTCAACTGAAGATTTACTAAATTTTTCTTCAAAAAATTTAAATTCCCTTCCCTCTTTTTAGCCCGATTGACTTCATTTATAATATCCAAGACAACAATCATAAATATGCTTCACTGAAGAACTTCCTCTGTAAATCATGAGTCTTATGAAGATAATTTCATGAAAAAATTGATAGGAATATTAGAATTCTAAAGCGCACTACTGTTCTCCATACCGCTCCTCTGGGGAATGTAAGCATCACAATCGTGCCACTAGAAAAGGAGATCAAAACAGTAAAATTTCTTAAAGAAAAGAGCCGATCACAAAAATGCACTGATTTTATCTCCGTTTATAATTGGCGACACTAAAAATAACATTATGCGAGTACAAACGCAGACTATATACAATAAATATACTGAAAACGTTGCACGTAGGAAATAAAAAAAGGAAGCTTAGTTTGGAAATTAATTCAATGAATATAGTAATTTAATTGAAGGCTGTGAAATTTGTGTCACATTTTCATGAGTACTGAAAACACTGGCGGAGCTGGTCCTGAGTGGACCCTGTATCATCCTTGAGGGCACTCTCTAAGGCCACCCCTGCGATTTTTTGCTTACACGTTTGGATGCCCGCCTTCGAAGCTTGGGGCCCTGTATCATTGGTAGGTGGTAACTATACCCGATTGGAAATAGCATTAATTTGTAAAACAAGAAATGGAATGCTGTTAAAAAAGGACTGACAAAAAAGTGCTCTAGTTAATAATTTCTAAGAAAAATGACATTTTCTTTTTAAAGATTCAAATCGAAACTTTTATTTCCATAATAAGCATCCTTCTATGACAATTTCAAATACAATTTGTATCTAAGAGATATGAGCAGAAAGAAACTGATTAAAATTTTGCATATTTCTATCAAACAAAGAGAATTAGATCGATAAATAAAGGTAACAAAGATAAATAAAACCAATATCCCCTAAAACTAAGAAAAAAAAATACTTTTTCTAAATTTCAAATAAAGATTACCAAATCCTTCATCAAAAAATTAAAACCCCCACTCATATTTCGTTTCCATTCTTAATCTTATGGGCATTGTTTATGATACCTAAGACAATAAAGACGTATTTGTCAACAGACAATTTGAACGTTTTCTTCCTAAAAATCCAGAGCCTTATAAGGATGATTTTATAGAAAAGTTGAAATGAATTACATGATTTCTAAACTACAATATCAATTTCCACAAAAAGGGATAAATGTCATCCGAAACTAAGAAACTGTAAAATTCTACAATAGAATTCCCTCAAAAATGTTGTACTCAAAGGCCTACCCTGAAATACAATAATTCATGTGAAAAATATCAAGTGCATTACACTCAATTATTTTCCATATGAATTGGAAAAACTCACATAATAATTATACCCAAATTAAGCAAATATATCCTATGTTTTCTGACAAATCTAGACCAATCAGCCTCATCATTTCTGCAGAAAAATGTATTTTTGAGTAGATTCCAGAACTATATATACTTAAAAGTGCAATGCACATTTTGATACCGATTCACTAGCACAGCTTTCAAAAAAAAAATGTCTCTGCACCCGATTTGGTGGGGCAGTGACAAAACCTTATTCAAACGTTGAAACTAATTGTAGAAAACTCTTTCATGTCCATTTTCTCACCCCCCCCTCATTTGCTGACACGTTTTTCTTCTCGATCTGGTTCTTCAAAGAGCGCATGGGTTCTCATACCAACTGACTACATCTGTCAATCATTTCTAAACCACAACCCGTTGCTATAGAAACGATGGGTTTCCAGAAAACAAGCTTTATCTTTATGACGTCAACCGAGTTGTAAACAATGCCATCTGTTGGATAAAGCAGATTTGTGAAATTTCGACAACATTCTTAAGCCATTGCATTCAGTTAAATATTAAGATGAAAATGGTCAGTTTCATCTTAATAATTTTCATCTTGCACATTTGGCTGGATTTGAATATTTGATTTCGGTTTCCTCATAAAGCCATGCCATTGGTCCTATTATATTAAATAGTATTTTAATTGACACATCGTTTTGCATTTCTGTGAGTTTTTGATATTTCAATTCTGAAATATCAGAAAGATCTAACATTGGCTGTTTCATCCAAGTTGGGAAATTAATTTTTTGTAAATCAGAAAATCTTTCTTTCAAAATCAGCTGACAAAATTTTTAGATGACTGACAATAATCCTTATAGCTGTATCTATTACTTCACATTTTCGGAGGCCAATAAAATATTTAAAAATTTTGCTCAAATTTTGTTTTACATAATTGGTTATTTTACTAATAAATAGATCATTTAAGCTCTAAATGAGTCCTTTTATGAATTGCCCCCTTGTGGGGTGTAGGACTGACTTTGAGAAACATTGGACTGAAGAGATCTAATTAAAAATTTCTGTCATCTTCACTAATGAGATGAAGGTCATCAACTATTCTGTGATCATTGCGGTGCAATCCAGTAGCCAATTCAGGAAACTTTTTCACTCTACCCTGCATATTTTTCTATTCAGATAAGAATATTTATGAATATTTCCCAAATTCAATTTATCAAAACAATTGAAATCTCATAGTTTTCATCTTGATTCATTTTAATACTTTGCATTGTATTACTTACAATGTAATAATTTTAATCCTATTTCTCTCTCAACCCTTCTGTATGTAAAATTAAAAAAATGCAAAAAATCCAAGTTGCATATTAATGTTTAGTCTACAGTTTAACATGACCCATTTCATATATTTTCTTTGATCCTCCCCTCCCCCTAAGTTTCTATTCATCTTTGAATTGGGGAAAGTTTATTAAAAATGACATCATGGAATTTCTTTCAAAGTAAAGCATTTGAAAGAACATACCTAATTCATTTTAAAGAATTTGTACATTTGATATTAAAAGTTAGTACAAGATATTAAAAGTTAGCTCACTTTCATAATGATATAGAAATAAAAAAAGTTATAGCATTTATTTTTGCAAAAACTACAAAAAATGCAATAGTCAAATTTTTTTCAGGTTTAGCATAAGTTTTTTCAAGGCATATGGGAGGACAATTCGGAAACTAATCACCGTTTGGGGGTGATACTGAAATTACAATTCAGAGCGCCCTCAATCAAATGCAAGAGCAATATCTGATTCAATAAGCTTCCAGTTGGTTAATGAGAGTGTCGTAGGGTCAAGAGTTTGCTAGTTATGTGACAAAATGTGTTCTGCCATAGAAAATCTCACAAAATGTGAGGTGCAAGGAGAGAAAAGACTTCTTCGGTGCACCAAAAACTGTCAGTAGAAGATATCCATTGTGAATTGTGTGCCCTATACGGGTCAAATTTTATGAGTGAAGGTGTAGTGCATCAATGGATACACTTTTTCAAGGACGGAAGAACAAACATCGATTAGGAATCTTGAAGTGGAACGATGTTTGTAGTGAGTGTGGATCTCATCCGATTACCATCTAATCACTGCAATGAAGTAGTGGCTTGGGGGACAGCATTTCGCTGATGAAGAGGAACTTAAAAATGCTGTGACACATTGGTTTAAATCACAGACAGATGCTTTTTATACAGAACATATTGGTAAAATGGTACGACAAGTGCTTGAATAATGGGGGAAGACTATGTTGAAAAATAGAGGAGAGTTGTACCTTTCATACGAAAATAAATTTTTTTCCCGTCCTAGTTTGGTTTTTTACAGCAATTCGGAGGTTACTTTCCGAATTGCCCTCGTATCATGTATACAAATTACAGCTAATTGATTATGATTGAGCATATTATATAATGTATTTTATTGGAAAAAAATAATTTCTCCCTCCAAAAAGCATGCCAAATTTCAAGCACAACAAAATTTTACCTTTTAAGTATGCAAAATAGAAAATTTTAGTTCTAGCAATTTTATCAGTTAGCTAAAAATCTAAGTTCTGCCAAATTATTTGACAAACACAAATGAAGCAACTTATTGGACATGTATATATATTTTAATTAACATATAATTTTGAATTTCTCCACAAATTAATCTTGGTATATTGATCTTAATACTGAACAGAGGAAAGGCAAAAACAAATTCAATCAAAAAATTATTCATAATTCTAAAAAGTTTGATAATTCTACACAAAATTTTTTGTGGAATTTGAATTTCCCATGACTTGAAAGAATAGGTATTGAAATTATTTTGTAAATGTACTTTGGATAAAATAAATAAAATTTAATTCAAAAGACATACTATGTCCAAAAGTCTAATCCGCAGAGAATGCTCATCTAGTAGCATTTCCTTCCTTGCAGCCCATTGTCGAATAGCTCTGTTAAAGTAGGAAGTACCAGTCAAAGACATTATTGCACATGCATGTTCATCTTCTGGGCAAACGGTGATTTCGAGTCTTCTGTACTGATTAAAAAATTGAAAAAATTAATACAGATGTATTATCAAAATCAAAAGATTAAGGAAGCCATTAACTCAAAATGCAAAACTCAAAGTAATAAATAACAAAATGCATTGCAATTTACCTTAGATGATTTGTTAAACCTAAATATTCCAACATATTTTGTCTGATTTCCATTTTCATAGTGACGAATTATGTCATCAGCAATGTATCCTATAATAAAAAGAACAAATACATTAACAAATTTTATCAAAACATGCTATAAAGTTTTTGAAAGAAAAATTGTTGATTTTTCCAATATAATCTACAATACAAACACCGAAAAGTAAATTAAAAAATTACAAAAGAATGGATCAGTGTAATTTATGAAGAAATAAACTAATGAATTTACCTAATTATCAAAAAATAATAAATATAAAGGTTTAAGTAATTGTACTCATTACAAAACAAATTTAAATATTCTCCCATTCAGTCCATGCCTTGATAACATTTGACAGGAAAATATTTTAATTGGTTTATTGCATATCTTTTATTTCAAATTTAAATAATTATTATTATACATTGAATAAACTATAGTAACACGTGAAAATTCACCAAAAATAATTTGTTTTCACAATATAATTTTTTTTATTACTTAAAACTAAGAAAGCTTAGTTTTGAAAAAATGATGAATAAAGATCCAAAGAAAATTCATACACTCATTAATACAGAATATGAAAAAATAATCCACAATAAATATAATCATCATAAAACAACTTTTCCAAGCTTGATAAAATCATCAATGCAAGATTTCAGCAGATTGAGCATTACCAGCATTATCTATGAAATTATATATTTCTTAAAATTGTGTAAGCAATCTAGTCGGTAATTTAGCATACTCATTTTTCCATCAGTTTGTTTACAGGGTTACAAATCCAAGTTTATTTGTCTCATTCAGTTTTCTTCAAAAGATCCAATACTGTATTGACAGAGGAAGAGGAGTGTATTAAAGAAAAAAAATTTTAAGATATGATATTTTCTTTAACCCTAAAAAACAATATTCTAAATTTCCCCACAAGATATTTAAAAATTTTCCAAAGTATCAGGAGATATTTTTGAAATATATGACAGTGAATGCTTGATTAGCATCTAGTTTCCTTTTCTAGAGATTTTTTTGACTGGGACAAATTAATTCATTATTGTAGTAACATATACACTTAAAACATTTTATCATGCAATGGTTTTGATTATTGAGGTGTGATGAAAATCGAATCTGAATACCTGAACCCAAATCACAATCTGAACATATATCTCTTATATTTACTTAATTTTTAAATAATCCATTTAAAAATTGCAAACAATTCAAACAATAAAAATTAGAAGCTTGCTTTAGAATTTTATACATAGGAAATAAATAATAAAGTTATTCAGAGAAATCTGTACTTTTGTATCGACTCAGTTGCCATGGTAAAATAAAAGGTGTGTATAAATATAGTAACATAAGAGAAAGTAATGGCTTTTTACAACGAAGATGCTTTTATAAAAAATTATGGCTAAGTAATTCAACAGTTAAATTATGTTCATAAAAAAATTATTACACATACAGAAGTTAATGAAAAAGTTAGAAGTTGATGGCAAATATATAACCAAGCGACTACATGAATGGTTAAAAAGTTTTTGGACTTTCATTGTGCTAGCTTTTAGAAATAATATATTCAAAAGCAACACCTTTTTCTGATGCCAAATTTATTAAATGTGATACGAGCAACCTATATATTTATTTTTTCTTTAAATAGGTAAAAACTCCATTTTTTCACTTGCAGTTCTGCAGACTTATCTGCCATAAATGACACTAATTTCCCATGTTTTTTAAATTCAACCAATGGAATCCACAATGAAATTTGTAGCTGCAAAAAGGCCACTTTGAATGAGACAGGTGGTGGAATCAAAGTGACCAAAATAGGATACAATTTAACCCTTTGCAGCGCGGAAAAATAAATTCGCGGAATTTTTTAAAATAAAACTATAAATGCAATGTATAGAACCTAACAGAGAAAATACCTTTAAAAAAATTACAGTACATTCCCCCCCAAGGGGGGTTTCACAGAAGTACCACCGCACACTTACGACATAATTCTCGGATTAACATTATACGATTTGCATCAGATTTGTAAGAATATTCTTTATATATTTTGTAATAAATTTACTAAAATATGCAATATTAAGTATTAGAATTACTTTTTAAATATTAAATAATACAAAATATAACTATAAGTGATTGAAATAGACTTCAATAGCCAGTAAAGTTTTTTTTTCATTGTTTCTTTATTATTAAATTATTAAAACCATGCAGTAATACAAATAAACCCCTCCCCCAAATCAATGGCAAAACCCCCATAAATTATTAGTTATTTCACTGCCTGAGTCAAAGAAAAGAAAAAAAAGGGGCTATATCTCTTTACGCGTGTGTGCTATAAGCCGGAGAAGAAACTGACAATTTTCATGTTCTAGGTGCGCTGTGGTATAAGTCTGAAACCACCCGAAAAAATTCTTTATATAAAGCACTTCTTTTCATAATTTATTATACTAAAAATTAGTTATGCTATGAACAGCATATGCAGCAAAAATATGCATAACTTACTTTGAATTTTTGTCTATTTTTATTTGCTAAAAAATCTTTTTTGGAGTGTTTAAAAAAGGCTTAAAATTATGCATTTTTCTCACAGAAAAAGGAGTTTTTTTTTCTCATGTATTGACATCTAGTGTCTTTTAAGAGAGTTAAAGGATATTTTTAGAACCATTGGTTTCATTCAAATACCACTGTGCATTTAGAGGTATTTTTTCGAAAATGGTGGTTTCAGAGACATACCACCGCATGTTAAAGGGTTAAAGTTTGTACTTTAATTCGTATTGTTGGATGCTACAGCAAAAGGACTATGTTTCATGGAGTTAATCATCTTTCTGACAAGAAGCTATTTCACTAAATCACAGTATAGATGCTTTAGTCTTAGCACTTAGGTACTGCATGGTAATATCTCAACCTAAGGAAACATTTATCAAAAAAAGAGGTCTGGCATGACCGGTTTCAGTCAGATAGCATATTTTGTTGTACAACAAAAGAGATACAGGGAGAATTTCAGTCCTGATTACATTTAACTGGACATTGTCCTTGATAAAACGATACAAATTTTAGCAACTACAACTATATTTCTTATTTGCAATGAGCTTCGGAGTTTTAACATGATGTTCAGTATTATATTGGTCAATGTGACAAATGCATAATATCAGTACAATGTATGTAGTGATACATTAGCTCCCACCCTTCCCATTGGGATGCATTAAAACAATCCAATTCCTTTTTCTATTCTTTATAGGTTTGAAAGTATATTATTTTGCTTTTGTCACAACCAATAAAATCAAATTGTTTGGCAATATGAAACATAAGATGTACAATTATATGTAAAACACAAAAAGAGTTGAGATCAGAAAGTTGCTACTAAGGAAGAAAAAAATATTAAAATGCTTCGCTTAACAAAGCTGACCAAATGAATGAGTAAGGAATTAATAGTTAACGAAATACGATATACAGGAAAGACAAGCTTCATGATTATTTAAAGAACTTAACCCATTCAGGACCATGATCACATATATTTGAACACTTCAGGGAACAGGAAGTCATATGTGAGAATACGTTTTCCCTGTTCTGAGGCCCGTGCTCACACTGGTGTAGTCTGAATTTTGAATTTATGGATATTGGAATGATTATAAACCAAGGGTGTCAAATTCAAAGGCTAACTTGGGCCAAACAAATAAGAATTAACTTTAGGTGGGCCACAAAAATAATTAATATTTATACAAACATAGGTACTGTATATACCTAACTGTGGTACATTCAAATTAAATGTATGCATTTTGTATAAAAATAGTGAAAATATAATTAAAACAAAACGTTACTTACCTTATTTTTATTCTACGTAGGTTTGTATTTTATTATATATCGTGTTGTTGGCCAGGCTGCAAAAATGTACATTGTGGGCTGCGAGTTTGACACCTGTTATAAATTATAAATTTCGGCAGTAATGATTTTACATGAATGTTTTAATGGGGTTAGGCTTAACATGAAAAATCCCCTGGCCCTGAACAGGTTAATGACAACCAGCTCTGGACCTCTCTTCAACTTAACTTTTGATTGTTATAATTATAAAACATTAAATAATAGCTGTAGGGAAGAAAATATTAGGTAGATGACAGAAATTTTGTGAAAACATATAAAAATGGGCGACCTAGATATAAAAGTATGCTAAGCTAAAATGCAGAAATTTTATGCAAAAGGTACAAAAGTTGGTAAATATGAATAAAAGTATAAAGCAATTTTCAAATAAGAATTTATATCAACAGATTACAAGATTTCTGAGAATCTTCTACCACTAGAATCAAGAGAATTCTCTGTTAAGTTGCAATTTGAATTATCCAATTTCAACATACAAAGACATTGTACTGATAAGCTCCATATTATAAGTTTTTATAACAGCAGGCCTAACTTGTCTATCTCTACTAAGAATCAATTCAGAACTCAAACAAGGTTCCAATAAGTTCCTTCCTTATTTGGATCCAGTAAAACAATATCTCTTGAAAAGATAGGTCTCATTTTATGATCTTTTACTGACTGCTGACGTAATTGTCCAGGGTATTTGGAGAGAAATCTCACTCTAAATATATTTTACTACTTCTGTGCAGATATTTAGTAAATTAACTCAGGAGTCCTTTTTATGTAGATCAAGATCTGATACTCCTAATGGGGTAATTTCAGGTAGAAATTATGCAGAGGTTAATAGATCAATATTGTGATATGTAAATGAGGGAGTCTGTAATTTATGACACTCAAAATCAGTCACAAAATGGTTAATATTGCTCATAATTTATACATACAAGTCGAGGAATTTTGCTTAACCATCTGTAATAAATACTCTCACCATTCAACCACTCACCTAGCATTCTTTATAACGGATATTTATCCAGGAGCAAGACAGTTGCAGAAGTTCTGCAGGTCTTAATTTTGAGTCCTCTTCTTTTCCTACTTTAAGTCAATGAAATTCATATCAATCTTGATAGAGATGTAAAAGTGGCCTTCGATGCAGACAATATTGTAATCTGATGCTCTGAATGGGAATTCCAGAGGTTTACAACACCTCTCCCAAACTCTTCAAATAAAATAACTAAATAGACATATGATCTAAAACTAAAAAGAAATGCAGAAAAAAGTCTGCTTACTGCATCTTCTCTATGGACAGAAAACTACAAAATCTCCATCTAAGCATCAATGGGAAGCCCTATAATGAAAATAACAAACCCAAAATACCTGGAAGCAACTTTGGATGCTGAATTTAGATTCAGGAAACACATCAGGAACTGCACTAATAGAGCACTGAAGACATTTGGAATTATTAAAAGCCTTTGTGAAACAGACTGTGGTGTCTCTAAAAGCACTGATAAGACAAATAATGGAGTATGCTTCCCTAGTGTGGGCTCATGCATCTATATCTGCTATGGCAAAACTAGAAAGTGTTCGGGCGAGGTCTCTTCTACCGCCAATTCAAAAGTAACAAAGGCACGAGGCCTCAATATAATGGAGAAAAGAAGAAAATACAACGTACTGAAGTTAACAAAGCTAGAAGTCTCCTACCTGGACACATAGCAGAACATTTGAAAATTTCAATAATATATGTCAGCGTTTGCAATTCAGGGATTCGGATTGGACTAATTACGAAAAAAATTTACACACTAGCATAGTAGAAATTACATAATAAAACAGAATAAAAAAATTGGTTTAATATTATTGTTTATTTAAACAAATAAAAATAAAACTTAATTGATCATAAAAAAACAAATAAAAATAGTACATAATGAAATTTAAAAAAAAAAAAATAGTACATAATGAAATTAAAAAAAAACAACAACATTTTCTCATTTCTTGTGTTTCGGTAAACAAGTTTGGTACAAATTGTCCTGCTGAAGAAAAAAGAAAACGCTCATTCAGACTAGACACTAGTAGGCTTTACCGTGATTAACCCTTTAACGTGACTGTGGTGTCTTTAACAGAGGTCTTAAACCTCTCTAAAAGCACAAACAGCTCTTTAAACATTTAAAAAAAATTAAAAAATTTTTTTTATCTCAATAAGTTTTTTTTTTTTTAATTTTGTTCTTTTTCCTAGCAATAGATGACAACATTACAGCTAAATTTAACGATTAAGACCTACTAAACAGAAAAATATTAATGTTTCTTAAAATTTGGTAAACTTCATTAGCTTTAAAAAAATAGTTATTTTAAATTATAGCACAAGGTCTTACTATGCTTCTTTTAAATTATTAATTACAACTTTCTGTCATTTTGATAAGTAAACAGAAGAAAAATAAAATTAAAATCTATGGTTTCTCACCACAAAACTAAACTCCACTAAGGGACGGTAAACCCCAGGCGCGAGTCACATTCTCACCCCTCGCCAATTCTCATTTTCCAAGCCATGCATTTGCACCCCCACCAAAATCAATCGCACCTCATTATTGATGTGTGTGAACTATTGTTCAGCACTTCTGCTCTCTCTCCAGCATCTAGAAGCTAAGTGAAAGCTGTCAGATTTTCACTGAGTTTGCTTCTGTGCCTATCCTTGGTACCAGTATACTTTATTCAAATTGGCTATGTCAATAGGATAGGGGGTAGTTTCCTTCACATGGATCGTTTGGACTAATAAATGTCTAAGTCATGAAGAAAGTAAGTAGTATCTATTACAAAAACATTCTCTAAGGCAGTTTGCACATCTTATGCTCCCAGCGTAAAGGGTGAACAGGTGTCTTTTATGGAGATTCAATGGCACATTTGGTCGACTGACCCTCCATACTTCAATCTTGACATGCATACATGGGGCGAGTTCTGCTGATGAAGCCGACGTTACAATATTTTAGGGGTGGGAGCTCAGAGACAGATGCTCCTTAGGCATTTTGTATTTGAGCTGTTCTCAGAAATATCAATTTAGCGTTTTCTTGCCTTTCTTAATATTGGTGATAAGATATTTTAAGTATTTATTTGTGTAATTTCTGGCATTTTTTAAAAATACCAAGAAAAGGATTATCAATTCCAGAAGCTCTGGAAATATTTCACAACTTGCACTCCGATAGTGAAACCGATGAATTACCACTCAACGAAGCATAGGATATTATGTCTGAAAACTCATCTTCAAGTGAAAATACCGATATTGATGAGGAATTAGATTACATAAGTGTGCCAGGACCATCCTGTATATCTAAAGTTACATGGAAAAAATAAGGCCTCTGTAAAAATTCGGCATTTGCCTTTTACAGAGCAAAAAGGGGACACTAAGATGAAACAACATTCCTTCAAGATCCTTCACCGATTTCAATTTCTTACATTTTCTATCAGTTTTATAGAAACAATTTGTACCAAATGAATTTATACGCTACACAAAAAGGAATTGCATTCACTCCTGTTACTGTACAGGATATAATGTTTTTTTTTCAATAAATATAGTGATGGGGATAAAAGGATTGCCCAGCTAGACATTTTTTGTCAAATGAAATTTTACATGATGTGTTTGCTTCAAGATTGATGCCAGTGAGAAAATTCATTTGGATTTTAGGGAACCTTCAGTTGAATGATAACACAGTAGTGCCCACAAAAATTTTTTTAAGAAGGGTGGGGGGAGGTCCACATGGTTGAAAGTCCCCCAACTCATATCATACCTCAAGGCAACACCAATCGATTTTGGTGACAAAAAACAGTAAAAAAGAAATTGAATTAATAATCAGCATTAATTAATAAAACCAATAGTTAATTACAAGTACTTAATTAAATTTTACATTATATATATATGTATGATGAATCTCCAGCCCTTCAAGTGTCAGTTGGGTAAACTTCATACCAGGACAACTCAACCCACCTCCCGTATAAGAACTTTGACTGCTACTTTTGCCGGACTAAAAGAGACGTGTACTACCGACTCACTCGCTGCTGATCAACGCAGAAGGAGATCTAGTCTTGTCATGGTTTGGAGTACCGACGGTTTTGCTGAACCTTGGAATAAAATATATGATAAACTTGGTCAATCTTAAGCATTACTCCAAAACGTGTTATATATATATATAGGATTATCATCAATCAAAAAAAACTCAAGGGCTTTGGGGGGGAGGGGGTCCAGACCCCTAGGACACGAATTGTGTGTGAAATTAATATATTTAAATATTTTCTCTTTATAATTATCGATAGAAAATTAAGATGTATTAGCAATTTTTTATTAAGGAATATAAATTATTTTCAGTATGTAATGTAAAATAAATGTAACTTTATGTTCAAATTTGTATTAAAATAATTTTTTCTTAATTTTGTTAAAATATAAAAGTTTTATGGTCATAAAATATCAGTTTGTTTTTCTTCTGAATAATCTTTTGGATTGGTTAGTTTGAATAGGAAAAATAGACCGTTACTGTTCACTGGTTTCACTGTGAAACCATAAATTTCTCAAAATTGAAAAATGCTAAATTTTTTCTTCGTATATTAATGATCATCATCATGTTTAATAGTCATTTCTGAAATTATTTTGTTTGTTTTTCAAATGGAATATGTAGTGAACTTTAAAGGGTTAAATAGGAGTATATTCTAGGTCTCCTTCCATTTTCAAAAAGAGACATTTATTTTTGAATTTTTGAAGAGTGCCTTAAATCTAATAGGCTGCATTGGTGGATATTCCTTAATGGTCTTTGTGTACAAATTGATTCAGTTATTGAATCAGAATGTGAATTAATTTCAAGTGTTTACTCATTTGAAATAGAAGATCCAGTTATATGAGCTGTTAGTAATGTAGTAGGATTTGAAGAGGCAAGTCTTTTAAGCAGGTCTACTATTAATTTACAACACTTAATTGAAAAAGGAACTGTAACAAAATTTATTCCTGAGATATTGCTTATACCATTGTGTAAGTAATGAAGTAAGATCAGAGAAACTTTCTCCTGTATGAGAAATGAGAGCTGCATATAATTTTTTTTACTTATAGCACTTATAATTGCATAAAAAAAACATTCTACATACATATATCATAAAAAAAAAATATATTTTGGAGAATTAAATTTGTGGGAAATTTTGAAGATAAAAAAATTTTTTTTAAATATTATTCGGACAAAAATTCAATACTGGGATTTTGTGATATGAAGAAACATCAGGATCCTGGGGCTGCAAACCCTAATGTAAGCAAAATTAACCCCCCCCCCCAATTCGACAAGGAAATAAGAGTGAGTGAGTGATTTTGGGGTTTATTGGCGCAAGGGCCGATTTCGGCTATACTGCGCCAATTTGTTTTAATATCTGTGGTCTAGACAGGAAGAGAAAGAAAGAATGAATTGAATGACAAGACGGAGGGTCAAAAATAGAGAAGGATCACGGAAATAAGAGGAAATCCTACACCTAGAACACAGCAATCTCAACATAAATCATGTGTAGGTTTGGTGCCTGAGCTGTAGTGTCTTTCACTCGCGAACTCGTTCAATTAGCAAAGCATTGATCATATATACCAACCTCCCTATTTCCAAGCAGATAGAGGGCTTAGCCATCTTCTCAGATTCAAAGACAGCTCTGCAAGCAATTTTTCACAAAGGATCACAAACACAATCCCCTATCACCTAAAAGAAATTACAGAGCTGAACAAGACCTGCATACTTCAATGGCTTCCAACACGTATAAACATCCCAGGAAATGAAAATGGAGACAGAATAGTGAAGGAAGTCTGGTTTCTAAACACGATCCTCTCCCCAAAACTTTACCTTTTAGACACCAATACTCTGGCAAAAAACAAACCATGATACAACTAGATACCCAGCTCCCAACAAATTTGCCACATCAATAGTAACTGAGCAATAATTAAAAACAATTGACAGACTATGAACAGGACACCACAGGGGGATGAAAACTAACCTTGTTCGAGTGAGTGAGTGAATATTAATGTCCCACTGTTCAGCTACACGAGGGCTTTTGGGGACAGCCAGTGTAATTTTGAATCCTGGTCAAGTGACGCAGACGACACCTGAGCTGGCACCCCCTCTCCTAACTACTACACCACAACAACAGGAGGACATTTGAACTCTCGACAGATTTTACGTGCATCGCTCCTCTACATGGCGGGTCTTCAGTGGTACTGGGATTGAACTCATGACATGCTAGCCACAATCCGATGCCTAGACCACTTGGCTACTGCGGCCACCTAACCTTGTTTAAACAAAAACATAATAAAACAATGACAACTGTGATGACACCGAGCTGTAAGTTTCCATATCTTTAGTTGCCCAGCCTCCCTAAATGACATTGGTGTGCCTTTTGACATGGACATAAACCTCTATGAAGACAACATAGAAGATCTGGTAAGAATTGCCATCCATGTCCACAGCACAATCTGATTCATCATGAACATGACATCATCATTCACTCCACCATGCGCAATATTTCCATTTGTGTCCCAAGCAGCGTGACCGTGCTGTTGAGATTTTATGTCAAGAAAACCCAGTACATTTCGAATATTATGGACACTATAGTGTGTTAATTTTTTAAGTTGCATGCTCAAATTTACTAAAGTACATTACACAGCTCTTTTTAATATAAATAATACATTTTACAGTAAGTAAAGCAATACTATAATACAATACAAAATAAAGATTTTATTTCATTGTTTACAGCATGCATATGTAATAATACAGATGTATTTTAAAAATTAATGAATTACAAGTCAACAATATTTTTGTGTTATGAACAAACAATTTAAATGAAGATGAACAATTACAATTTGTAACATCAGTGTTTATCAAAACATGTTTGATCAATTACTTTTTTACATTAGCGTGCAAATTAAATGCGATCTTTTTATTGCATTCTTGGTGCTGCAAACTACACATTGTCACAAGTTACGCAGAGGCAACTTCACTAAACCAAATTCGTTTTCCTTTACATAACTATGTGCTTGCTTTTCGTTCATTCACTGACATTCAATTTCAAAATAATACCAGTCTTAAAATCTAATTGAGATATTGCTTTACTCTTAACTCGTTCCTTGTAAATTATATATGCATTTAAAACCATGCGGTTGATTATATTAAAGGCTACCTTTTTCCAAAACTTAACTGATCTTCATTCATCGAGATAAGTAAACAGCATTTTATCCGATTCAACGACACCACCTATGAAGGTATTGTGAGATTTGAATAATAGTGAGCATTGTGGAAGATATTTCTCTGCAATGTCGACTTTTTGTTGAGCCACATTTTGCTCATCTGCTTTCATTGAAATTAATTTAATTCAGGATTTTCTGCACTTTTTTTTTGTTGCAATATGCACAGAATACTTCATCATTTGAAAAATATTTTACCTCTCATTTACATTAGCTATCAGGAATACATTTCTTGTTCCCTCCAATAGTTACAATTAAATAAATATCCATAGAAAATATAGATACTTCTATGCTAGTAAAGAAGTTGTCGACAAAAATGTGATACCCATTATTCAAACAAAATTACTACCTTTTAATAAATTTACCACCTCATCATATCTTTCTTTTGCACCTTTATAGCAAGAGAACGCCAAACAACATTCTGAAACGAAATCATACAGCATCCAGAATTTTATTTCCTAACAATGCTTTTTATTTGGCAAGTACTGCATTACACTACAAGGACACAACGTCCTCACTAGCGACTCATCAATTCATAATTCTTTGTGTGGTTTATAATGTAATTTGAATACTTTATTAGTGTGTTTCCCAAGTGGCTTAAATTTTGCACATTGTATTTATCATGACCAGGTGGAAAACAAAGAGTTATCAATTAAGAAAATATTTCAAAATTTGTTGAAATCCATTTTGAGAGAACATTTTTCGGAACCACAGTATATTACACGTATTAAACATTGAACGTTTTTTGGGTTTTCTAGTAATTCTCATTTCCAACAGCACTGCTATAAATGCATTCATCTCTAAAGAGGTAACTGGTATCCAAATATCTGTATCAAATTATTCCAATTCTCTAGGTAAATGCCTTGAATAATCCACATATTTATAAGTTTCTTCAACTATTAGTGACCATATTGTTTAATCAAAGAATAGTTCGAAGTATTGAATAGGTTTACTCTGGCTAGAGAAGTTACATTGCGAACTAGATTCTTCGCTATGCTCAAGAGGATCACGTTCATTAGAAACATCTTCAGCAACTTGTAGACTGTTCAGTGGACATTGATGCAATAAATCATTATTATTATCCTCTTAAGTACTCAAAATGCATGTTCTTTTGCACTCTACAGGAACAATGTAGTCGTCAATAACATAATCACATGAATTTGTGATCAGCCCATAAATGTTTCTTTTCAATTCATTCTACCTTTTTGGAGATTCACCAAATTTTAAAAAATTAAACAGGAAATCTAGATTAACTTTTTACTTACTTTTTGCAGTGCTTCGTGTAATTATTTTGAAACACACAATTATTAAGAATGAGAAATACTTACACAAAGATACGTTAATCGTTTTGCAAACTGCAATAAATGTGACGAAGCGATGAGAAAAAGCGAGAATCATTTCAACTAACAAATACAAGAAGCACTATTGCTCCAACTGGGATTCATCAGCATTAAAATGAACAAAGCGCTATCAAGCTGCTTGGTATTTCTCAACATAAAATAAAAGCACTATCACACAGCTTGGTATTTCTCGACATAAAATAAAACAAGCATGGTTGCACTGTTTGGGATTCTTTGACAATGTTTTTTCAATACCCCCCTGGGACACTAAAACAGATATATATACATAAATATATATATAAAGAGAGAGATGGATTAAACTTCCATTGAATCAATGTTGTGAGAGCTATATTTCAACTTTAACTACTGTGTAGAGATCCTTTAAATCAGTGGCTCTTAAACTTTTGATCGCTGCAGCCCCCATTATGTATCAGCCTGATATCGAGATCCCCAAGATTTTGAACAAACCTCTTTAATTCCTAATACATAGTGATTTACATATTCCTCAAAAAATGGTAAGAGATCCCCTCTGCTACTTCTGCAGACTTAAAACACTTCTTTCTTTCCCTTTAAGAAAGCAGTAAACATCTAATAAAAGTATCATGCTGTAGTGATGGCTATGTACTTGCAAACAATAAAAAAAAAAAAAAATGGCAGTTATAGAGACTGCTGATAGAAGTGAAAGCTTAGAACTTTTAGTATCAAAATTTGAAATTTCATAAGGTTTGAATTAAAATTATCAACATCAATCTGGTTTTCACATCTATTGACACTCCGAGCAACAACTAAATGCATGTACATATGGTTTTTTATTATTCAAATATATTACGGGCTGTACAAGATCCATGACAAAATTTAAACACATATTTGTATTTACTTAAATTTCATTGTACTTTATTTTTAACATTTTAATTGTTTGCATCATTGTCATCATTAATTTCAACAATACTTAAGACTTTTTGTACTTTCATATACTTCATTTTGTTCTAAAAAAGATACAATAGGCTTATGGTAACTAAAGTAAGAAAGGAAAATGTTCAATTCAAATTTATCTAAGTATCGCGTAAAAACCGCATCGATCGTCGTTTTATATTTTGTAGTACTGAGTTTTCGAACATTGGACATATTTAAATTAAGTGTTTCATTTAGAAATTCACTTAGTGGTAGATTTTTATCATCTGCAAAGTTAATATTGAAGTCTCCACTTAAAATCATCGGTACATTATCATATTTTTCGCCAAATCTTTTATCGAGTATTTCAGAACCTTCTTTTGTATAAATCATCAAATTTTCGAATAAAAATTGTTGTATCTGTCTCATAGATTTTCCAGGCGGAATATAAACAGCAACCATTAATATGTATTGCTCATTCTCGGAATCGCAACGGGCAACGCATATATCAGAAACATTAACACCAATGCTTCTAGTGAATTTAGTATGTATGTCCATATGTGAAGTATTGAAGTGTGACGTATCTTGAGTATTGTGATAAATAGCTACGCCTGCTGCTGGAACTTCGGGTCTTTCATAACTTACAACAAAGTTGAAATTTGGAATATCAAGTGGTTCTTTGTTTTTCATACGAATTTCCGACAAAAGCAAAACATTTGACTTTTATACGATAGCATCATTTTTTGGGTCAGCTCCATGCGCATTAAAACTTTGACAATTGAATGAAAATATCAATAATCCTTTCTTGTTGGAGATGAATTCTAGAAAAGTTTTGGTGACCGTTTGTAGTTTATTGTTTTGTAACCTTTTCAATTCTAACATTAGATCCTCTCGATGACTTGTTGATCTTTTATGATGTCTATCTGTTTCTGAAGCCTTTAGAGGTGTTCCTGTTCAACCAATCCAAAATTTCCAGCTGTTGCTAATATTTTCTTGAGTAACCAAAAATAAACCTTGAATCCTTGTTACTCTTGTTAAAGCTACGTAAACTAATTCTCTAGGATGTTTGCCCGATCATATTCGTAGACAATAGCATCATAAGTACCTCCCTGTGATTTGTGAATAGTCATTGCCAAAGCACAAATTAGGGGAAAATATTAAGGATCTAAGCAAATATGAAAAACGAATATTTAAAATAACCCTAATTCCCTGACAATATTTTTTCGCAAGTTTCTAATAATAAAATCGTACAATATAAAATTATAGATAATCATTTTGCAAAAAGTAGAAGAGCATATATTTTTTTTTAAAATTTAAATTAATAAATAATGATTTCAAAATATTGAATTTTTAAATAAAATAAAATATTTAATGAAATTAAAGTCGGAGCTGTTTTCATTATTTCAAACAAAATATTTTAATGATATAAGGTAATAAACTATAATTTTGCATTTTTAACCATATTTCAAACTTCAACACATTAATCTTGAATTATTAATAGATTTTATAAAATTTTTAATTTCAAAATCCACGATAAAATTATGATTGAACAACTAGATGTCTATTTTACCACGGTAGTAAGAAAACGTCTAAGCCAGGGATGCACAACATATGGTCCGCGGGCCAATTTTGGCCCGCGAAGCCTTTAAAGTTGGCCCGCTAATGTCTATTATAAAATAAGAGTAATCTAATACGGAATGGACCTTTTTAATTAAACAGAAAAAAATCGCATACGAAAATAGTATTACAGCAAATAATTGTTTTACAGTTGCTCATTAAGTATTTTTTTTTTTCAATTTATTACGCGGCTTTTCAATATCTTTCCTTCATGGCTATCTGCGAGTACGAGTTTTCGTATAGGAGAAGCTCGCGGAGGTGGTATACTAGAAGGTTAAAAGAAGTAAGTTTCCAGTATGATTTGGCCTTTTCTTGCAGACATAGCAGGCCATTTGAATGACTTGAACACAAAGCTACAAGGAAAGAATCAATTCATTTTTCAATTGATAAGTAACGTAAAGGCATTTAAACAAAAATTATGTTTATTTCAAAACCAGCTGAAAACTAAAAATTTTGCACACTTTCCCTACGGCCAAAAAATGCATGAAACATTTCCACACATGAAGATGCAGTATGAGAAACAAATTCAAATCTTGTGCAACGTATTTGCTGATCAATTTTTAGATTTAAAAAGTGCCAAACGAAAATTGATGGTTTTTCTTCTCCATTTTCTGTTGATTTAAATCTAGTGGATGAGAGTATGCAGTTAGCCTTAATTGATTTACAGAATTCTGATGTTTTCAAAAATCAATTCAAAGAAAAATTGATATTAAAATTTTATAAAAACTTATCCGAGGATTTTTTGTACTTAAAGGAAAATGCAGCTGCATGCCCCACTTTCTTTGGCAGCACTTACATTTGTGAGCACTCTTTCTCACTAATGAATTTAAACAAATCAAAAATAAGAAATAGAATAGCAGATGAGAACCTTTCTTCTGTTTTGCGTATTGCCACAACAATCTTAAGCCTGATGTAAAATCAATAACTTCAAATATTCAGTTCCAGCCATCTCATTAAATCTTACAAATTTTAAGTACTAATTTTTTTCAAAATTTAAAAATTGTGTTCTCTATATAATTAGCAAAACTTTTCCTTTGTTATATTGTCACGTAGAAAGGAACAAGGCGATGTTACCCAATACAAGATTTATTTTGTCGTAGTGTTTTACACGGGCAGCACCACAACTGAAGACCTATTCAGTTGCAGTACTTTTACAAACCTGGTGGAGAGTTCTAGAATAACTACCAGGGGAAAGATTAACATAAATTCAATTTATATAATTTGCAAATGTTCGTTATAATAAATAACGAAAGTCATGATTAAATTTAACAATTAAGTATCTGGGAGGCTCGAACCCGAGCCACCTGCATGGTAGAGCAGTGCTCTAACCGTTCGGCCACTCAGAGCGTATCAGTTCGTGATAATATAAATTGTGGAGTAATGTTATAAGTTGATAGTAAAAAAGTTTTAAAGAAAAAGTTTATTTTATTTTTTTCAGCACGTTTAAATAAAAGCTTGTTTTTAAAAAAGTTTTTTTACTTTTAATTTATTTTTTACTTTTCAGTTATCACTGGACAGGCTTCTCAGTCTGTTCAACTCATTCAACACATCACTGTTTCTAGGTATTTGCTGGTTATTTTCGAACAGTCTAGCTAAGTGAATTCTCGCAAAAAGGGTACTAGACAAAAAACGCAATTTTCTTAAATCCGTAATTTTTAAGCAATTTTTTCAATCTTCGTACAGATCTTGGGTAATATTGTTCTACACACGAAAAAAAGTTTCGCAAGATTATATTTATGAATGGACGAAGTTATTAAATGTTTAATTAAAAATTTGAGTACTTTTTGAAAAATCACAAAAAAAAGTTTTCGGCATTTTATTTTTTAAATGACTAATTCTAAAAGAGCAAAGCATGAGCTGTTTTAGTACGGAATGTCAATTCATTTAAACAAAAAAAATTCATTCACAACAATTTAGACATTATTTTCATAAAAACGTATCGATTTTGACTCATTTAAAAAAAAATTGTAAGAAATACAAATATTATTATTTTGTAAAAAACATTATACCGTATCGGGATGAAATAAATTATCTTTCCGATTCTGTAATGATTTTTTGTCCGAGTTTCATAGATTCAAGAATTTCTACAATACTCCATCTCAGTTTAACTTGACAGCGTTGAGAAAGGTATACAATGTACCAATCTACTTGAAAAGTAGCTCTACTTTTTTTTTGTTTTGAATTTAAATCCGTAACCTATCACATCATATACATGATAGGAAATACCCAAAACAACTCAGTTAGTATTGATTCTTCTAGTCTATTTTACATGTTAAAGTATCTTTATTCATATTCAATAAGTGATTTAAAAACACTAAAATTTTTGAAGTGATAACTGCTTTAGGCGCGTTTTGCTGAAGAGTGAACTTGAATGATGCATCAAGTTCAGATGTGTAACACTCATTCAGCTTTTTTTGTTTTTAGTCGGAAATCGTTTTCGGACAAAGTAGTCAAGATTCAATAGCCCACGGCATACACACCCACCCCTAAAAAGAAATCACATGACCAAAGGAGGGACGTTTTCCCCTGGTTTTGAGTAATAATCAGTCTTCCATCTTGTGTTCCTATATACACTCATGTCCATAAATTAAGGATAATGAAGTTCATGCAAAGAAAGAGACAGAAGCAAAACAAATTTGACTTATTTGTAAAGTCTACTTATTAAACAAAAGGTAAAGAGCAAAAAAGATGCTATATGTTTGACATAATTAATAAAAATTGCGATTTTTACTCCCTGGAAAAATTTCAAAAAAGAACCTATTTACAAAAAACAGTATAACATGGTTAGTATGATGGTTAATACGGAGTATGTCTCCCGGACAATGCAATACAGGCCTTACAATGCCTAAGCATGCTGAGTATCAAATTATCAATCTGATCTTGGGGAATATTACACCACTCCATCAAGCAATGCCCTCCGAAGTTCCGGTAGACAGGTGGGAGGGGATTGATGGGCTGCAATTCTTCGGCCAAGCATATTCCACTCATGCTCTATTGGATTCAAGTCCGGTGAGTATGCTGACCAATCCTTACGGGTGATATCCTCTGATTGAAGGCATTCATCTACAATGTTTGATCGGTGAGGACGGGCGTTGTCATCCATAAACTGAAATTCAGCACCCATGGCGCCCCGAAACAAACGTACATGTTGTTCCAGAATGGCATCCAGATAGATGTGGCCTGTCATCGTTACACTCTGAACATGTAGGTCAGTTCTGGAACCAAGAATAATTTCTCCCCAAACGAGCCATCCTGCACCACCATAACGGTGTCGTTCAATGGTGTTCTCTTGGTGGTAACGGGTACCTGGCGCTCTCCACATGAAACTCCGGCGAGAATCAGACTGCAAACTAAACCTGGACTCGTCGGAAAACATCACACAAGACCACTGTTGCGGTGTCCACAATGCATGCTCACTACTCAAGGTTAATCGCAGGTGTCAGTGAGTTGCGGTAAGGGGAACACATCTGACAGGCCTACGAGCATATAGACCAATGTGCCCTAAGCGTCTGTACACGGTCTGCCTTGAAATTGTCGTAGCTGAAGAGAGCTGACGAGATAGGTCTGATGCTGTGCTCCGTCTGTTTCTTTTGGCAGTAACTGCCAAATACCAATCCTCATTCGGTTGTTTTTCATTCACTAAACTTATCCCTAAAATAACATTACAAAACTTGAAGTTTTCACTTCTATCATGTAATCATAAGCATACACATCCCCCCCCCTTCTTCAAAGAACACATACAGGTAGAGCCTTCATTATAATTGTTGTAGACATATTAGATTGTCACCTCATAAATTAAAATGGCCAGAGGACATTAAAAGTTTAATTAAAAAGATGCATCTGCTTTTACATTTAGACTAGAAACACAATTATCCGTGCAAGAGGAGTTTAGTATTATTTCTGCCATTTCACTTATATTTTCTGAAACTTTGCTCAAATAATATTGTAAGGTAACAGCTAATAAGTAACTAGAAATAATTTCATAAATTACTATTTGGTGGCAACATAACATTTTCAATTTTACACCATACCATAGAAAACGTAAAAAATCAGGGTCCCTTTTCCCTTACAGCAATTTGTAAAAAAGACCTTATCTGTGTAAGATGCAATGATTTTTGTAAGATTTCGGCCTGTAGCCAATCATTCAATAACGGAGATTTAACTGTTTGTGCAGACACATTAAAAACATACATTAATGCTTTGACCACAGGTTTGTATGGTAAACAATACATTATGCTTAGCATCTAATTCAATTGTACCAAGGGGCAGTTAAATTTTCAAAATGTCATAATAGTCCTGAAACATTTCTAACAACATTGATTCCTTTCCTGTGCTTTTTAGAAACTTTTTCAGCTTTTAAAATGAGTTATATTTATGTTGCACAAAGCTGTACGAGGGCTATTGGCAACAGACCTCATATTTTTCAACCATGGTCAAATGACAAGGATGACACATGAGCAGACAACCCCATCTTCTAACTTCCACACCACATCAATGGGAGGCTTGGACAAATTTAATATGCAACTGTGAATCTTCAGCAGCACTAGGCTTGAACTCATGACACACCAGCTACGAGTTTGTAATTTTGAACATTAGGTAACCATAGCCACTTTTCAGGTATTTTAAAATTATTGATCAAAAAAGTATTACCAAATAATGACGGTAATGATACCTTATAATGCAATTCTGAATCATTATGAAGAGTTGAATTAAAATATTGCATAGTTTCCTCTGCTAATTCTACTTTGTTCTTGTAATAAAATGACTTCAAGATTCAAAATACATTGAATTTCCAAAGACAAGAGAAACTGCTCAACCATTCACAAGTAGTGTTGTAGTCAATGGAGAAGTTTCTTTCTTTTTGAAGTAGTACCGATTACTTTTGCTATAAATGTCCATCTTAATAAACACTTCATTACTATGGGTCTGTATTTTAAAAATATCATATGAAACAATAATGCCACAAACGCCACATGCCATTTTAGTGCTAAACAACTCGCACAATAAAACATGAGTGACGGTACTAACTATCTAAAATCAATTGCCACTGTTTAGTAAAAATAACTTTATTTACAACTACTAACACCTTATATATTACTAAACTTCCCTACCCCTCTTAACCTCACATATTCTACTCTCATTCTCTCAAATATTCCTCTCTCTTGTCATACATGTAACTCCACCCCATTATCGGGGACACAATTGCACAACACCAATGTTGAAACAGCTCCATGTATTCCATTAACAATCAGAAAAGAATGGTATGATTCGAAATCACACACCAAAAAAATTCATTCAGACAAATCACACACCAAAAAAATTCATACAGACAAATCACACACCAAAAAAATTCATACAGACAAATCCCACATGTTTATGGAGTATAATTTACGCCAAGGGTGTCCAACCAGTGGCATGCATGCCACAATGTGGGATGGTGGAGTTGTAGCAGTAGCATGCAAATTCTCATTGAATTTTTTTTTTTTTAAGTTTGAAAAATAATAATAAATGGCAATTTTTCTTACAGTTTTATCAAAATGTGGTTGTCTCAGCCAAAAAAATCCTAGAAAATTTGTTTTAAATATAAATATTTAATTGAATTACTATAGAAAGTTATCACATGGAGAATGCTCCTTCATTGTTATTAGAGCTGGTTTTGCAAATGAAAACACAAAATTGTACAATTTTAGGCAGGGTTTTTTTTAAGCATGTGGACGAAAACAATGAACTGTCTAATGAGTGCTTGCTACTCAAGAATGAAAATTGTTTTCATACTTAGCTTTTCTTACTGATATCATAGGACATTTAAATTTAAGATATTATAGGAAAACGATTGTATTTTTTTTTACCATAATTGGTCATATATCTTCTTTGGTTAACAAACTCCTTTAACTTTATCTCCATTTTGGGGAAGAAATATTAACCAATTTCAGATAAATTACAGGAGCTATCTACTAAAATTAATAATGTTTCAAGCTGTGATAGGTATAAAAATTTAATATCTATTTTTACAAGATTCATTCAGTGTTAGGGTTTGATGCTTTTTAAGATAATAAAAAAATTGCTGATCTCTTTACAAATCCTTTTTTCAATTTCTCTGAGTAAGAAGTTAATTATTACCTAATTGAAATCCAAAACAAAATTATTGACCCACGACACCATACCAGACAGACAAGCAAATATTAAAAATTTATTTAACTTTAAGTGATTGGAACTTTATTGAATTTTGGAAACTTGGCATCAACAAACAATTTTTTAAATTTATGTGATTTGGCTGTAAGACGTTATTGTAGGTTTGAATCAACTGTTTGTGAGCAAAGGTTTTCTATTATGAACATAATAAAACCAAAATGCCACTCAAAATTAAATTTGCACCTAAGACAACCTAACTTAGTTAATATTTTTAAGAGAGCACTAATCCCAATTTAGATGACATGGTAAAAAAAAACTATGAATTTCAAAGCCACACTGACTGTTTAATAATTATTTAGAATTAACTGTTTAGAGTTACTCCTTTTTTATATCTAACCCAACTGATTCTGAACCCATAAAATGTTATTAACCATAAAATCTAAGTTTTTTTAAAATTTTCTTTCATTTATTATACTATTTTTGAATTTCCACTACTTAGAATTGCTCAAAAAATGTGCTATTTGCATAACAATTTCATAATAGGCCTATAAGTAACATTTTTTTACCTTTTGATAATTTTTTGTTTGTTTGAAAAGTTGAAAGTGGCGTGCGTAACTTTTTTTTCATCAGACAGTGGCAATATTCCCAAGAAGGTAAGCCACCCCTGATTTAGGCATAGCTGCAACAAGCAGTTATCTGATCTTTTGTGTACCTGGGGCAATTAACTACTAAGAGTACTTGGAGCTCTACACATGTGCAAAATTCAGGCACCAATCTGTGCAAGGCTAGATGCTACATACATTTACATAACAAATATATAGCAGAAATGTGAAATTAAAGTGCACAAGTAAAATTATTAAAATAGAATTCATACCTAATCGATGTAACTTGGCTACAATATCAGGCAATAATTGGTGATTATTTTGGCATTCCCCAATCAATGTTACCAGTATAGAAATATTACTAATAACTTTTTTCTTTCTTCTGAGAGAAGAGCATGCATCACATTGAATACCAGAACCCACATCAAATATAATTTTTACTACCTGTAGGAACACATTAATAAATAAAATTAAATATTTAATAACCATAAAAAAAATTGTAAAAAATTAAATGCTAATACCTACAGTTTTTAAAATTGTAGTTGCTTCTTCTTGGCACATCTTGGATCTTAAATCTCTATAGTATCCAAGTCCAATACGCTGAATTCGAGATAACAGGCAAGATTTCTTAAATGCATCCTGTATAGTGACATTGCCCTTTCAAATATAAATTTGAGTAATATTAATCAATATATGTGTAGAAATTAATAAACTCTGTACATGAACAATAGAAAACTATAATTCTATGAATAAAAAAATAAAAGAAATATAAAACATCAATCAAATAATTTTAAGATACATCAATCTGTTTTTTAATATTATCCACTTTTTCTACTGAAAAATAAAAAATTACACAACTTCAATGGTTGAAGTATTGAATATCCAAAAAATCATAACTTTCTAGATTTATACTGAAAATAAAGACAATGTAGATTAGGGATGTCAAACATGTGGCCCACTCAGATTTTAAGAATTTTTTAAATATCAAGCTTTGAAAGTTTATTTCATTTTGAAATTTATTTGACGTGAACTTTTGTTACAAATTCATAGCATATTTTCCTGTTACCTGTTCTTGCTTTATAAGAAATCCTGTGTGAGAATAAAAATTATTTTTTGTATGTTATTAAAATTTTTAATTTAATTTTACTATAATAAATTAATTTTTATTAGATTCTTAAATGCATTTATGCATATTACTCACAACTGATGGCATGTCAATTCCTCCTATGAGAGTAATTTTTATTTCTCTTTTAAGGAATATAATCTTGAAAGGCATGACCAATATGCAGCAAAATTTTTGTGAAGACAAATTGTCAGAAAATCAAGTCTTAAAAAAAAAATACATATATTCATTAAATTTGTTGAAGACAATATTAGTGCTGCAGAAACTAATTATGTATTATCACATTTAATTCCAAGCACACAGATTGAAACCATTTACTGAAAGGAAAATTATTAGTAAATGCTTAATTAGAGTGACAGACGTATTATGTTCCTCCCCAATAAAAATTTTTTTAAATTGTAAGTTAACGTCAAAATAGAGTAGCTAGTAGAGTTAATGAAATATTCAAGAATGTGAGAAATCAGCACGATTAAAACGCAGATATTTAAAATATCGCTCAGCTAGTATACATGCTACCATTAGCTTTTTATTTAAGGATGCAATGTTAATTTAGAAAATAAGTGAAGAATTTTAGAAAATCATTCCCATACATAATACAACCACTGGAGCTGCAACTAATGATGCACTTGTAGAAGTTTTGACGAAGTATAAGTTACCATTGGAAAAGCTGGCTTGTCTTGCAACTTAAGGTGCACCTACCATGACCAGTATTACTTTAGAAGTTGTTGCAAGATTAAAAGAAACATACAGACAGCATGGTAATAATAATTTTGAGCCTTTTCATTGCATTATTCACCAGCAAGTACTATGCTCCAATATTTCAAATATCAGACATGCTTTAAAATTGTCTCCAAAATTTTTTAATTATTTTCACACACATAGACAATTACTGTCAATTTACTTCATTTCTACAATATATAAAATGAGAATACACTAATGTACCATATTATATGGAAGTTCAATGGATTTAGAGTCCCCATAAAGTATTAAAATGATTCTTCAAACTGCTGGATGAAAACATTCTTGGAAACAAAAAATTGTGAACGTGCAGAATTAAATAACATATATGCAGATAAAGGGCCTGGCTTTCTCAGTTGATATTACAGATCATTTTATTCTACCTGAACTTAAGTTTCAAAACGAAAATCATGTTACAAAGCTATTTGATAATATAAACTTTTTAAAACAAGAATTATTACTTTGGAGAAGACAAGTTGGAAAAAAAATTTGGAAGTTGTCAATATCTATTGATAAAATATCTAAATTAAAATTTACAGAATATGCTCACTAATTTAAATTGTTAGAAACAGAATTCGCGATTGAAGACAATGATTTTAAAAGCTGTAAATTATAATTTCGTCTTTTTACTTTACCTATATCCATCAATATTGAAATTGTTGATGAAAATTTACAAATGAAATTAATTGAAATTCATTGTGATTTCTTTGCCGAAGCAAAAATGTATTGACAGGGGAACTCCAGATTTATTACATATTTATCTGTAAATCGGTTTCCTAAAATGTTAATAGTTTGTTATATGTGTAACAGATATGTTTGAAAGTCCTTATTTACACAATTAACAACTTTTTAAATGAAAAATAACAAAAATTCAGAAAGATTAAGATCAACATTTATCATCAGTTTTAAATATTCAAACAAATTTTGATGACTTGCTTTGGGGAAAAAGCGATGCTGAATATCTTCTAAAAAATAATATACTGTTTAAGATAAAAAAAAAATGACATGAAATATAAAACTACTATGTATGTATAATATACAAAACATTAAGCTCGATATTGAATCTAATAAATAAGTAATATAATTACTCTAAAAATAGTATTTTATTAATTTTTGGAACATAGAAAACAAGGTACTTAGTATAAAATAGATGATATGGCCCATAATATATGAGTTTGACATGCCTGATGTAGATAAAAATATTTAACACACATGCCAATTTAAACTGTATTAACTCATTAAAAGAAATATAAGTTTAAATTTGCACTACACACAGTAATATATCTACTATTTCAATGGAAATGTGAATCGAATTTCATAAGCTATCTTTTTTAACCCCCTCTAGTGATAGATTTTAAAGTTTACAATTTATTACACATAGTTAATAGTCTAAACGAAATTGACCAAATTTTAGCACATAAGAAATCATACATGCAACTAAATTGTATGCAAAACCCACACAGAACTGTTTCCAATTCAATGGTTATGCAAAAACAATAATGTAACATCCGATTTTGAAAGTATGGCTATACACATATATAATTTTGAAGCTATTTTTTAAACTTAAAACTTTACCATTCACATACTACACAATGTTAAGACAAACATGAATTTAAAAATTAAGCATTCTCACTGAAAAATTTGATATTACATAGATATACAGTTATAGTATCAGTTAGGGTTTGATAGTTATAAGAGATCATACAAGAACATTCTATTTTTACCTAATGAAACACACCTTTTTTAAACAAATGTGTGAATGGCCAATTTGAATTAATATAACAATTGCATCATAATATTAAAGAAAGTGGAAACCAATTCATGCTTGAAACAGTAATAACTTTGTCACAATAAAAGGAAATAATATGCTCCTCTACAATTATACATTAAGATAAACTAAATGCAGCATGAAAAAAGACAATAACTTCAAACTGTTTGTAAGGTCATTGATTTTTATGTTGTGCTTTACTTAATTGTATTAAAAAACCCAACTTATAAGAACAGTAACTGAAAAAGAATAAAATGTTCTAATTAATCAGTACAATGTTAATACCTCAGTTAATAATTTCATATATAATGAGCAATAAGTTATAAAACTAAATTAAAAATGTCAGTATATAATTTATTAATACATTTTAAAGTAATTAAAATATGAAATATTTACTCTTTTTTAGCCCTGTGAATATTAGGGAATCTCATTTTTTTTATGAAGGTAACTTGGTTTGGAAACATTTAAGTATTGAAATATAAAAAATAAATAGTGTTGAAATAATCAGTATTGAAATAACTAAAAGAACTGAATCACAATAGGATGACTTATATGCAAAGCTTCCAGAAAACCATTATTAAAATTCATATTAGTTGTCAAATATTACTTCAGGGAATTAGTTGCCAAAGATTTCTCTCACAACTGATTCTTATTTGTGCTCTTTATATTGAAATTAAAGAACAAAGGAGACTATGTGTATACAAAGGTCCTGTTTTTGACAAGGACAATGAGATCCCACATAAGGTAGGTCCAAGTTCCTTTGTACTAGACATGTCTCTATTTAGTTGTCATAAAATAATACTTGTAAAAATTTCAGGTATCCACAAGAATGTCTATGAAATTATCATGGAAAGATAAAGAAACATTGATATAAAAACCCAATGTACATTTCCCTGATGTCAACAGCACAATTTTCTTATTTTCCAAAGGAGCTATGAAGAGTCCCTCTAAAACATTAAAAAAAATTCCATATCAGCTGCCCTGATGGATGCTCTTTATATGCAATATAAAAGGTAACGGCTACAAAAACAAAATGGTTGAACAGATTCAAGTACAGTGCTGTTCCACAAACACAATACAGCATTACATCTCATACAAGTCATTTCAAAGATGAGAAATTCTTAGTTATAAAAAACCTTATCACTCAGAAACAAAAAAGAAATACTGTTTCAAAATTTTATAAGAAAATCTAATAAACTTACTCTTGGACACTCAATACTCAATGGTTTCTTTACAAAACCATTCAATTCATATTTTAAAATTATCAATATTTTGCAATTCCTTCATTTTATAAATGTGCTCTTACAGCTGAGGCCAAAGAAATTCTTGTTAAGTCTACATACATAAAACTACCGAAATTGAATGTGTTGTTTGATATTGCTTTGTAGAGAGAAGAAAGAGAGAGAGAGAGAGAGAAGAGATTATATAAATGTGGCATGTTTTATATATTTTGTATTTACATATTTTATATTTCTTAATTTAACACAATTTTTAGCACATTTTATGTTCGGTATTTGGTTAACATTTAACAGGGATTTGAATGAGTGAGTGAGTGAATAGTAACGTCACACTGTTTAGCAACATGAGGGCTTTTGGCAACGGTCCGCGTAATTTTGAACCATGGTCAAGTGACATGGACGACACCTGAGCTGGCACCCCCTCTCCTAACTACCACACCACACCAACGGGAAGACGTTTGAGCTCTTGACAGATTTAACGTGTATCGCTCCTCTATACAGCGGGTCTTTAGTGGTACTGGGATCGAATTCATGACACACTAGCCATGATCCGATGCCTACACCACTTGGCTACTGTGGCCAAACAGGGATTTGAAAACAGGGATCTATACACAGTCCTACGTTACAATCCTTGCACTTGTAATAATTCATTTGCCATTTTGGAAGATTTATGTGGGAATGTGAACAAACGAAAAAACGAAGTATTTTCTTTCAATGTACCTGGCATACAGATGTCAGAAACACAGTTCACATTATATTGTTTATGAACAGAATCCAAACAAATAGTGCCCCTATCATTACTCTCAGAGTCTGTATCAGAATCAATATCCGAAATATTTAGCATCATTACTGCTATTCCAAGTTCAGTAAAACATTTTCGATTTTTTCACATTGTAACGCTAAAAACAGAAAAATTTCTTCTACGAGAGCTAATTATTCATTAAAAACGGGAGTGCAAATCCAAATACCCAATGCTCTAGTGAAAATTAAATTTCCCAACTTATTACACATATACCTCTTTAACCTTTTAATCACCGCACTATGATTGAAAGGTAACATAAACTAAATTTTGATAAAAATCGAATTAAAATTGAAATATAAGATCTATAAAAATTTGAAAAAAAAATTTTTTTTAAAGATTTTTAGCATGTTCTAAAAATGGAACATTGGCGGGTACCATTAAGTTTTTTCACATGTTTTTTAAGAGTACGACCAATGACATTTAAATTCAAAAATCAGTTATTATATACATTTTTAAGAAGTAGTATCTTAACAAGAGGTGTCATTAAACATTTCCCAACGGGGTTTCATTATCCCCCCCCCCCGTTGTAGGGGGGACGGGCATGATACCCACCAAACAATTGAAACGGACCTAAAAAATTCTAAAATTAAAATGGGGGAAAAGAACTAAAAGTTTGCGTGTGAACGAGAGGAATCTATCATTTTTTCCCTGCAGTTTTTTTAATGTACCCCGGGGGGCAGGTTCCCCTGTTTACGCCACATCTGAAGTAAACTTTTAAATATAATTCCAAAATAAAGCAGATTAAGTTGAAAATATAAGTTATACACAGAAATTTATACATTTCAGAAAATTACAATCACTTATTAGAAACAATAAAGGAAAACATCAGTAGGACAAAGAAATAAACAAATAACCTTCATCTCAAAATTCTCAAAGCTATAGAATAATAAAGCAACAAAAAAAAAAACTAGAAAAGTACAGATTTACCAAAATTCTTTAAAATGAGAAATAAAGACAAAATATATTATTGTTTTTTCTTATGTGTGTTTTTTTATGTCCCAAACTATTTTTATTGTCCATCTATAGCTAGGAAAACATTTCTCAAGTAATCTTTTTTCGCACTTGAGGCATTTTTTCGTTGTGCTTTTCTGACATACAGGAGGTATTTCATCATCATCTATGCTTGCAGAAATTTCGATTTTGCAACAAACATATACTGGTTGAACATACTGAAAAGTATCTTCATCGATATCTTCCTCGTCAGTAAATCCCCCCTTTCTTCTAGGGGAAACTGACAAATATTAATAGGTTCTTCTCATCTGATTGTGTATAAAAACATTCCAAAGCCTCTTCTACTTTCAGGAATGGCTATGATGCGTCATCTTATCAGCGTAATGGATATTTACTATCTGACATAATACAAAATAATTTAAAACCTTATTATGTGACGTTCTTTTCCAAATAAGACACACGCTACATCTAACTATCACCAAACGCACATGGTAGTTACTTTTGCTGCAGCTGAGAAATTCACTTGAGATTGTCCAGAAACGGTTGAAAGGGGGGGGGGGAGTTGAGAGAGGGAGCCGAAACGAAAGGCAAGTCATAAATATTATCTTCTGACACATACTATAAGTTTTTAGCATTCAGAAACCTTTTTCCACTCTGATGTGAACTGTAAACATAATAACTGCCTTGTGTGAAAAAGTATACCTTTACACGCCAATGTTCCATTTTTGGAACATTGAAATTTCAAAACCGATAGTACAAAAAATAACGATAATTTTTATGATATCTTGCAGTCTACAGTTAAAATGATCATTTTTAGTTACTTTTACCAAATAATAAAAATATTTTTTAAATTTTGAATTTTATATGAATTTTGCTCGATCAAAAGTAGAAAAAAATGCATTATTTAGAATTTTTTCTCAGAGAGACTATTTAATTTAGCAACAATACTTCAATTTCAAAAAATTAATCCATGCTTTTTGTCTTCAAAATAATTTTTATGGAACAATATGAATAAAATTGAATTTTTCAGAATGTCAAAGTTGATGTACCAATATTGGAACATTGGCGTGATAAAGGTTAAGTGAGTGAATATTAATGTTGCACTATTTAGCTACTTGAGGGCTTTTGGTGACAGATCTCGTAATTTGGAACCATGGTGAAGTAAAGAGGATAGCCCCAGAGCTGGCAACCAACTCTCCTGACTTTCACACCAATGGAAGGACGTTTGAACTTAAACAGATTCAGCATGAATCACCCCCCTCTACACAGCGGGTCTTCAGCGGTACTAGGCTCAAAATCATGAAATGCCAGCCAAAAGTCTGTTTCCTTGACTACTAGGCTACTGCTGCCTTATATACCTCTTTAATAAAGCCATCATAAAGCAAACCATTTGGAAACACCTTTCCCCCATGCGTTTATAAAATCAAAAATGATGAGCATGAAAGTCCTATTTATCTCACTTCAAGGTCAAATCTACATGTACCTAAAATTTTACAGACATAAAATAATACCTTGCACCCTAAAGTTTTAGGCTTTCAAACTTTCTGAGTCACTGGCACAAATGTGTGATTGTCAGCACATGGGTGAAAGATAAAATGCTCAGCCATGATGGCTGGAAATTGAAGAATTTCTTGCTGTGAAGTACAAGTGACAGTCGGTGTAAAAGGGTTAATATACATAATTTTTAAACTATCACATCAACAAGATTTTTATTTTAATAAACCAAATTCATATGCATAAAAAAAATATATACGAGGGCATTTCGAAAAGTAAAGATACACCGTATGCCAGAGGAAAAGAAAAGTTTTGGCGAGCAAGTTGGCAACACAGGTGTTAACCTTGAACCGTTGGCTTTCTCCTTGCGGTCTTTCGGCATTTCAACGTTGATTCTGGTTGGAGTAGATCGTGTTTAAAATGGCTGCGCCGATTCAGAATCCCGCCGAATGCGAAGTGCGCTCCGTCGTACGTTTTCTTCATGCAAAAGGTCAGCGACCAGCGGATATTCACAAAGTTGTTTCTGTTTATGGGAACATTATGAATCGACAAACGAAATGGTGTCGTCATTTATCTGAAGGCAGGACCGATGTTCATGACGAACTAAGAACAGGTCGGCCATCTGTGATCTCCGATGCCCTTCTTCAGAGAACAGAGGAAGCAATTCGTACGAATTGAAAGAATTGCATCAGATCATACTGGAAGTGTCAATGACAACTCTTTATGAAGTTGTGACTGTCAAGTTAGGGTACAGGAAATTGTGTGCGCACTGGGTTCCAAAAATGTTAACGGAAGAACACAAAAAGAAAAGGATGGGCTTTGCACTCGACTTCCTCACGCTATGCAGAAGCAGGTGACGAGTTCTTTGATCACATTGTGACAGGTGACGAGACGTGGGTTAATCACCATACACCTGAATCCAAGCAACAATCAATGCAATGGTGCCATTCGAATTCACCAAAAGCCAAGAAATGCAAAACTTCAATTTCAGCGAAAAACATCATGGTTTCTGTTTTTTGGGACAGAAAAGGCATTCTTCTGTATGAATTTATGCCTCCTGGAACGACAATTAATGCTGCTGCATATTGCCAGACTTTGAAACGTCTTCGAAGGGCAATTCAAAACAAACGCAGGGGAATGCTGACAAATGGAGTCCACTTGCTTCATGACAACGCTCGGCCTCACACAGCGCTCATAACCAAAGCACTACTCAAGCAATTGAAATGGGAAGTATTGGACCATCCGCCATACAGCCCGGACCTTGCGCCCAGCGACTTCCATTTATTCCGTTACTTGAAGTCACATCTTGGTGGAAAATCATTCCACGACGATGATGAGATCAAAGATGAAGTTGAAATGTGGTTCTGACAACAGACGCCAACCTTCTATGACAGTGGGATACAAAAGCTTGTGCACCGACTTAACAAATGTTTGGAGAACAGGGGCGATTGTGTCCAAAACTAATAAGTAATCCAGTTAATAAGATGTAACTGACGTTTTCTAAATAAATGTTTTTTTTAAGGAATGCGAGCCATTGTATCTTTACTTTTCGAAATGCCCTCGTACATCCTTACAATTTTTTTTAATAATGATCCATGATATAATTACAATCTCAGAAATTAATCATAAATATCTATGTATTTCATTATTTAAAAGGCACATTATGCCCTTTTGATGACATATTAAAAGAGAAAATAATTATTAATTTCAATTCCCATGAACAACTGATCATAGCTTTAAGTAATCAAGAAACAGAACAGTTAAATTATTACCAAATTTCTTTCAAAAGTATTAATGGAGAATGTACAAATCTTTTAAAAATTCTTTTGAAAATTGATGATAAATAGCTAAATAACTTGCATAGTAAAATAAAAAAAATTACCTCTATATAAAGTTTAAAAGCAATTCGAGGGCTAATGCCCCATGCCTTTGTAAGAAGTTTTCTTGCTTCTGGCCATCTTTTGTTGCAAATCTCCTCAATTTCATTTAACTCCCCAGTTTGTTTAATACACCATATTTTTAAAGCAATCTTTTTACTCATATTTCCTATAGATGCGACTTCCTAAATTTTTTTAAAAATAGAAGATTAGCACAAATTATAGTTATAATGGGTTTTAATGAATTTTTAATATCAAGAATACAAAGGCATGCTTTAAAAACCTCTTAATTCAAAATTTTAAAATAAAGAACAATCAATGAGTGCAAACCTCAAATGATTCAATTTCTTTAGGATATCTTCCCAATAAACTAATAGCTCTATCATATGCATGAACTCTCCAGATATCTTTACATTTCTTAAAACCATCATGTAGAAGCTAGGCATATAATAAAATTATTAATTAGATTAAACATAAGAAATTATATAAAATACATTATGTTCATATCAAATATTTTCTACAGAATAATTAACATGGATATGTAATTAATATTTTCCAAGCTTTTTGTGACACTTGTGTAGTGATCCATAGTGAATAGATTTTAAAATTGGTTGAGCTCATAAATACTTGTATAAAAGTTTAAGTAAATTATTAAACTTTATAACCTTTATTAATGTAAATTATAATTTCTATGATGACAGCACAATTACATCCAAGAGAAAAAAAGGGGTACCAAAAAGAAAGATAATATTTCATTTACTGCTTTTGAAGACTATCAAAATGATCTAGTCTTTGTGTTAATTCTTACTTCTTGGAAACAAATGGATTTAGGATAAATTATATTTGTAGTGTTGATCATACAATATATTTTTTAATGAGGTAAATATATAAAACTTTTTCATTGTTTGTTGAATTACACCATGAGCACAAAATTATTCAACATCAGCATATTGAATAGCATAACTTAGAAGTGAAATGCAACAGTGATTAATGAATCTATCAGATAAATTTATTAATAAACAGAAAAGATACAATATATAAACATAAAGAGAGCAACTACTCTGAAATGGAGATTCTCTTTTATGCATGCTCATTTCAATAAATATATAACCTCATTAGGAACAACTATTATACACAAAATCTTCAATCAAAGATATATATACAGTGGTGGCAAAAAGTCCTGAGCACACTCAATTTTTTGCCTAGTTTTTATGTTTGACTTAATTCTTTATTATGAATTATCATACTATCTTAATTATTCTTATAGGTTCTAATGTATTTTTTCATATTGATTTCAAATCTGTTTGAAGAACTTATGTAAATAGTTTGATCAATATTTTGAAAAAAAACATAAGACATGCATGAGGCTACTCTCATTAATAAGTTATTGTTTTTTTAACCAATGAAAGACTCCATTATTGCAACCAATTAAAGAGCAGTAATAATGAAGGGCTGAAACCGAATGTACAGCATGTTCTACAGCAGGAAGGGGCAACTAACAGCTTACAAAGTTTTTATGCGGCCCACCAAGACAATCAGAAAATCCGCTTTGAACGGAGATCCTAAGATTTCAGGATTTTAAGAAAATTGAGCCTAAATTCAATTTGCTATCTTATCCCATTTACTGCTGATACTGATACAGTGCCTGAGGAGCTACAGCTTGAACTTATTGACTTGAAGTCAGATCACAATGCGAAGAAAATGTTTAATACTATGACATTAACTTCTACAAATCTTTATCAGCTGAAAAATTTCCATGTATGAAGAAATTTGAAGGAAATTGTTCTTTACATTTTAGTTGACATATATTTATGAGCACACACACACAGTTTTTCTTGCATGAAGATCAAGAAAAATAAATATAGATACCAGTTGGCTAACAAACTTGCAGGCTGTGATGAGAATTTCAAGCAATCTCACTTCCGATTTAAAAAGCGGCCGCGGTGGCCGAGTGGTCTAGGCATCGGATCATGGCTAGCATGCCATGGGTTCGATCCTAGTACCACCAAAGATCCGCCGTGTAGGGGAGCGATGCACGTTAAATCTGTCGAGAGCTCAAACGTCCTCCCGTTGGTGTGGTAGTTAGGAGAGGGGGGTGCCAGCTCAGGTGTCGTCCGCGTCACTTGACCATGGTTCAAAATTACGCGGACCGTCGCCAAAAGCCCTCGTGTTGCTAATCAGTGCGACGTTAATATTCACTCACTCCGATTTAAAAAAAAAAATTGTAGAAAAGTATGATAGGTTACAATTGTCTCATTAACCTGATTCTAAAATTAAATGTGTTTGCTGCATAGACAATATGAAATTAGCACAATAAATAAATGGAATAAACCGGCCACTATATTTTTAACTTGTATTTATTATTTTTCATAATGAGTGCAACCATTTTACCCCCCCCCCCCCTCCAAAAAGTGTGGTCTTTCGGTATCCTCTGCTCCCACAAAGTGGCCCACAAGCCAAAAAAAGTTGGCCACCTTTAGAGCATTAAAAGCAGTTGTTTGTTGTAATTTGAAATGCATCGGTGGATAATATTGGAATTATGAGTAAATTTTCCTTTCTGCCTCATTATGAAAGACACAAAATACTTTTAAAGGAAGAAGACTACTCTATGATCCAAATTGCTACTGAAATACTATGTGGTCTTTCTATTATCAAGAGAACATAGAAAAAATATTCTGAAATCAATTGTATTATGAATAGGAAGCAATCTGGACAACCAGAGAAGAACAACTTTACATGAAGCATACAATGAGTATTGCATACAATCTCTTTAAATAGATATCATAATTCTCTACAAATTTTGAAATAATGGATTTTCATACAGAATGTGAATGAGTGACCAAGAACTGTGAGAAGACTTCTGGAAATTGGATTACAAGGTATGCTCCAAACCATTACTGACTGATTGGTGTGGACAAGAGATCATTCATTATGGACTGTTAAAGACTTAGAAAAGGGAAAAATCAGTTTTCTATTTCAAGCAACAAAAAGAGTTTTCTTTATAAGACAACACATTAGTAAAAAATTCAGCCCTCAGTGACATAACGCACACCCTCACATTGCACAGTAACGTAACTTAGGGGCACAAAGATAATGGTTTTGCAATCCTTTATAAGATCCAAATTGGGTCCCCAAAATCCAACCAAGAGTATTAGGGGCCCCAAACTAATTTGCAAGAGGCCCCTAATACTCTCCATTATGCCACTGAACAATGGGATATCTTTCTGGAGATCAGGCATGGATTTTTCAGCACGATACTATGCTTCACATCACCATGCAAATGTAGTACAGAAATGGTTTGAAGACAATACTGTGAATAGGACCAACGGAGAAAGACAGTCTTAATCTTAAGAGAACCTAAGGCATAAATTGGGATATCACATATGAAAAAAAACCCTTCAAACAATAGTGAATTAATTTAAGTTTTAATAATTTCACGAAAGAACTTCTTGTAAAATTGATGCATTCTATGACAAAAAGATCCAGAACCATAATTAAAGCAAATGGCTGACCGACAAAATATTGATGTTCAAGAACATAACAATCATGAAATTTTCAGAATATGTTAAATGTATTGTATTTGTCGGGCTTTGTGTTATTCTACTATGTACAATGCTTTTTTTAACTGTGTGTAGCATACATTATTGTGTTAAGGCAGCTGTACTAAAAAATATTTGCTGTATTGAAAAATTAGTAAGAGATTTGAAAGCAGCATAAAAAGGTACACTAGAATCAATAAAAATAGCACAATAATTTCATGAAAAAAGAAACACATTTAGGCAAAAAATGAGTGTGTTCAGGACATTTTGCCACCACCCCAAATGTATACAACAAAAAAATTCATAAGCATGGGTAAGGAACAATGCTTGAAAACCAGAAATGAGTAATGTATTTTAATTAACATAGCTAAATCTTCAGACTGATGAACAAACATTTCAAACAATAAGATACAATATTCAATCCATTCAGAGAAAAGATTACATAATATTCTGTGCCTCATGCATAAATTCAAATAAAGAATGAAATATTTCACTACAATAATTAGAAAAATGGAATGCTTCATTTCAGTATTATAAATTTATCAGCATGTGTTTCAGATAAACATATTTTCAACATTTCTATTATGCTTCTTAAGATTCAAACATCTGAAGTATTCATAGGACATAAATTATTACTTATATTAAATCAAGACTGAAACTTGATTATTTAACCAAATATGTTTTAAAATATTTGCAACATTGTAGCAAAAAAAGATTGAGTTTCAATTTGAACAAAGAGTGTCTTAAAGAATGACTTAATAGCATTATTCAGGAAATCATTCATATGTAAATCATAACACAATACAGATATTTAGTTTAGTGAATTGAAATTTTTTAAAAAGCAAGGCTAAAAAAAAGGAAAAAAATTGTTTTACTTTTGTCTTCAGTTTTTTTGCAACCAAGAAAAATGTTTCCTTTTTCTTTTAAGTACCCAGCAAGGGAAAAAATGCACAGACATTTTAAGATAATCAATAAATGAAACAATGAGTCAACTATAAGAACTGATCTAAGATACCACTGGCATAGCTAACCCTGAGTGGGCCCTGTATCAAAATTCCTTAGGGGCTCTTTTTTAGGGGTTCCTTAACATTTTTTGCTCATGCATTTTGGGGGCTTCCTATCATTTATACGGATAAGACAGTAGCTACACCCCTACATGATACGTACAATTCTTATGAACACTTGTATCTTGTTAACCACTTGACATATAATGACATATAGGAGATGTCATGTGACATTGTAAACTTTGACTTGTACAAGACACCAGGAACTGTCTCTGCCAAGATCATGCACTGGCACCATTTTATTTCAAATGTACAAGGTTCTTCTCCGTCCTCAATGGTATCAGAAATCTGCACTCTCAGGTAAAGTGTACATCAAATTCTTTTTTGTTTGTGAGTTCAGGGCTTAATACAACAAGGCTGTAATAAAAATTTTAACAGGAAAAATAAACCACAAGAGGTTCAACAATCGCAAGAATTTCTAATACCTAGGGATATTCTGCATTAGAATTCAATAATATTCAGAACCGATCAAATTCTAGTTAATGATTCTATTTATCAAAGCTCTTAATAAAAGGCTCATGTTTTTAAATATGGCATAGTAAGAATTTCATTTCTAAATTTTATTTTAAAATAAATGTTTAACAACAGTCTTAAGACTGGTCTTGAAGAACATTCTCTAAAGCAATTCATAACTGAAAAAGAATAGCATTGATTGATTGACATTTCCTGAGAGTTACAAGTTAAACATAAAGTGAAACTAAAAGGAAGAACTATAATAATGAAGGTCCCCATTGAAGGCCTCAACATGATTTTTATAATGAACTTAAGAAAAAATATATAGCAAAATATAGCACATACAAAAAAAAGTTATCACATGTTTATAGGTAATTATGTTATTGGGGAAGTATATACAAGGGAAATATATTTATATATAACACTTCCCAGACTTAGAGCTCATACATATTAAAGATAATTTTCAAAACAATTTTACAAGAGCTTGAATTATTTCAGGAAAAATTTGCTCATGATCATGATTTTAAAATAATCACACAATTAGTGTAATAACTTACTCATTGTGTTAACTCAAATATTTTGTTTGCATTGATATATTTTGATTGCATTGTTTAATTAAGCATTAACTTTTTTTAATAAATAATTACTAATTTTCTTCTTTCAAATTCCAGAGAGTTATGGTATTTCTATTAGAATATTCTAATCTTTCAATTTGGACTGCCTGCTCATTTTTTAATTTAGAGTAAAATATGGTATTTAAATTATTTCTTATAAACATATACAATTATTAGAAATTAATCCTTCTTTGAAGTGTAACAGCAGCATAATGTAATTTTCACAGATACAGATGGGGAAAAAAAAGATTTGTTTAAAAATCATTATGAAAAAAATATAAGCTAGTGTTAACATTACCTGGTTATTAATAGTTTTATGCATTCTAATGAGAATGTTAATGTAGATCCTCGATATTTTAACATGAATCATAGAGCATGCACATTTAAGTTCTACTTCTGCATTATAATGGTGGAAAGGGTCTTTCAAATAGCTAAACACAATGATATACAGAAATAAAAATATACAAAAGGGAGGTTTCATGGAAGGAATGGGACTGTTTTTGAGTATAAGGAAATAATTTTAAAGTTTACCTAGGAAATGCAATCAAAAGACAGAAGTCCTCAATTCACATTTGACAAAATGATTTTCCAACACAATTCATTTATAAGGTCTTTAAACCTTACACTTTATTGTAATTTTGCTAAAAGGACTACTTTCAAACCCTGTAGCACAGACATATAACTACATCACTTTTCACATTGAAAAACTTTATTCATTACCATTATTCAAGAATAAATACTGTGTTTATAAATAAACATCACTTATAGCACAAGTGCAACAAAAAATACTACAAAATCAGGTTTTGGGCCCCAAGCCAAAATACGTATAGCAGTCAAGTTTTGCAGGATATTAGAAATATCCATATTCGAAAATAGCATTAAATAAAACAGAAGGCTGAAATAATAGCTAGATTCGGAAATTCAATGAAAATGGTTAAATTGTTAAAGAAATCTAATTCAAATCTTCTGAAATTAACAGGATTACCACCGGAACAAAACTAATAAAAATTATTTCTAATATACGTCATTTCCATGGCAACCACATCGCCTGATGATTAAAATATCAAGGTAACCATATTGTAATGTTATCACCCATCTTGGCAAACATAAACAAGATACCAAACATAAACAAGTACCCAGTGATATCAAGCTAGCACCGTTATTTTAAACACCAGTTAAGCAATGAAGATGAAGGACATTGTGAAATAATACCCAACTCTACTAACTTACACTCAATTTCCATGAGTCACTAAACATAGGAGGTAACTATTTTGCTCATTTCCTTTATGATAGGGAAAGAAATTAATTTTTAACTTAATGTGTTTCTGACAAAATTGTAAAAAATATAAATATTTTATGATTTTGGAAAATGAAAAGCAACGTTTAATATTGACAACAACAACAAAAAAACCTATCATTATAAGTTTAAAAAATTCGAATTCATTTTTATGAATCTCTCTACATATATTGAAGCAAAAAAGTTTCACACACACATAACTTATCTCAATATTACCTGCAGTTTTTTAATTATGCCCACATTTGGACTATCAGAATACAGAAAATACTTTGGATCCTACAGGAGAAAATAAAAATAATGAATATTAATATCAGTATCATATTTTCATGAAGTAGGTACATGCTTTTAGAACATTAAGAACTGGATTCAAATATTACTTTTTTATTCAATACACATCAATTAGAAAAAGTCTAAAATTTTTAATTTTTTTTTTTTTTTAATGTTACATATATTTGTAACACAAAATGAAAAATCAATTAAAATTGTATAAAGGATGATTGACATTAATTTTAAACAAGGAAATTTTTTAGGCCAAATAAATGAGATTTGAAAAAAATCTCAGTGTCTAAAAAATAGATATATATATATATATATATATCCTCCTTTTGTAACCTCATAACTTTCATATGGAAATACGTTTATATGAACAAGTTAAATTAAAATCAACTGGACTATTTCACATACTCAAAATCTTCAAGTAGTAATTACAAGGTATTATTTCATGAAAGGATTACTGACAAAATACAAAAAGTAATACATTTACTGATGAACTTATTACAGATACATTGCTTCATAAATATATAATTACAAAATAGTGAACCATTTTTTTAACATTTTGCTTAAATATATACATTTTGATATAATTTTCAAAAATTAAAATAATTATGGATATCTTTATTTAGTAATTACTAAACTAAACTCAGTGGCACAACAGCCCATGAGGGCCAAGGCCTACTGTGCCCATCTCAGTATACATGACCTTGGGCATCGAGGTGCAAGAGCAATGTTCTGGTCAGGTGGTCAGTCTGGTCCAAAACCCCCAGTGTTTAGTCCCAAGCAAGCTTGGTACTCATTTATCGATCCACTGAAGGGATGAAAAGTTGAGCCGACCTTACCCAGCCCGGGAATAGAACCCTGGACCTGATGTGTGTAAGCGCGTTACTATTGAGTCAAAATATTTTTCTTTGTATCATGAAACAGCATCAGGTCTTTTAATTATATACTATTCAAGAATGCAGAACAAAATTTAGGAAGTAAAAAACTATATGAATTTTTTACAATGCATCTTTATTTTTTCTAAAAGAAGATAGAAGTTAAACCACTTTATTGGTCTCCTTTTTTTAACATTACACTACAAGGCATCTTAAAATATTTTTCTCATTGCCCTATATTTTAGAATTTAAACCAGGAGTGGCCAACCCGCAGCCTGTGTGCCACAGCGGAGTTGTAACAGTGGTATGCAAAAACTTATTGAAAGAATTTCAAAAGCCAATAATAAAAAACAATTTTTTCATAATTTATTAAAATGTGGTTGTCTCAGACTTAAAAAATACTTCAAAATTTATTTTAAATACACATAATTTAAGGTACAATAGAAATCTTTCATGCAAATATTACTCCTTCACTTTTGTGTATGCAGACTTTCCATAAGAAGCACGCTCGCGAGATTTTGGAATCTGAAGGAGTGTGGTTTAAAATATCTAAACAGACAACGTTGAACTACCCAGTGAGTGCTTGCAACTTAAGAATGAAAATTGGATATGGAATTTAGCTTTCGCTACCAATATTATGGGATATTTAAAAAAAGCTACTTAAGACTTTTAGAAAGTGCATTTTTGTATCATTTTCAAGTTACAATAAGACTAAGCAATGCTGTTAGTGGTACAAAATCTCACAGTCAGATTTAATATAAATCATCTTTAATGGTAAATTTTAGAGGTAATTCAACAGATCATTAATAACACATGCAAGAACTCTTTTATAATCAATAATAGTTCTAAAAAATATATAGGCTTAATTAATTATATTTAAAGTAATTAATACTGATAACATAATTTTCTAATGAAAAAATTAGCATGCACAAACTGACAAGAAATAAGCAAAACATTCAATTTTCTTTTATACTCACACTAGGTTTATTAAAAGATGCAGAATTATCTGAAGTTTGGGAAGTAGATGGTTTTGATATTGGAAAAGGAAAAAAAATATTTGGTCCACGAATGTCAGGTCTACTGCAGGAACGTGGCTCTGTTATATTCTCTAGCTCCTTACACTGACTATCAATACAGAGTGATTCATTTTTATTATTTGTAACTTCAGATATTGCTCCACTATTCTGATTTTCATTATGAGGCTTTACTGTTTCAAATATTTTACTTTCTTCTACCTGGAAATTCATCTCATCATTTGATAAGCAAGGAGGTATTGGAGATTCACCTTCCAAAGAACAATATACATGCATTGGATAAGGTGCAGCTATAGGAACTATTGATGATTGCGATGATTGAAATACATATAATTCTGCATTGCCAGTATCAAACTTCAAGCGCTTGGCAGAATTTTTACTTTTTATGTTCATTCTTTCACCTAATGAAGGTTCTAAAGCATTTTCATCTTGTGAAATACTTATTAGATTTTTTGACATAGATTCAACAAATACAGTTCTGACTTCATTTTCATCTATTGTTTCAAGCAAAGAAACATCCATTTGATTCTCATCCACAGTTTTTATACTTGTAACTTTGTTTTCATTCCCATTTGTTGCTTCAGGCACTGAAATATCTTTACCCTTATTAACAGTTCTATTATCATTTACATCTATTGCTTCAGTTATTGAAATCTTTCTTTTATTTTCAACCACAATCCCATTTGTTGCTTCAGGCATTAAAATATCTTTTTTAATACCATCCATGGTATTATTTTCATTTTTGTTTGTTGCTTCAGGTATTAAAATATCTTTCTTATTTTCACCTGCAGTCCCATCTGTTGAATCAGGTATTAAAATATCTTTTTTAATCTCATCCATGGTATTATTTTCATTTTCGTTTGTTGCCTCAGGTATTAAAATATCTTTAATTCCATCCATATTGTTTTTCTTCCCATTTGTTGCTTTAGGCATTGAAATATGCTTTTTATGCTCATCTACAGTTTCAGTACTTGCAATTACATTTTCGATATCATTCATTTTTTCAGGCAGTGAATTATTTTTACTCTTGTCTACAGCCACACTAGCAATTTTGATCTCATTCCCATTCTGTAATTCAAGCACAGAATTACCTATCTTATTCACATCAACAGTTTCCACATCAACAATTTCGATTTCATTTAGATTCTGTTTTCCAAGCAGAGAAATATCCATCTTATTTCCATTCATATTCTCCATGCTAGCAATTTTGACTTCATTTCCTAGTGTTTCTTGCAGACTTATATCCATCTTATTTTCATCCATAGTTTCAACATTAGCAATTTTGATTTCATCCTTATTTGTAGATGTAGGGTGTACAATGTTGATTATATTTCCATCAACAGATTCATTTTTATTTTTTGCTTCTGGCTCGAAAATATTTTTCACTCCTTTAGCTACACTCCTAACATCTACAATTATGCAAGCATAATTATCTATGCTTTCATTCTGAAAAGATTCACTCTTAATTGTTACTTCAGGTTCTGAAATGTCCATGTTTTCACTTTCAGTTTCAACATTAGCTCTTTTAACTTCAATTTTATCTATTTTGTCAAATTGTGAAACATTCATTACATTTTCATTCATAGTTTTTGCAATCGTGATTTTGCTTTCTGCACATACTTCCTCAATAACTTTTGAAACATCTTCAGTAATTTGAAGCAAGATTTCAGAAACAATTTCTTCTGGTGTGTTTTCTACTTGATGAATTTCCTTAGTAAACTCTGAGGTAGACTTTTTTTCGAAAAGCCCACTTACTACCTGCTCACTGATTGCACCTTCAACTTCTACCCTCATTTTTAAATTTTGATCATTTTCATTCACATAATTCATATCAAATTTTTCATTTGGTGAAAAAACATCAAGAGATATTTCCTTACCTTCCTTACTATCAGAAAATTCAAGAATTGATTCTGTATTTAATCTTTCATTATCATAAGTTGTAATATTGTCTTCATATGCTGAAACCCTCCAAGATCTCTTTTTGCCACGTCTCGTTTCTTCAGCTTCTTCCTCAGCACTTAATGGAACTTCTTTTGAAGGGGGTTCCTTTGATTCTGAAAGCTTATTCTTATCATCAGCATTATTTGTTTTCATTTCATTAGTAATAAAATTAGTATCACATTTAACAATTTGCTTATGAGCTTCAGTAGTTATCTGTTCATCAGAAATTTTTTCAGGCAAATTTTCATTATTTAGATCAACATATATTGTGCTTTCTCCAGGCATTCTTAAGTGCTCAGGTATTCTTCTAATTCGGATTCGACGCAACCTTGCAGCAAGTGTATCTGTTTGTTGAGGAGGAGGAGTATTCGGTGTTTCATTACTTAATGAATCCGATGTATGGGCCTGCAGAGCCGACTTAAAATCAGTAAATGGTGGCAGAGTGATTTGATCACAGAGTGGGATTACTGGTACAAGTGGTGGTACACGAATCCAATCATCATCACAGGATGTTTCATCTTCATACTTCCCATCATCATAAGATGTTACATCTGCTACAATACTGTCAAAACTTGCAGTTTCAGATTCAGATTCTTTTGAGAGGTCAGATGGATAGTCACAATTTTCCTTATGTTTCACTTCATTTTCTCTATTTCTAATGTCCTCATCTCCTTCAATGGCATCTACATGTTCTTGTTCTCTAACAAATGTTGGACTATGAGTACATGGAATTTCATAATCCTCAATTTCCAGGCATCTATTAGCTCCAATACTAGCACTCAACCAGCCTACCAATAGAACATTCATATGAGGAGGATATATTTCCCAGCCTAATGCATGACATAATTTAGCACTTGAAATGCTATCATCAACCAGAACATGAGTTGTTTGATCATCTGGTTCAGAAGTAACTTTGCCGCGATTTTTATTAATTAAACTGTGTAAAACTTTGAGCCGAGAATCAGTAATATTAATGGGATGTATGTATATGCACATATTTTCAAATATCTGATTTGTGGGTTCTTCAGGTGTTCGGCATTTTAAAGGTATCGGTTTAGCTCGGTGTCTTTCACTGGCCTTTTTCAGCTTCACTCGACTAATATCCTTAGTATGTTTAGGCATACTTAATAGCAGTGATTATATTTTTAAAAATCTCATTCAATTTAAGCAAAACACGGAAGATTTTTAAAAGAAAGCATAAACTGCGTTAAACATTGACTTCGCGCCTACACTTTCACCAAATGGCGAAAACAGCTGGGATGCGCAATGGCAAAAAATCTGGACAGCACAGATTCCATGAACCGTTGCATAAACAAAGTAAAATGACAGACACCGGCTAGTGGGTATAGCTGCTAGCTAATTTTCCATCATGATTAAAATCATTCATAAACATTTACAATTGACATTAGAGAAGTAAATGTAAAAATATAAAATATTAATATTTAAGTTATTTTTTTAAACATGTGATCCTGCATTAAATATACAAAAATAAAATACACACTTTGAAATAAACACACAAAAATTTCCTATTAAAATATCAGTTTTAACTGCATTCATTCTCATTATATATTGCACTAAAAACATTTATATTAAACATTAGTAGAAATTTTAAAATAAATTGAGACAAAAAAAGAGAGAAAGAATGAATACTTACCTTGAGAATATTTTAACAGACACATTGTGAAGAAAAATGATTTGTGTGAAAGAATGGCGGCAGGGCGTCACGTTTGTGTAACTGTGAAGAGAGTAGTATTATGCTCTGTCTATAAAAAGGGTGAAGCAATCACTAGGGCTTGCTCATGGATTGATTACAAGATGGAACTCTGTCTATAGAGGCTGACCGGTCGCCAGTCTTAGACAGGAGCCAGCAAGACATCTCCCTCTATTGAATTCGAAGCGTCATCTATATGCCCCAATTCATTTAAGCGCATCCTCTATTGTTCAAAATAGCTGCACTTATTATCTGGTTGTAGCATTTTTCAATGCTATCTGCGTAGTACAGACTACTTTTTTGATCAATTTACAAATATTTTCCACAAGAAATCATCTTTTGGTCTTTTCTCTCTCTTGGTAACGACTCGGACATGGCACTCGACCAGCACCAGAATATGAACTTGACAACCTCTTCCCCTGTCTCTACCTCATCATCCATGAATGCTCCTATTCCATGAGAAAAGTGTGTACGATGAAAGTGTACTTGAGAAGGCTTTAAATCATTTGTAGTGAAAAGGAAAAAAACCGTTTCTCTGATAAGAATGAATCACGGACATAGGGAGGGTTCAGTTAGCTGATCAGTTAGCATGGAACGAGTACAGTCAGTCGAATAAATAGTTGAGCACCATGACCCTTTCAAAAAATGATTGAAAATGGAAAGTGACCTTTTTTGAAAGGAAACCCCATCCTCGGCTCTTTTTGTAGAATCCCCTTTTCGCCTACCCTCGCGTTGTGTTTCAGGTCTCCATCTCACGGCTCTTTTTTGTAGGATTCCTTTTTCACCTACAGTCGGTCGAAAAAATAGTCGAGCACCGTGACCCTTTCCAAAAATGATTGAAAATGGAAAACGACTTTTTTGGAAAGGGCTCTTTTGGTCAGAATCGTGTCCCCTATGGTGTGTTGATCGAAAATTTTTTTCAAATTCCTCTGAAAAAAATATGTTGGATGGGGCGCGAGAAAAAAATAAAAGTTTCATCCTAGACGAAGGATGAAAATGGAGGGGGTGAGCCACAAATGAAATGGAGACTTGTCACGCTGGGCAACGACCCATGTAATGGAGGTAGGTCAGGGAGGGTAAATGAAAGGGAGACAAGTCAAGCTGGGGGGAAGCAGCGACCTATGAAGTGTAGGCATTACAACGTTGGTATGTCGAGAAAAGACAGAGAATCATTCCAATAGGGGTGTTGTTAGAACATTGGAGGCGAGCCATCTCACGACGTTGCCATCTTGGCGTGTCTCATCTGGTGCGAACCATCGTCTACGTGAGTCAACCCAAATCGTCGTGTGACAAGGGTCCTGACAATTTAAGCAATCTGCAACATGCGTCTCATTTTCACATCAATCGACCCTTGCACCCGCATAGTATTGCGTTTCTCTGTACCCTCTTTCAAGGGGGAATAGAAAAATTACTGTGGGAGCAACTTGGAAATAAAAATGTATCCAGTTGGGAAAAGGCTGCCAAGCGTGTACGGGACCCATGGTATAATGTAAGATGGGGGGTACCGATCCATGTGACGGGCTGGAAATTTTTAAATTGTGTGATTCCCTTGTATCCGCGCTACGAGGAAACGGAGGAATGCACACCTCTGCATTTGAATCTATACGATAATAAAATAGTGTATGTCGAGGAGGGACACCAGGGAGCCGAGTATTCCTTTCAACGCATGAGAGACGAAGTGTATATGTTGCCTCGTAAACAACAAAATATGATGAATGAAGTCAAGAAAACAAAACAAGCATGTGCCATGGACCACAAGCTGATATTAAGGTCAAAGATGAATGAAATGCAAGCGAAAAACGACCAAAAGCTCAACGAGATGAAAGCGACAAACGACCTCATGGAAAGGGAAAGAGATTTGATTCAAAAGAACTTGACGTGGTGAAAACAAAAGAAAATGAGTTGAACGCTAAAGTACAAAACATGTCAGCTGAAAATAAAATATTGAAAGATTTGTTGCAAATAAAAAGAGTGGACAGAATCTCTTCCAATACATGGCGTTGGAAAAACAATAATGTAAAAAGGTTGGTTCGACCTCGTTCAGCCATCTCTCAACTTTCGAGTTTACTAGCAAACCTTTGAAACTAAATCATGTAAGCTTCTCTAAAAAAAAATTTTTTTTTAAAATTTTTTTTACAGAGGTAGGATGTTTTAAACCTTTTGAGCTCTTCAATCTGCTGAGAGTTTGGTTGTCAATATTATTTGCTCCTGAAAGATATTTTAAACTTGCCTCACATTCTTTTTTTGGCTTCTGCGATATTTTATTTTATTAGCCTTCCATTGTGAATCTTACACAATGTTCCAGGCACAGTCTCAAAAAATGTGTCAACCTTCCATTGTGAATCTTACACACAATGTTCCAGCCACAGTCTGAATCAATGTGTCAGAGTTTTTTTTCTTGTCGTTTCCAAACCCCCAAATGGAAGAATGATTCCTGGTCCCGAGCTTTGCTCCTTTCCAGCAAACATTCTCCCATGGCTGTTCCAAACCATAAATTAGTATAATATATGGAATGTCACCATGATTTGCTTTTCATCTTTCACATTTTATTGGTCTTACATCTTGCACAATGTTCTAAAAATTGTGTCAGATTTTTTTTCGGGTCGTTTCCAACCTTGACTCTGAGAGTAGCCCAAAAAAATGGGAGATGAATGACTGGTCCTGAGCTATGCTCCTTTCCAGTCATCCATCTCCCATTTTTCTGGGGAATCCCTGTCCCCCTCCTCTACGAGGCTGCTCGTATGGGGTTGGGCGCCCTGCAGAGAGGACAGGTATTCCTCACCTCCAGGTGTTGCAGTAAACACCGCATGTGAAATACATGGCCACAATGCGTCTTTTCTGGCCAATGCATCGGACTCAGACAGATGGAACACGTCTCGGGTATTTGGAAGACGCTTTCGGGCCATTTGAGTGCAAAACAGCCATCCAAGACGGCTTGAGCCAAGAGAATCCAGGGGGCCAACGGTTGAGGTCCATGTCGCCTCCAGGCCTTGTACGCCAATCGGTATAACTTGGGAAGGGCCAAGACCGTCCACAGAGCTTGCAGAAAGGCCCCCTTGCCTTGGGCCGCCTGCTGTTCGAGGTAATCACTGTAAAGTTTGGAAGGTTCAGAAGAGGTGAGACATTCGAAGGTGGGCAGGTCGTCGATGGGCTCGGGATGGGGAAACACTTTCCGTAAAAGGTCTCCCAGGTCCACGGGGGAAAGAGCAATGACGTCGGACGGAGTGAGAGTCTGTAACTGGGCTCGAAACTGCATCATAAAAGTAATGTACTCGGCCAAATGGGCCTCGTGGTATTCGGCCAGGTAGACTTGAAAGGCTTTGTCAGACTCCATTGTCTCGTATGAGGCAAAAAGGCGTCCGAATCATGCTTTTGAGAGAAGAGCGAGGCACAGGAAGTGCTTTTGGATTGGCTAGACAGGAGGAAGATCCTGTGAGGGTCATGTCCGTTCTTTCAAAAGGGATTGCATCATCTCCGGAAAGCCCTTCCCGCCGGAAGCCAAGCAGGGGCACCTTTCAAGGTGGCAGAAAGAGTAGGGAGTGGATCCACGGGGCCCTGTCTCCAACATTGACAGAGAGCTCGTGTCAAACATTCGAGGGAGTGTAAAGACCCGTCCCGTACGACGACATGATTGAAGCGTTTCACGATAAAATAGTGTTCGGGGGCGTCAAAGACATTAAAACAATGGCAAGTGTCGGGTCCTTCCGTGCAGGCATCTGCACTATAGACACAATCGGAAAGATGGAATCCATGCTCGCTCAAGACCACCTGGACGGGAATGGGAAAGTGGGTCGCGAGTTGTTGAAATTTCACAATCACCGCTAAACGTTGCAAGCGTCGTCTATAAGACGACCAGCGTGAGACGTTGTCTCGCAAACCTGGGAGAATGTTTTATTCCAATTCACCCAGGAGAGAATCGAACGAGGTCATCATGAAGAGAATAAGAAATGTTAACAACAGAGCAAACCAAATGAAAGCTCGAGTGGAAGGCTCAACCTTTTTAAACACTCTCCAATCTTTCTAAAAAAAAAATTTTTTTTTTTTATGAGATTGGTTGTAAACTTTATTTGCATCTGACAAATATTTCAAACTTTCCTTCTGAAAGATATTTCAAACTTTGTTTGCGTCTGAAAGATATTTCAAACTTTGTTTGCGTCTGAAAGGTATTTCAAACTTTGTTTGCGTCTGAAAGATATTTTAAACTTTGTTTGCGTCTGACAAATCTTTTAACCCTCTGAGTGTTCGTCCTTGTCCTGAAAAATCATTCCGAAAGCGTTTACTTCTTTTTTGTGAATTCCTTCGAAAGTGCAACACATTTAATTCCTTTCCCCTTTAAAGTACGCGGGAGGTCTACAGGGGAAGATTTTATTACTCAGTTCGGCCTCTTTGTTGCTTTAAAACCGGGATAAAACTCGTTCACAGCTGTGACGTTGCCTTGTGCGAATTTTGGGTGGAAAAAGCGGGTCCACGTGGTGGTTTGATCGGTTAGGTCACAATAAAAGTGAAGAGTTTTTAAAAAAAATAAAAACTCGAAAGAAAGAAACTTGTTACAAAAGTTGAAAAATACTTGTTTATTTTAAACAAAACAAAATTTAAAAAAATTAATTTAAGAAAAATAAACTATTTTGGACTAACGATTTGAGCCAGGAAAAAGTACCGTGTACTTATTGTGGAATATGAGACTAAGAAAACACAAATACATCGTAATGTTTTTTTAAAAAGTAACTATGTAAAAAAGAGTAACAGTGACCATCTCTCTCTCTTTTTAAACAATAAGAGAATATATAAAGTATCGTTACATACGACGATTATGTTTATGAAATGAAATCAATCTTCCTCAATTCAATTATATTTTAAATTTAAAGTAACATAAAGAGGGATTTCAATACTTTTAATTTATATATATTTTAATCCTATAAATGATGTTTTTATGATAAATTAATTTTTCGGAAAAAATCTAAATTTTATTTCATAGTCAAACAACTTGTACTAAGCAAAAATACCTTCTTTACATAGGCATTTGTGACGGAGCAAAAAGCAAATTTAGTCAAATTTTTTATTTGTATTTTAATGGGAAGATATTTTTCTTCAAAATGTAAAAGTATTTCTAACCATTTTCTATTAAAATTTAATTTTTATTTTTCTGTTTCTTTAGTGTTAAACGGAAAATTCACCGATAAATACAACTTTCACACAATTCAATCATTACAAATTCTAATGAGAGAAAAACTTCTCCCAATTAATTTTGTCTTTCAAAACAGTACACTTAAAACAATTTTGCTCAGTGAAGCTAACCGACAATTCCGCAGTGTATTCATATTAATTTTTTAAAAAAAAAATAACATTCAGAAATGCTGTATTTAATTTTTTGAGTATAAAAAAAATAATGCCTACTGTGGAAAAGACAGAGAATGAGATGTGATGTATGTTTGGAAAGAATGTTTTCGTACATGTAGAGTATTTTTGAAAATTTAAATATCACCAAAGCTGATCATATGATTGTAAATGAGTCTTATTTTAGAATGTGAGCTGTGGGGTATCAAAATAAAACATTTTACTTTTAAATAGCCAAGGAGTTTATACTCAATATCCTCTTCAAAAAATTGCCTGCAACTTTTATTCAAATTGTAAAGAAACTGAAATATAAATATCCGACTTACTCCAGTCAAAAATATTCATATTATGTGAAAATACTGTTCCTCCACTTATTTAAGTACATTTATAAGCTATAGCCCAAAGCAATATTTTATTTGTATAAACGAGGCACAAAAATTCAGTTATAAAAATATATTTTTCATTTTAGAACATATAAACCGTACACGGATTGGATTGTAAGACCATTTCTAAAATACTGAGAGTTTTTAGAGGAACAAAAACATATAATTTTGGGTAGTTCAAAATTTTAATATAATACGCAAATTTATATATTATTAAGCAAATACGTTTGACAAGAAAAAAGTAATTTATTTAAATCTTGTATTGCATGAATAAAATATAAATCAAAGATCTTTCTGAAATAAACACAATTGAAGGGAAAATGTTTAATTTGCAATTGATAGAATATAAACGTTTCTGTTAGAGGTATCCCCGAAGTGACGCAATCCTATTCGGTAAAAAATAAAACTTATTGCTGGAATCATACAATTTCCTAATGAATATGTGAATCCGAATATTTTTTTCATGTAAACTGATTGGATGGAAATGGCTAAATAGGAACATTTAATAATTTGCATAAATTAAAATTAACCGTTATAGTTTATATAATTTCTTAAGATTACAAAAGGTGTATTTCGGAAGCACAAGTTTTAATAGGAGTACGGCTTACGAAAAGTAGAACAAATATATCTGAAGGACTATGGTTTGTTACCTTAAATATTGTGAAACACTACAAAGTATATTGGAAATCAATTCCCCAATTCGTGTTAATAAAAATGTATGAAAAAACTGCAAGACTTATTTTTGTATTTGTAATTATTATAATTTTTCATTCCTGTGTTTTAGCTTCTCAGTATTGCTTCTACTTAAAAATTTATTGTATATTCATCAAATATTTCAGCATAATTTTTGCTCTTAACATACAGTTTTAACCGAAATGCATTAAAATGCTTAAGATTCTTATGTTAAAATTTTAATTTAATATTTTATTTGAAGAATTGTTAGGACTTATGGTAAATAATTTTTAACTGAGTATGTGCACGATACATAAATATTTTTTTTCTGAAATTTCAAATACAATTTCTAATATAAAATTCCTAGTTTTGTATGAAAATCTGGATATTTTCTGAATGTTAATTATAATAGATATCCAGATTTTAATTACTTGTTCTTCAGTTAGCTTTAAAAAAATAAATATTTAAAAATTTTGCATGAACAAATATGTTTAAAAAAAATTTTAAATTGATCTTTGTATTTATTTATATGCGTAAATGTCAACTGTAAATGCATCCGAATATTTTTAATTACTATTTATTCAAATATTCAAGGTTAAAAAAATGAATTGGTATAAAAAACCCCTCATTCATGTTTTCTCTGAAATAAACTGAAACTCAAGCATTTTTTTTAAAATTCAAATATAATTTGGTGTATTGTAACAATACGCGCCCTGAACATCTGGCTTTAAAATTAAAAAAAAAATAATGGATCTGAATTAGTTTTTCCATCATTATTTTTATGAAAGCTTAAGAATTTTTTACAAATAATTTGATGCAAAAGTTTAGAAATTATTCATTTTTAGTAGTTGGAAAGTTTAAAAGGTTTTAAATTTTGAAGCGTTCGGTTTCTTATTAACTTTTTTGACACCTTATAATGAAATAATCATGGTTTAAAAACTGAAAACATTGGTTATGAGAAGAAAAATGAAGCAATTAAATATAGATCTAGATATTATATAGAGATTTATAGAGTTTAAAAACTTAATTTTCCGTTTCATCATTTTAAGAAGAAGAAAATAGTACGAGTTAATCAAGCAAAGAGAATATACTTAAAAAGTTATTTGTCCAACTATATAAAATAGCAGATTACAGTCCCAACTTATTAAAACTTCAAATTAATATAAAATCAAAAGTGAGTTATATAATATTTTATTTATACGTTGGAACATTTTTCAAAACTTGAAAAAAAAAAGTTAAATTGCTAAAAGTACAAAAAGAATTTATTTAATTCAAACGCAATAATGTCTCAAATGAAGCTAAATTACAAATACTAACTTATAGTTCGTTCACTAAGGGGTCTAAAGAAATTCTTCCCAACTTTTTTACGATTGCTTCAGGATCAAAACGCAGGGTTCCCCGAGAGCAATAAAACTTCCTGTCAGTGACAATTGTGTCGTCGCAACCCTCCCTAATTATCTTTCATGGTGTGAAACCATAAAAGAGGGGAAAGGATTTCAGAAAAACACGGCCTACCCGCTTTTGAAGCACTCTCTTGAAGTCAGAAAAAGACGTGTGGTGCGTTTTCGAAGCATCTCTAGATTTGCGGAAAAAGACGTTCAAACCGCTAAGAGGGTTAAACTTTGTTTGCGTCTGATAAATTTTTCAAACTTTGTTTGCGTATGACAAATCTTTCAAACTTTGTTTGCGTATGACAGATATTTCAAACTTTGTTTGCGTATGAAAGATATTTCAAATTTTATGTGCTTCTGACAAACCTTTTAAACTTTATTTGCTTCCGACAGAGGGTTTGGGAAACCCACTCTGGATCACGTCATACATCCTTTGCCAACGTTTACTATTTTCGTCCATCCAATGCATGGCCCGGGGTAAATAGTGTTGTCCAATCTCTAAAATTTGTTTCAATCGTGCTTCGGTGGGTTCACCGTGCATCACTCGTTCTTGAAACACCATCGATTCCAATAAAACGTGAATCACAAAATCATGAGGGGGCTCTTCTCCCCGAGAACACAGTAAACAATCTTGTTCACAATAGCATGCATCTGAAACAACAGACATGGTCGGACACGATAGATTGAAAAGAAACAAAATTTCAAAGCACCCTACACCAGACGAGTAAATGAAATGAGGGGGTGGTAGAAAGCTTTTAAACTTTGAAAGAACACGGAGTTGTAATACACGCAGCACTCGAAGAGAACAACTCTAGCTAGACAAGAAATAATTTTATCCTTAAAAAAAAAAAAAAAAATTTTTTTTTAGAGAGAATGTTTAAGAGCAAACACTTTGCAGATTACATTTAAGAGCACACACTTTGCAGATTACATTTCAGAGCAAATACTTTGCAGCTTCTCTTTTTCAACATGACCGACACGGACGATGTGTTGAGCCTGTTATCCACCCCTGGTTCCCCTTTGCCCTCCATGGCTTCTCCTTCACACCCAGAGTCTTCTCATGAGCCCCCAAAACTAAACTCTCCCCAAGACCCTCGACGACGACGTCGTTTCTCCTCGTCTCGACGACGCCCTCCTTATGCTTATCGATTTCCCCAGCACCACGTTCAAGTTTTTTTCCATACGCACGGTCTGGCCGTGTTGTGTCTCCGAGACCATGGTTTCACGCTCACCAACGGGGTCGTCTCGTATGCTTCGGATCGCGTCGGGGCGCATGAAGTGTTCAACTCTTTACATTATCTCAATGTCGGCACCCTCTGTGTGACCGATTCTCGTTCCAAGCAAGACTTTAAAGACATTCAAGCAAAATGGAGCGCTTTTAGTCCTTTCAAACGCATCCCCGTCATGCTCTTGAAATCCCATGCACGAGGCGAATGTCCCTTTTGCCACCAGACGCAATGTCATCGTTGGATTGCCGTGCAAGGCATGTGTGCCATTCTCTACAACCTCTCAACCCCATTTTTCACTCGCATCCGGTCTGAAAAGCGTATAAAAGAAGGACGCGGGTCGACGCTTCTCGCCAGTTTGCAGCATGGATGTCTTCCCAGAGCACCTCTCCTCCACCGTGGTGCCCATGACGCTGCCCGAGAAACCCGATGCGTTGGAATATGCCGCTCAACAGGGCCAGGTGCGAGCGGGCATCCTCTACCAGGAGCCTCACGCCAAACGCGTGTTTACCTTATTTCGTCAAGATCCGTGGTACCACCAAAAGACGTTGATGGACAATTTCAAGCGGGCCGTGCTGGAAGCCAAGCACGTCAACGAATTTCGACCCAACGCGATCCTGTGGGAAAAAGTGTCCAAAAGCCTCTTGAAAAATCCTGATCGTTTGCTCAAAAATACCGACAAGAGGATGGTGTACATCTATGGCAACCTGTTTTTTGTGAAAAAAGACTTTACCTTTGGGTTGAGAACGGTGCACCCCGGAGAAGTGCATTTCATTCAAACGACGCAGGTGCCCCTGCTGCTCTACGAACTGCCCCCTTCCGGTCTCCAGTGTCGAGCCCGACCCAACGTGAACGAGAAGAGTTTCAAGCCCTACGACCAAATGCTCTACCATCGGACCATCTTGGAGCCACACACGGCTTATCCGATCCCGGCGGGAACCCACTATTTGCTGTTGACGGTTCAAAAAACCGTTTTTGGTCTGGACCTGATCCCCGAATCCCTGCTCCCTCAACTCCTTCAGAAAGGATTTCACCCGGGAGATTTTCGAAAAAAAAAAAACGTTGGATCAAATCGCCTACAAGCTACCGCCTCCGACCCCAGTTCTTGGACTGAAGCGATCTGGGGAGGAGACGCGCCCCTCCAAGAAACGAGGATGCATCCAGAGACCTGGGCCTGTGCAGATTCCACAACCTAAGCTACTCTATCCCCAGCCTGTGCAGATTCCACAACCTGAGCTACTCTATCCTCAACCTGTGCAGATTCCAGAACCTCAGCTCCTCTCTCCGCCACCTGTGCAGATTCCAGAACCTGAACTACTCTATCCTCAAGCTGTGCAGATTCCACAACCTCAGCTCCTCTCTCCGCCACCTGTGCAGATTCCAGAACCTGAGCCGATTCCAGAACCTGAGCTCCTCTCTCCACCACCTGTGCAGATTCCAGAACCTGAGCTCATCTCTCCAGACCCCGTGCCAGAGCCCGAAGCTGCTTGGCTCGACCAACTCCTAACGTCCTTCTCTGGACCCGAACCCTCGGTGCTCCACCTGGTGCCCTCGCTCTTTGATGAAAACAATAAACTCATCACCTTTCTGGAGACTTTTGAACACGATATGGCGATGGAGCCCCTGGACTTGTCAATGCCCAAACTCTCCCCTTGTATCCGACCCTCTGTTGGATTTAAAGCCATGCAACCTCTGAATCTGTCTTGTAGAGTATGATCATGATCAATAAAAAAATGATAATTTTTTTTAAAAAAACACAAGTCTCCTTCTTTGTGTCCGAATGATACAACATTTATTGGACCCGTTGCAAACAAAAAGTATTATTTTTTTTAAAAAACAAGTCTCCTTCTTTGTGTCCGAATGATACAACATTTATTGGACCCGTGTCCAACAAAAAGTATTATTTTTTAAAAAGGCAAGTCTTTTTCTCTTTGTGTCAGAATTATCCAACATTTATTGGACCAGTGTCGACATCGCATGACGATCGTGTTTGGCAATTTGGGTCGCTGGCCCGATCGAGTCACGTATTACGAGCACGACTATCCTTACACCATCCTCTTTGAACCCAATTTCGGGGTGCACGTGCCTCGGTCGTTTGGAAAGACCGTGGTCGTGTTTACCAGTCATTTGGATTTGACGTGGGATCCAGGCGTCGAGTTGAGATTCTTTCAACTGGGTCGTCCCCCGTCTCGCCGAGTTTGGGAAGCCCATCAACCTCACAATAAGGAGGCCTATACGTTGAATCTCACAAACTGCACGCGCCTAGCGGAGGTGTACGTGAGACTATTAACGTGGTTGGATGATTGGGAAATGCATCGAGACGACCACCTTCCTTGGCGCCTGGTCATGCCCCCAGCTTGGAAACGGGCGTTGGAACCCCACGTGGAACGCTCGCATCGCAAGACCTTGGAATATGGGATGCCTGTAGACGTCACGCTCCTCGAGCCTATATAAGGCCAGCCTCTAGCCAGCAGAATCATTCTTTTTCAGAAGGAGCAGCATGTCTATCTATTTTGCTCATGCCAACTACTTTCTCCACCAGGGCAAGCCAGTGCCCATCGAGTTGTCTATTGCCACCCTTCCCAAGAATGGCAGTGATCCTCAAGTGCTCTGCATTACCGTCAACCATGACGGACTCGACTCCACGCCCCGAGACATGCGATACAATGCCTGCAAAAACGCTCGTCTTCGTCTGGTACGTCCCTTGCCCAAGAGTGTGCCTGTAGACTACCTACCCTATTGCGTGAGGGGCATGGTGGACCCAGGAGGTCTCATTGTCGTGAAAAGCTCCAAACAGCAAAATTTTTTTAAAGAGTTGGGACTCGTCACCGTATGCTTGGAGATGCTGCCCAAATTCAACACCCTTTGCGATGGCACCTTTCCCAACCCCATGCATGATGACCTCCACTAGGAAGGGGACGTGTCTCATTGCACCATGCTGAAATCTTTTCAATTTGCAAAATATCTGTAGCAGTTTCAAAAGTTGCAGGCGGAATGGAAGGACAAAGTTTCAGCTTTGATAGAGTGAAAAAAAATTGCCCAATGGCCCAAAAAAGGGGGGACCGAGTCGACACCAAAGTCGACTCGGTCCCCCTTTTTTTGGATAAAGGAAGGTGCCAAGGTTGGAGAGCCTCTCTTTTAAAAATTTGTACTTTTTACCAACCTCTTGTATTTTTTTGCATGTCAATGTTGAATAGCAGATAGAAATCTCATGATATGGATTGCCAGCCAATAGGAATCGATTCACGTGACCCACCAGAGTATATTAGGCGAGCCATCCGCCGCCCTTCTCTCAAATGCAACATGTCTCATCTAGCCTTTTTTGCTCATGCCAACGTGTTTCATCGTGGGGGTAAGCCTGTCCCCATCGAAATCTCCATTGCCAGCATTTCGGAGGATCCTCAAGTCATGTGCATCACCGTGGATCATTCCAATGTGAGGACAACCTCGAAAGATGACCGGGTCAATCGGTATATCAACGAACGTCTCCGTCTCAAAAGCCACCTGCCTGGATCCGTGCCTCTCGAATACCTCAGCTTTTGCGTCAGGGGTAAATTTGGTCAGCTGGCGCAAGGCAATCGAGGCCTCATCGTGGTCAAGGGAACCGACCAGCGCAAACTCTTTATGCAGCTGGGGTTGTTTACCATCAGCTTGGAGACGCTGCCAAAGTTCCAGGATCTCCATGACCGTACGCTACCCGATCACCTCCACGATGAGGTGCACGAAAATTATGACATTTCCGAGTGCACCATGGTCAAATCTTACCGGTTTGCGCGTTATCTACTGCACTTCAACAAGCTGCAGGCCGAATGT